>WELA01003638.1:291889-341051 GCA_009602735.1 Mesotaenium endlicherianum
CCGGGCGCCCCCGGGGCGGCCCTCTGCTTGCTAAAATGTGAAGGTCAAGTGGCCGCAGGGTCTTCTCTCTTGCAGATTGTGCCAGGTGTCGAGACGTGCACGCGGGGAGCACACGTGCGTGCCTGACGACGGCGGCAGTGTACTGTGACTGCCTGCTGGCTGCTTGTGTGATTTGTGGTGCGCATCAGCCGCTGTGCGAGCGCATTGCTGCACTGTCTGCTCTGCTGCAGAAGAAGCGCGCTGGGGGGCTGCAATGGACGCCCACACACACATACGGGGTAGAGATGTAGGGCGAAGCAGAGCTGTGGCTTGTCGCATGGGTGATGTGTGACGTGCGCGCGTGCGAGGGCGGGCTGGGGCTGCAGGATGCATACCGGCTGCAGCTGAAGCTGTTCCTGGGCGAGGTGCGGCAGCAGGGGCAGCTGCCGGCTATCCGCAGCCTGCTGAAGCTGTACACCACCATCTCCGTGCCCAAGCTCGCGTCCTTCCTGGACATGGACGAGGCCACCCTCAGGTATGCGGGCGCAGCATGCCAGCACCCATCATATGGTCGGCCGGCTGGCCAGCCAGCCTGCCTGCTTTCATGCTGGTCACATGGTATGTCGAAGCTGCTGAATGTGAAGATGATGTGACGTCACCCTGTGATCAATGCGGAAGCCAAAGGCGGGCGGGGGCAGGTTCTCCAGGGCAATGCATGGCATCGCTTGCGGCTTACTGTGACCAAGCAGAGGCTCGAGACTGAAGAGGAGGAAACTGAACATGGCAACCCGTTGGAAAGCTGGAGTAAAAGTGGGGGCAGCTGCTGTCATGTATGTTGTGCCATCTGGTGCTGTTGGCCTTGCTGGAGCTCCCTCGTATGAGATTTTCCTCTCTCCCGGTTCCTCACTACGTTCGAGGCATATGATCATGGGTCTCTTGGGAGACACTTATGTCCCCAGCTTATTCTCCACTTAGAGAGCAGGAGATGCAAAGCAGCCTGGCAAGGAGGGTCTTGTCGAGGAGGTGGCCATGTGGCAACCTCGGAAGCTGACTGGGCAGGACGGGCCGTGAGGCCACGTTGTGCGTGTGTGCGGGGGGGGGGGGGGGGGGGGGGGGNGGGGGGGGGGGGGGGGGGGGGGGGGGGGGGGGGGTGTGCAGAAGCACGCTGCTGACGTACAAGCACAAGAGCCACACGGTGGACGAGGACGGTGCGCTGGCCAGCACGGCCGAGCTCGACTTCTTCATCGACGACGTACGCGCTCCCCTCCTCATCTGCGCCCGTGCCGCTGCTGCTGCTGCTCGATGTGACGATCTCAGGGGGCTTTGCTGCAGGCTGCAGGCCTGCTTGTGCCGCTTGGGCCTTGCGAGACACGCTCAAATGGGTGGCACGACAGGGACAAATGTGTGTTGTATGTGCTGGGTCGACTCCCCGTCTCGGGGTAGTGCTGCTGGTCCCGCTTGTTCGGGCAGACGTCGCTTTCCGGGGGGTCTACAAAGTGAGCGCAAGCAGTGCCTGCCAGGGTGTGATCCTCTGGTCTCTGGGACATGCTTGAGCGTTGCGGTCTGCGATGCACCTACCGCCTCACATCGTGGCGTACTTCTGGGAAGTGGGGGGTAGGCGTGCCTACTAACCTGAGGCAAGCCTACGCCTGGTCCCGTCTCGAGCTAGAGTCCTTGCATTCGTTGCGGTGGTTTCTTGCAATGTGTTTCACAATGTCTTGGAGGCGCAAGCCTAGCATGCCTTGGTCCTGGGGTCTCTGCAAGGCAGTTTGTCAGATGGCCATGACTTGTGAGTGGGTGTTTGCACTCCGTTTCAACCTTGCCTTGTACTGGAAGGTTTGTATCATCACAACCTTACATGTCACTGAGGGAGGTGCCTAGGATACTCCCGGCCTCCCTCTGTCAGGTCTGCTGCTAAAAGTCTGGCCGGGCTGTTTGTCAAAACGTGAACCAATCATACAACCTCTGGCGGTATATGTCATACGAAAAGTTTGATGTCGTTGCACGTGGCCACGATCGCTGTTGGAAACGTTCAGAGCCTAGTGTGTCCCTCGGAGTATTTTTGAGGCTCGAGGTCAGCCACCGCGGGGGGCTTGGCAGCCCGAAGAGTCAAGGGCACCAATATGAAGGGCTCATGTTGACTGAAGTGTCCCTCCTGACACACGCTCGCGTTCTTTGGGTGCGGGTCGTGCAGGATATGGTGCATGTGTCGGACCCCAAGCCCACCCGCCGCTTCGGAGACTACTTCATCCGCCACATCATGAGGGTACACTCCACGTTGCACACCACGTTTGACATCGACGTGGCTCAGTGGCCCCCAATTGTCTAACTCCTTGTTGGGTGATAATACTGCGGGCTTGCATGTGTGTGCAAGGTAACCACTCCTCCCCCCCGCCCTCGCTTTTTTTTTTCGTTGCTTGACACGGTTATGTAGCCCGTGGTCTGCTGTGAGCAGTTTGACGACGTCGTTGAGGAGTTGAAACCTCTTCCTGTGGAGCAGTAGCTAGGACCAGTGGTTTCTGAATGAGGGAGTTCACCTGTACCTTGTAATGTCTATCTTGGAATAATAGGTCCTTCTCCAGTGCTGCTTATCTGGCTCTTGACTGCTGTAGAATTTGGGCTCTGTTGAGTACTTTAATGCTGCATGTTGATTCAAAATTTCTTGTACATCTGCCACACGTACCTTGGCATTGATTGTGAGGCACATACCTCCTCTAGGTTGATCGGGTACCTCTTGTACAAGAGATGAGGGCAGCACCGGCACCAGCAGCTGCAGGAGCATAGGTGAAGTGCCAGCATGTCTTGCTTGTGTCTGCTTGCTTTGGATCGTGTAGTCCTCGTTGGTGCTGTGTTTTCAGCAAGTGGGTTTACTGAGATTTAATATGCAATGGTCTTCTTCTTGTTTTCTTCACTGTACCATCACCATTGCCCTCAACGGTCGTGATCAATGATATGTGCTGAAGGGATACTTTAAGTGCTTTTTTGGCAACTTGTGTCCAAATTGCTTGACTTCGAACGTCATGGTGACGACAGAAAGAGTAGTAGAGAGTAGTAGTATGCAATGAAACCTGTTGTAAATATACTGTTGACTTGAACACCAGGTTTTGACAGTTTGCGTTCAAATTGCCTGATTTCGAAAGAAAGAAGGTGATTCAGAAGAGAATAGTAGGAGTAGAAGTATGCAATGATGTTTGGACCACCCGTGATGTCGAGGTCCTGAATTCTGGTTTTGGCCAGATCTAAGTATCGCAGACAAGCACTATACATGAGCATCATCGCAGCCACCTTCATGAGCGATGTGACGTTGGCACCTGGCCTTGCGTGCTTTTCAAAGATAGCAGTGGGGTGGAGGGTGCGACCGGCATCATGGTGTGTTCGGGACAAGACCTTTGCGCTGCTCTCCTAAGAATATTGATCTTGTCGTGCGATGTGGGGCTAGGTTGCTCCGCTAACCGATGCACGCAAATATTTGCAGCTGATGACAAATGGTATGTAGACCATGTGACACGCTCCTGGATGAGATACAAGCAAAAGAGCCGGACCACCTCGACTGACGCCGGGAAAACTTGCAACTTATGCATTTCACACCACCGTTGAAAACGCATCCAATATGTGTTGTAGGTACGCAGACTCGTAGGCGCGATCGTGTGGAGCACAACGTCCACGCTTGTTGTTTCCAAGGCTTGTACGGCCGGATTTTTCAAAAGGCGAAACTGTGCACAACACCTCATACACCCAGACGTAAGGCTAGCACCGTCCACAGAGGAATGCCCTTGCCCCCGAAAGCATCCTTGCCTGTGCCAGGCAACAAAATCGAGGAGCTATAGCCTAGCGTAATGACCGCCTGCACACAATCTATCCATTCCGCATTGCAATGTAGCAACCGCGGCCACCAGCTAGCCAAACGCGATTGGAGTATCACTAGCGTGCATTTGGCCTTGCATCGCAGCACGTGGTAGACTATTGGGGTGACCATCCGAGGTGGGGGAAAGCAATAGTTGTTTTCGCCTGCCCAATGCTCGGGGATGGCATTCATGGCCTCCGCTCCCGCCTCTAGCCACTTGGAGTTGAACCTCGGCAGGCGCGTGTTGCTCGCTATGGAAAATTTATTGCTTGGCTGTCGACGCGCAAGAGAACTTGGTGCCCGCTTATCACTTGGATGGCCTTAACCAACGCTGCCTTAGCGGCAAATATCTCCCTTAATGTTGACGATCCCCCGATGCTAGCAGCGGGAAGTGGGCCAAGTAAATCCCACGTCTGCACTGAAGCGATCAACCTTAGTACTGCACCCCACGTGGTCACGCTATCATCGGTGTGCATGACGAAATTGGGGGCCATGGTGGTCCCGAATGGGAGCACCATTGAAATGATCAAAGTGCTCCTCCCATAAATCAAGCTCGTGGAGCAACCTTTTCGTCATGGGGACCACGTCATCCCAGGTAAACCCTTGGCTGATATTAGTGCACATATGGCGTGTGTACATGCCCGCGATGCCCCCAAAAGCCACCTTCATGGAAATAAGCTGGCCTGCTAGTGATGCTATCGCTCTAATTAGATGGGAATATGAGTCCTAGCTTATCTGGACGATTTTTTTGTGAGATATCCCAGTGAGGAAGCCCATGCGCAAACAACGCAGCTGATGTTAGCCGAACTTGCACTAGCAGGATTCGTGGTGAACATGCAGAAGGCAGTCCTTACGTGCTCAAACTTACCCAGTTCTTAAGTGTTGTGATAGACACTCGTAGCCTTTGGGTGCACATTGGCAAGATGCCCAAGGAAAAGCTCCTCAAATGCTCCTCCGCATCTGAGCTACGGCCCCCAGAAGCAGTTTCGTGCATGGACAACCAACTGTCGAGGGGGCCTAGGTGGCCAACAAAAAATCAGCAACATTTTATCACAAGATAACAACAACAAATTTTGAAATGTCCATGTAGGCCAAGGCCTAGTTAACAATGTGCAACTAAACTAGCTCAAACAACCTGCTACTTAGCGATGGGGCTGGCCATAGGGCCCTTGAGGTGGCCCATACGGCCCCTGAAAATTTGCTACCTGGGCAGGTGCTAGCAAGGGCTGCCTTTGGTGGGATCTGGGCCATTAGGTGGCTCTGAAGGGAAGAAACGAGATGTGTGACCTACCCTTTGACAGTTCCAGCAACTCAAGTCATTTCTCAACGTCCTAGGAGCGCGGGGGTTAGCCTTAAAAACATACGCTCTGGCCCGTGGTTTGCGGCTACTATAATCAGCCTCCCGCTTCTCCTCTTTGTCTTTCTTACTCTTAGCCACTTGCTTTTGGACCTGATTTTGCCAATCCTCGCTCTCATCCTTAGTTTGCATAGACTTGACTATTCCTCATTAATCACAGGCCAACTATGTAAATTCGCAAAGATGATTTGCTTTTGTCGATAATTTATCAAGGACAAACCTTCAGTGAGCGCGCTTTGGGCCGCTTGCATGTCTTCCTTGTCCAACGCGTCTTAAGCGTTGTGGCACAACTTCGAAAGGTCGTTCATCGCCTTCATTTGGGCGCAGTTGCCCTCTGACAATCTTCCCACATCTGCAACATCGCTCTTTCTCTTAAGCCACTTGAGCTGCTGCAGTATGTCTGCCCTTGCTCCCTCGCCCTCATGAGCTCCCGATACCTTTGGGCTAGTTTGCTTACGGCTTCTTGCAACTTAGCCATTTGGAGTGCAGCAGCTTGCTGCGCATCTTTGAGCTCAGCCGCGTTAGCCTTGCTCAGCTTGGCCTGTTCGTTCTCAAACTCGCTAAAAGATTCCGCATGTAACCTAGCGAGCTCGTCAGCAGTTAGTTGGCTCGCTACGCTCTGTCTTTCATTCGAGTGCCGCTGCTCTTCGTTAAGCTGCTCGCCATTGTTTTGTAGCCCGCTCGGGCCTCCCTAGCTCCCCTCTCCTCTCTCCGTCATTGCTCGCAACTGTGCAAACACGTTTGCGTCTCTATTGGTAGCGGATCTATGAAACCCAATCAAACGATGCTGTATGCCGGACATAGATTGTGTTACTACGTCTCGGCATGCAATGTCTACGCGCCTATCTGTAGCAACTACCTTCCTGCTGCAATGAAGGCTTCTTTGCATAAAGAAGCCTTTACGAGGGTTTTGTTTGTGGATGCAACACAACACGTGTGAAATTAATGAAATTAGAACACTTGTCAAACCTCGCTTTGCGACATTTCATGTCGCAAACCTTCAATTAGTCACCTTGACTGTGTAAAGTTTGATTAAACCGCTTTCAACCATAAGGGTACTTCATTCCAAAACTTCACCACATGTCGCAAACCAAAGTTTGACAAAGTGTTTAAATTTGATCGATTTCACACGTGTAGTGTCTTATCGACAAACGAAACCCTCATAAGGCTTCTCGTTGCAAAGAAGCCTCATTGCAGCAAGAAGGTAGTTGCTACACATACCCGCGTAGACATTGAATGTCAAGACTTACTCAAACAATCTTATGTCAGGCATACAAAATCGCTTGATAGAGTACCATAGATCCGCAAACACTCGAGACGCGGACGTGTTTGCTCACTTACGAGCGATGACGGAGAGAGGTGAGGGAAGCCAGGGAGGCCCGAGCGACTTACGCAATGATGGCGAGCAGGTCAATGGCGAGCAGATTAACGACATCGGTAGGGCGAGAGTAGCGAGCCAGCTTACTGCTGACGAAATCGCCAAATTACATGCAGAGTTCCTTAAAGAGTACGAAAGCGAGCAGGCCGAGCTCAGCAAGGCGGAAGCGGCTGAGCTCAAAGCTGCGCAGCACGCTGCTCATCTCGAAATGGCCAAGTTACAGCAGGCAGTGAGCAAACTAGCGCAAAGCAAGGTCTCGCGAGCTCACGATGGCGAGGGAGCAGGGGCGGACATCCTGCAGCAGCTCAAGCGGCTCAAGAGGAAAAGTGAGGTTGCAGGTGTGGGCAAGTTGTCTGAGGGCAACCGCGCCCAAATGAAGGTCATGAACGACCTCGCGGAGCTGTGCCACAACGCCCAAGATGCGCTGGACAAGGAAGACATTGAAGCGGCCCAAAGCGCGCTCACTGAAGGTTTGTCTTTGATAACTTTTCGGCAAAAGCAAATCATTTTCGCGGACTTGCATAGCTGGCCTGTGATTAATGAGGTTGTCAAGTCCATGCAAACTAAGGATGAGCGAGGATTGGGAAAATCGGGTCCAAAAGCAAGTGGCTAAGAGTAAGAAGGACAAAGAGGAGGAGAGGGAGTTTGATTTTAGTAGCCTCAAACCACGGGCCAGCCCGCATGCGTTTAAGGCTAACCCCCGCGCTCCTAGGATGTTTAGAAATGACTTGAGCTGCTGGCACTGCCACATGGTAGGCCACACATCTTGTTTTCTCCCTTCGGGGCCACCTAATGGCCCAGGCCCCCAACAGAAGCAGCCTTTGCTAGCACCTGCTCAGGTAGCAAACTTCCAGGGGCCTTATGGGCGGCCCCAGGTGCCTTATGGCCAGCCCCAGCGTTAATAGCATTTTTTGTTATTTGGAGTGTGAGTAGTTGGACATTGTTAACCAGGCCTTTGGCCTCCATGGACAATTTAAATTTTTTGGTATGATATTTTTTATGATTATTTATTGGCAAAATTGTTGCTGCATTGGTTGGCCACCTAGGCCCCCTGGACATTTGGGTGCACATGCTCACGTTAAGGAGCATAACATTGTTGGACGTGGGTGGGATACCAGGCCTAGGACTCCACAAATATTTGGTTATAATTATTGTTGTTATTGGTTATGTTTAATTGGTTGTTGACTCGGTCCTTGCTTGTGGTCGCTGCATACATGATGGTGTTTGTTGTAAATATTCGTGGTTGTTTTGTTGGTTGTTATGGTTGCCGTTACGTTACTTTGCTTGATGGGCACAATAGTAGGCGGATGATGCATGTCCTTCTCATCGAGGGACCTACGCCACAAGTATGGATGTGCGTGGGTGGAAGAAAGCCCTTTCAGGCCTCCTAGGCGCTGGCAGATTGCGCACGAATGGAGACCACTCTCATTGAGCTTTGGTTCTCGCGGCTGGTGTTTTTTGGGTTGTTGGCGTGTCGCCCCTCGCGCACTGGCGCATTGTATTGCAAGGCTGCTATAGGCCAGAGGAGTGTGGGCAAAAGGATTTTAAAGCCCAAATTGAATGCACGCGCACTGGCGCAAGTATGCATAAAGGCTCCTGCCAGCCATATAGGCATTGGCAGTGGGACCACAATTAAGATCACGCCTATGGAATTTTTGGATCGCCGTGTACAGAGGGGCTGCAATGCGATGTCGAAAGGGTGCACACATGTGCCACACAAGTTGGTTGCCGGTGCATGCAGAGAGTACCTCGATGCTGCAATTGCGGAGCAAGGTAATGGAGGATGCCAATAAATCGTTGACACGTTCGAGGCATCGTGGCCAAGACCAACCGCGGGAATGCTATATCGTGTGTTGGGTCACAGGTAATTTTGTGAGCGATGAGAAGGATTTTGAACACGAACTCCAAGTGTACTTGGGGCGGAAGGAAGAAGCCGTGCAGTCGGACGGCGCCGCATCGAAGGTACCACCGCAAGCAACCGTGATTGCAGGAAATTTGGGAGCAAATGTTGCCTGGTGGAAACGTTGGTGTACGTCTTTGTTAGTCCTCTCTACCATTGAGAGTGGCTACAAGTTGGTGTGGAACACGCATACTGCACCTCCGCATCACCAGCGCAACCATAAAGGTGTGGAGAAACACATACAGTTTGCTCGTGAGTCAGTGGGGGAGCTAGTAGCCTCCGGGGCTGCCAGAGAGTGGACTCTCCCAGGTCGCCCACACTGCCTATGCCCCTTGAACGTGGTCGAGGGCAAGAAGTTACGGTTAATTCATGACCTGCGCCACGTGAACAAAGCGTTAAAAAAAGTAAAATTTAGGTATGAGGGTTGGATAAGTTAGTCGATGTCGTGCACGTAGACGACTTCGTGTTTACCATTGACCTCAAGTCTGGCTATCATCACGTCAAGATGCACAACGATGCACATACGTTCTTGGGGTTTGAGCTGGATAAGGAGATTTACACTTTCACATGTCTCCCATTCGTGCTTGCGATCGCACGTTACGTATTCACACGAGTGGTGAAAGAGCTGGTGGGAAGGTGGAGGCAGATGGGGATACAAGTCATAGCATATCTAGACGATTTTCTGCTAAGCTGTCCCAGTGAGGGCACCCACGCGCGAACAATGCGGCTGGTGTTCGGCGAACTTGCACTAGCAGGATTCGTGGTGAATAAGCAGAAGGCAGTACTTACGTGTTCAAATATCACACAGTTCTTGGACGTTGTGATAGACACTTGTAAACTTTGGGTGCACATCGGCAAGACGCGCAAGGAAAAGCTCCTGCTTACACTCCTCCACGTTCGAGCTATGGCCCACAGGACCCGTAGCGTGCACATTAGAACAATAGCATCTTTAGCAGGTCAGCTAATTTCCTTGAAGGTCGCTTTTGGGGGCACCGCGGGCATGTACACACGCCATATGTACACTGTTATCAACCAAGGGTTTACCTGGGATGACATGGTCCCCATGACGGAAGGGCTGCTCCACGAGCTTGCTTTTTGGGAGGAGCACTTTGATAAGTTCAATGGTGCTCCCATTCGGGCCACCATGGCCCCTGATTTTGTCATGCACACCGACGCTAGCGTGACCACATGGGGCGCAGTACTGAGATCGGTGGCCTCAGGGCAGACGTGGGAATTGCTGGGCCCACTCCCTGCTGCTAGCATCGGAGGATCGTCAACATTAAGGGAGATACTTGCCGCTAAGGCAGCGTGGGATAAAGCCATCCAAGTGATAGGCGGGCGACAAGTGCTCTTGCGCGTCGACAGCGAAGCAATGTATTATATTTTGAAAATAGGCGGCTCGTCTAAGGCAGATTTAGCAGATGCTTGTGCTCAAGTATTTGGTATTAGTCTTAGACACCAGTTCAACTTGTTCGTAGAGTGGATTCCTAGGGAATTGAATGCAGTGGCAGACGAGCTCTCTAAGCGAAAAGACTTGGACAATTTTTTTCTTGCGACCGGAGGCCTTTCAAAGCCTAGAAGCAGAGTGGGGGCCGCATTCGATCGATAGATTTGCCACAGCAAGCAACACGCGCTCGTCGAGGTTCAACTCTCGGTGGCTAGAGGTGGGCGCTGAGGCCATAAATGCCCTCACCGAGCACTAGGCAGGTGAAAAAAACTATTGTTTTCCACCACCTCAGATGGTCGCTCCAGTAGTCGACCACGTGCTGCGATGCAAGGCCAACTGCACGCTAGTGATACTCCAGTGGCAATCAGCCAGCTGGTGGCCGCGGTTGCTAGATAGCGATGCGGAGTGGATAGATTGTGTGCAGGCGAGCATTCCGCTTGTAGTGATATGAGTTATTATATATTAGTTTGCATATATTTTAATGTTTTCAAATATATTTGGAGTAGTATTGTGTGGAGTCAAGTGTGAATAGGTACTCTAGTAACTTGGTTCATGTCCTTTGAACCTTCCAAGGCATTTTCGAAGTTAGAGGAAAGACCTAGAAGAACTCCATGTGGCAAAAGTCAAATGTGCCATTTTTAGGTCAAAAGGACATGTGTACATTATTCTAGAAAGAGGTGGCAAGTTTTGGGATGTGTTGGGTGCCAACACATCAACATACACCTTCCTAGAAATTACTTATGTAGCAAGTATATAAACAAGAGCTAGAACATAGAAAGACATTCCAGAATCACTCTTGTACTTGCCAAAATCCAGAAATATATTAACTTTCAAGAAGCCATCTCTCTTTCAAGAAGCTACCACTTGTGTTCAAATATCCTTGTCTTGAATAGATAAACTATTCTGTTTTACTAAGTACTTTATCTATCTGTTTCACTACACCGCTAGGTAATAGCTTCTCGATTTTGTTGCCTGGCACAGACAAGGCTGCGTTTGGGGGCAAGGGCATCCCTTTGTGCATGGTGCTAGCTTTACGCCTGGGGGTATGAGGTTTTAAGCAGAATATCGACTTTTTGAAACTCCGGCCTTACAAGCCTTGGAAGCCACGAGCGTGGACGTGTTGCTCCACACTATCGCGCCTACCAGTCTGCGTACCTACAACACTTACTGGATGCGTTTTCAACGGTGGTGCGAAATGCATAAGTTGCAGGATCTTCCGGCGTCAGTCGAGGTGGTCAGGCTCTACTGCTTGTATCTCATCCAAGAGCGTGTCACCTGGTCTACATACCATTTGTATCGGCTGCAATCTTTTGCGTGCATCGACTAGCGGAGCTACCTAGCCCCACATCGCACGACAAGATCAGTACCCTTAGAAAAGCAGCGCAAAGGTTGCTGCCCAGACCCAAGCACACCATGATGCCGGTCGCACCTTGCACCCTCATTGCGATTTGTAAAAAGCACGCAGGGCCAGGTGCCACCGCCGCATCGCTCATGAAGGTGGCCGCGATGATGATCATGTATAGTGCTTGTCTGCGCTACTCAGATCTGGCCAAAACAAGAATTCAGGATCTCGACATCACGGGTGGTCCAAACATCACTGCCATTTACGTGCACCTCCCGTCCTCTAAAACGGACCAAATTGGTGAGGGCGCATGGGGTGCCCTTCACGCAAGCAACTCCAAGTGGTGCCCGATAAAAATGTTGTGTAGGTTAGTGGCGGAGATACCAGAGTATGCTCTCGATGGACCTTTAATTCGGCATATACAGGCATCTGGCAGACCTTCTCTTCAGCCCGCCTCACACGCCACTGTGAATAAGTGGTGCAAGGAACTATTCGCATCGGTAGGCCTTACACAGTACATGGGTACGCACTCCTTGCGAAAGGGAGCTGCCACAGCAGCCGCCAACTTGGGCATCCCAGATGCCGTAGCCCAAACTATGGGCAGATGGAAATCTGCTCGAGGAAAAGAGCCATACGTGCTTCACCTGCAGCAGTCACTGGCATCCGCTGCCCGCACCATAGCCCCATCCTTGACGATGCTAGCGATGCTCCCTATGGCCAAGAGCAAATTCTAGCAACTTTTAGACGCAAGTAGCAATACCATGTAGTACGACCCGTAGGGGCCGCTACTTAGATGAGACCCAACTCTACGCTAACCACTAGACTAGCCTAGAAGTACCTTGTATGCTATTAATAATGCATACTACTACTCCTACTATTCTTCCTAATATCACCTTCTTTCTTTCGAAATCAGGCAATTTGAACACAAATTGTCAAATTGAAGGTTTGCGACATGAAATGTCGCAAACCAAAGTTTGACAAAGTGTTTAAATTTGGTTGATTCCACACGTGTTGTGTCTCATCGACAAACGAAACCCTCATAAGGCTTCTCGTTGCAAAGCAGCCTCATTGCAGCAGGAAGGTAGTTGCTACACATACCCACCTACCCACCCCTCTAACCCTCCAATCCACTAGGAGAGGCACGAGGCGGGCAACGAAGTTGGTGCCAGCAATAGTCTTCGCCATGCACGATAGGGTGTTTGTTGTTTGTTAGTGTTACAATATGTTTTTGTCGATTAGTAGTAACCAACGGCGGCGATTCGACGAACAACCTCAACAGAGCAAGAATGCAGCTGCCAATCCATAGTGTTGGTTAGGAGTTGGAATATAGTTGTTTTGACCTCTTTGTATTGTTATCGATTAGTCAAGTACAGATAAGCGTAGCAGCATGTAGGAAAGGACTAGACAAGAACAGATGACGCGCAATTTGTTGCATACTACTACTCCTACTATTCTTCCTAATATCACCTTCTTTCTTCCGAAATCAGGCAATTTGAACACAAATTGTCAAATTATATGTTGTACAGATTTAGGCAAACTTAAAGTTTGGATGGAAATTTCGTGTAGGCGTGTATGCTTATGCGAAGACACCCTTTTAGTCTGACTATCAGTTTGAGGGTAAGTAGGGAGAAGTGCATGCCCTTAATCTTGCTCAAAGCACTTCAAGTTGTGTCTTTGGAAGGAAGGTGGCTCTGGGCATACAACGTAACTGGAAAATGTGCTTACTATAAACGATAAAGCTGTGCCTACATAAGTTGCACCTCTTAGGTCCGTGGCTGTTCTCTTTCTTCGATATTGAAGTTCAGGCTGTGAGTGCTGCAACTCTCCTTGCTTCTTACGCTTAATCGGTTTCTTCGACAACTGTCCATCATATGATTTGCACAATATTTTGTAACATCTCCATTTATCACAAGCTGATGATTACGTTTCCTTGGACAACCACCACTTGATGTGCCACTCCACATTCTTCAGCATATAGACACTCGCATTTTCCCGTCAGAAGCAACTACAATAAAACCACTACATCTCATAACCAAGTTTCACCCGCACTCAAATAGCCGGGACCAACAAATCGTGACCCCTTTCTTGGTAGCCTGTGTCCTTCTCACAAGATTCCAGCACTCATCTATGTCGTGTTCATCAGATTGGCAGACAGGATTTTGATACCCTCCTTAAAGTTCTATTCGTTTCATAAGTTCTTGCTTTGGGCAATATTGTCCCCAAAGTGGGCGCATGGATCTTCAACTCATTTTTCTCAAGACCTTCTGTAAGAACCGTTCCCAAAATGCCTCCGCTAACTCACTTCATATATGTACCTTAGCAATGGTTATCAACACGCCAAGCAAGGTTACGACCACGTTTAATACATCAAGACTCTTCTAATAGAGACGCAGTCCTCTCATATGAAACTGCCCTACATTTGAATCTTTTAAGATGTGCATGAATCGAAGTTTGTAAACAAGCAATGCTACGATGGTCACCAATTATCAATTTAGTTCTATGATACCATTCAAATTATCGAACTACTACCCTTACATGTCATCTCCATCCTGGAAAATTCGCAACCTTGGAAGATTGAGACGTGCTTTTGACACAACTTATCATTGCAAAATGCTCCCATCGAGTATGAATTGAAAACTCTTTGTGTCATTGATGTCATTGTTGGGGGGCGTACTTATATAAGGTACTGCAGTTCAGTGTTTGTGTTGAGTAGAAAGAGGGGAGGTGAGCACAAACTGTCAGATCAAGTAGTTTGCATTCAAGACATTGAAAATTGCACAATTTGACGTAGGAAATATAGGCATCCGAAAGCAATAAATACAGATAGACTCATGTTGATCCTGATGAGATCTTATTGAGAATCAGGAGCCAAGAAACGTAATTGAAAAGTACACATTTGTGTCTAGGTCACGGTATACAGGGATGATACGGGGGTTATGAAAGAGGGTCTGAGTGTTTATCTTTTCTCCCTTCATCTTGCTTGCTAGGCCGGTTATCTTCTGCAAGACACATCTAGTCAGTGGTACTTAATGCTAAGCCATAGTGCGGGTATATATATGACGGAGGCAAGCTAAAAGATACATTTGGTTGTATTGGTTGGTTTTTACAACTGTAGTCACTGCACCATCTGGTAGTAGCACCTCCTAACAAACCACCACAGCTAATTCCATAAGGAGCTCACATAAAGTGGTCTTCAACATGCGAGCCATGTAACATGCAAGGGTAGGTACGTGGTAAAGTACGACAATCAATCAAACTGAAGTACTCAGAGGTCATTCATGATATTTCTTCATTCTTGTGCAAACTGGACTTTAGTAGTCCCGAGAACTTCAGCCACTCCACACATCAAAATGCTTGGAGTATAAATTGAAACGGTTCATGTCTCAAGCCTTCTCAACTCCATGCTCAGTGAGCTACAAAGCTGACTAGAATGGCATCCACAGCTCTCACGGATTGACACGATACCGTTCATGTCCATAGCCACACTACCCACTGTTCAATCCACGTGGGCTGTTACTCAAGAATCATCACTAAAATTTATTTATTGGCAAAGACTACAATTATTTGCCGTGTTAATGTACAATAGTACTACTGCATTTGCAGTAATGTCTAATTTTATGGCCTCTTTAGGTGTCTATTACCAAAAGAATGTATCTCAAAGACTGGCATTAAAGGAAGACCACCCGGCAACCTCAGTTCTAACACAGGCTAAGTGCTGGCTGAACCACTAGGGCAGCCTAAAAAAGCTTTCATAGCCAACTCTTTAGGAAGAACTCTTGAACGACCTGTACATGACAAGGTGGCATGAACTCTAGGGCCATCCAAGTCAACTGAAGATAGGAACGCTTTACCTTCATGGTCAGCGTTGCAAGCTACACTCAGCTGTCATCTCATACTTCCAGCACCCGTCTACCCTGTCCCGAATATGTACATGCTCTTCTTACACAATCTGCAAAAGGCCAGCACTACAGTGCAGTCTCTATCCGCATGGGCCTAGAGCAGATCCAAAAGCCTATACTGGGGGGTTAATCAAAATGTGCAATATGTATGCAAGGCCAAGTCACCCACATTCTAGGGTCTGAAATACAGCTGGGACTGCTGGGCCAGAAACGGTCCAACAGCAAAGCGCAAGGTCAAACACCAGGCACAGGGAGTGTAAAGCCAGGTGATCGAGAGTATGCAGCCCTCATAAAGTTTGAGGTAGTACCTCCCACCTCGAAACACTTCCTTGGCAGCCAAACCGACCTAGTCCCTCATTCTAAGGAAACCCGCTGGTAATGGATCCCATCTACCTCAACATGAGCTAGCGACCAGGTTACAGTCCAACAACAACAAGGCAAGCTCCAAGTTGCTCCAAACGAAATTTGCATCCTGGCAGACGTTCCTGTACTCTACAACTGCCCCTTCAACCTTGTGAGGCGTCTGACTGAAGAGAGGTAAGCTCTTACCAACAGGCAATGTGGAATGCATATCAGCAGAACCAAGGGCTATATCCTCGTCAGTACCGCTGCTTGCATCGGAACTCCTCTGGCTACACAGCCTGCTGCGTTTTCTCGGATGAGCAGCAGGATTGTAACCTGCGGCTTTTACACCGTCCAAATGATCATGAGAGTAATCCTCAACTAGTGCAGCCGCTGCAGCTTCTTGTTTGATACATCGTCCACGGGCTTTGAGACCGGCTCTATTCAATGGACTATGGCCAACACAAGGAGCTAGTTGCTCGCTTCCAGATTTCAGTGACGCCAGACCAGGATCAATCTTCATGAACATAGGTAGCTCTGCGGCTGTAGGCTTACGTTTACCAGTCTTGATTTTCTTGTACTTTATGCCACATGCATTGCACAGGGACTGCACAAAAAACAATCATAAAGCCAAGTTAGTATGAGATAGAAGACCTTCCGTCCCCCATGCCACCTTTACAAGAGTACTTGCAGGCGCACTTCCAACTCGTGCTCACAAAAACAGATTGTTCCACAGCTGCAGCCAAGCTTGCCACAAGGAAAAGCACAGGCGTAACATAGCAGGCTGAGAGGCAAGCATGCATTCTACCGAGACAAACCTGGGGGTGGTCACAGTATGATGCACGCGGTTCTCACCTTGGGGCCAGAGGGTGCATTCCTCCACAAGGGAGTCTGCTTGGTGTTGCACACTGCACAAGTTTTAGTGCCACCACGGGCACCACTAGCCTTCTCCGCATCGCTGGCACTCTCATCATCGTCAAAGTTTGTCTCTCTTTCCTCGTCGTCATCGTAACCCACCTCCAGCTTTTCGAGCCCAGGAGAGCTGGGAGTAGTCTCGGGTGTACTATGTGAGGACGATCGTGAGTTGCTCCGTCGAGGAGCTCGTGCTGAAAGAGCAGGAGAAGGAGGAGCAATGGGCGAGGGCAGGGTAGGGCCTTCCAGAGTAGGGAGGGACGGATGCACAACTTTGCGATCAACTCCATCCACCTGAATTCTCCCAGATTTGCAACCGTGTACTCCACTAGTCCTAGCTGCCTTTGGGCTATCAACCTTCAACAGCGGACGTCTCCACTCAGTTGCAACTGATGATCGTGCAACAGATATTGCATGCTGCTGGCCAACACCTCTCTCGGTCTCGTTTACGCCAGGTGTACCAGGACTCAAATTCGAATTCTGCTCATTGTAACAGAAGATGCACACTGTCTCCGTCAGAAAGAACCAAAAAAAAAACAGGGCTTCTTAAATGCATGTACTATCCGCCAACATATTACCTTGAACTACCACCTACGATATAAGCTTATAACAATCACTACATTCTCTATGGTTGAGATCTGCACTTTCGACATGGCAATCATGCCAACTAATTTCAGAAAAAGAGTGGGTATGCATAATGTATACTGCAAGAGCACTACTAGCCATTTGATCCATCATATCAAAAAATAACGCACAATTAAAAGTGCACGACACAAAAAAACTGTAGCCTAAGACCCTTGGTCTACAGACTCCCCCAGTTCGTTTACCTTACGTATAAAGTATCAGAAACGCTGCATACAATATTACTAAAACAGACAACGACCGTGTGCACAAGTCACCCCAAAAGCCAACTACTACCAGCTACCCAAGAACAATCATGAATGTGAGCTGGGCTGTAGTCAAAATAATCTAGTACTAAACATCCAACAATGTGCATTCCTTTCGCTTCTGAGGGTGCTCAAAGGAAGGGTTGTCTACCTGCGGATCACCCGTCCATGATGGTTGCCTGTTAATATCAATGGCTCTTGTCACATGATTCTTGACACCTTTTGCCTCGCAGCTCCCACCTATATCAGTCCCAAAGACTTTGATCCTGGAGCCTGCAGAAATAGTTTGAGTCCTTGGCCCACGTGGTGTACTGGGGTACTGGAACACCTTCTCTGTATCTATAGCGTCAGGATTCGCCTCGTTTGCACCCATCCTGCTAGCAGAAGTGAACCAACTCCGCTCCTTTCGCTTTGCAGGAGGGACACATTTCGGTTGTGCCCACTGCAGCTTGGAGGAAGACTCCATGTTAAGGTTCAAAGTATTCATCTGATCGTCAACACAACCACAATCTTTTGCAGATGACAATGAGTATCTGACGTTGGCGTTAAGTGCAGGATTTGAAGCTGGCGACTCTGTACGAGATTGATGAAATGCAGAAGGTGGACAGGGACTGACTCTGCTAGGAATCGAGCCTTTTGTCAAATAGACGTGCTCGGGGAATAAGGGTGGGAAACAACAAAAAGAAGGGTCTCTTTCATTAACAGCAATGACGTCCTCACACTCTGTTTTTCGAAGCCATGACTTCTTAAAATGGCTAAGGGAGGCCTGAATCTGAGGAAGCGAGGGAGCGTGAAGCATGATCAGCGTAGGAGGTAGTAACACTATTCCATGTAGAAGGAAGTGGTCCTTCCGGCAATGCTCTGCACTCTTTTAAGCCCAGATCACAACTTTTCGAGCGACGCACGAGAGTGGGAACTCCACAGCGTTGAATGAAAATTATCATTTATCCGCAGAGCCCGATAAGTCGGGATAGGGTGAAGTGTGCTGAAGGTGACAGGAGAAACACATCTGAGTGCATCTGATCAAGGCTGGCAAATCGAGGTTGTACGATAAGTTCAGCAGCGAATAAGGTGGACGGCAGCCACGACATCAGAAAGCGAATCCAGCATAGCAATTTCACTCGTCAGAAGAGCGCATGGGCCTCAATTTTTGAATGAAACAGGACGCAGGAACATGTAAATTCAATTTGCCGGGTAAAACTGCTGGAAGGACTTGGTCTGTATCCAGGACATCATAACTTATTATAATCTTACTATTTGCAAATAAATGTGGAATATATGAAGCTGTCTATAACGTGCGCGTGGTGACTGCTGACAGCAGCTGACAGCAAGCACTCTCCAAGACTCGAGTTAGTGGAGCATGCATCAGCATACATGATCAGTCAGCTCAAGTGCACATGGGCTCCAACGCAAAATATTGACAATATCTTCTCTTCCAATCCCCCTTTGCCAGCCAAACATAAGTCACTCTATTCTGCACCTGGTATACCTGGACTAATAGACAGCCGGAGCGGTGTTAGACTGCCCGGACGCCGTCATTTGTCCGCAATGCTGCACGCTGTTTCAAAGGGCGCTCGCTCCATTCAAGATAAAGGTGGTTCAGGACGAGAAAGCTTGTGGTTAGAAGGGGTGTGACCAAATAGGCGAGTTAAGATATTGGCCTGTGCATAGACTGACACATGATCCCTAGCAATGTGGACGATTTTCGTTGTGCGTCTCACAGACATCCTTTACACGCTTATGCGTCAGCATCACGTGAAGAGTACTCTTGAGACTGCTTGAGACCACCTAAGACAAGCACTGCTTGCCTGGCAACCTTCTAATTGATGCACTCTTCACCAGCTCTTCACCGTTGATAACTTCTGTAAGCAGATCAACCTCCCAAAATGATTGGGATATGCGCAGGCCAGCACTCTCTTGGGTAACAGTGAATAAGAAAGGAGGAAGCAGACTTTCAGATGTGCTCGAGGTGGGGACCAGTGGGACCACTGCCGACGGAAGGTTACATTCGAGGCAGGAAGTTACAAATGGGCGCAAGGAAACGCGCATTGCACGCTTAATTTATTTACATTTACACTCCTGAAACGAGAAAAAACAAGACGCCGAAAGAGACCCACAGCATGAGCATGCAAAGCCCGGGTCGCCTACTGCGTCAATCGTCGAGAAGCACATGCGCACTCTGTGCGCACTGCGTAGATTCAAGAACCGGAAGACCGGAAGTCGGGTCTCAGGGGTGAGGAGTGATTTCCACCCATCAGGATCAGTCTCAAACCATTGGGCTGCTTTTGGCAAATATTATATGACCTTTCCACTAAAAATCCAGCCTTCTGTGGGAAGCGGCAATGTGGAGATCGTCCAAAGTTTGTTAATACGTATTGAGACGACACGTAAGGACAAGTAATTATGAAAGCAATTGGGAACGAATACGATTTGTCGCATAGCTCCAATCTCTGGAACTAAAGACTTGAAGTTTCGAAGATCTGGCACCGAGTCAGAAAGGAACAGAAAATCTACTAGGCGCCAAAATTCGAGATCGTCTGATATGCAGGCAAGGGGGAACGTGGAGTGACAGATTATGGAGGGACCCGTCCTTGTCCTTGTGCACCCCCTAGATGGACCTGAAACACAGACATAAAAGATCATCGTGCTCGTCCATTCTCATTCATGCATGCTGCAGGCCTAGCTAACAATGCAACACAATGCGATGTGCTATCCATAGCGCCCGCCGGCCTCCTCGCGCCCCAGCTGTGTGAAGACAACTGCCAAATCTCTAGGAGAAATCTGAAGTGGGTCGACTACGATTGGAGAACATAGATTGTGGTTGGTTTATTTGACACACTAGGATCGCCTAAGATCTCCTCAGGTCATATCCTCGTCCAACTCATGCGCGAAAAATTGAAAACTTGATGAAAATTAAATCTCAGTTTGAGATTCCAAGAAGCTCGAAACGAAACGTTGAGGCGGGAGCATCCTTTTCTATATATGAAAACCTAACCTAATTTTCGTCTTCTCTCTCACTATGTAAGCAGAAGACATGCATGCCAATAGCACGCAGACGCAGCAGACAGACAAGAAGAGTGCACATGAAATCCCTCCCATCCCACCCACACACAAAATGTCATTGATTCTACTTTCTGTTGCTAAACAAGAATAATCTCAATATAAATATTTTGACTCAATCCTAATGAGAATAATTGCCGTGAGTCACTACCAGGATGCCTGAAGGCACTAAGAATTGGGGCACATGGCAGGTAATTGGCTGGATCCCCCAAGGGGGCCAATTGAGAAGGAGGTGAAGAAGCTCTATGAGCAAATCAAAAGTGATGATCATAGCAGAGACCTTGGCTAAAAGCTATGCTGCTTGAAAAGTAGACAGCAGTAGCTAGTTAGGCTGAAGGAAAGAGATCAAGCTCTCATACAATGATGCGATGTAGAGTATGAAGCAGAAGTAAACTTAGTAGCAGCATTAGAAATGCATAGCAACATAATTTTCAATTGCCCAGATCATAAACAGATACAAATCTATTGTGAGCAGGACCTCACAAAGAAGCAGATAGCAAGAAAAAAATTGTAGCAATTAGATGAAGCACACTAAAGAGCAAGTTAGAGTAAAGTCTTCAAAACATAAGCATAAGCAAAAATATAGATGTAGAGTAAATAGAGAGAAGAAGAGCTATCAACAGCTCCCCTTCTTCTTTATTTCTTGGAGATTCATTTCAACACTCACTCCACATTCTCTCAACACTATTCTAATTCTGATCAAAATTATATTTCTATCTTTGCTTTCCTATTACTATATCTCATTTTATATTTTATATTAAATCTTCTTTATTATTAGAATATATATGTACTTACAGTACATACATATATATACATGTATTTATATATATGTAACAAGAAAATTAATTCTTCAAAAAATTATTGAAATCTCAAATCTGTTCGCAACATGAACTGCCTCATCGTGTTTCAACTCAATGCAATGTTTCACAATCTCACAAACAACTATCGAACGAAATCGAACGCTACAGACTACCCAGCCAGACCTTCTCGATTCGAGTAAATTCGATGTAAAATTGAAATTACTAAAACTCATATAATGAAGATCTTATAAAATCCGTTTAATAGCGAGTGAATCTTGTTTAGAATTTTCAAATTTTGAGAATTTTCTGTGATTTATATTAGCAACTGTTAGCCAATGACGGTCTGACACGCTTGACGGAAGTCACGACGCATTGAGGTACAACCCTGTCGGCTGTTGACTTCCACCGACCGAACTATGTCGACATGTGAAAGTCAGCATTGGACTTTAATCCATATCGTCATACGCACATAATGACGACAAGCAAAGTGAAAAATCCTGACATGGAGTTGCGTTTGACATCTTGATCCACACTTCACGTGTGGCTGACTTGGACTTTCAACGTTGAACTTGCATACATCAGCAGTTTTGATTGGTGAGTCACTGTTGACTGTCCGAACTCGAGACAACCGTGACTTGCGCCACGCGTGCCGCCTCGTCCAAGCGATAGCAGTCGCGATAGCTATCGTGCCCAAACGTGTCAAGACTAGAACACGTGTGATACTCTTCAGCACGTGTACCATCCACCAGGTCGTCCTGTCGGTGGTCCTTTACGCGTGTGTCCTTAGCCTGGTCGACTTGTCGGTGTATTCCTGCACGTGGGTTGTCAATTTAACCGATTGACTTTCACACATGTGTCGGTGGCAAATTGCTTGGGATTGACCACCTGCAGGTCATCCTACACTGGCATAAGCCAGTTTGGAGTTCGAACTTAGTGATTCGTTCCTTAGCTTCTATTTCAAAACTTTGCAAATTTCAGAAAGTTTCCTTAGGTTCATTTCTCCTTACACCCCTTTCTTTCAGCTGGAGCGTCTCGCCTCTTAGTTGAAAGTCATTTTTGACTTCTAGCTTTTCAGCTAGGGGTTGTAGAAAGGCAATCAAGACATTCCCAACGCCCTCCCTTAATGTTCTCCTCTCAATTAGATGGAAGTGTGCCATCTGGCACCATACTAATCACTCGTCTTTATAACCTCTTAAACATGCATCACTTTTCAATTGGCACAAGGTGAGGTTGGCACAAATTTCTCAGGCTCAGCCTTAATAGTAGGATCAATTTTCAACGGATGGGTTAGCAAACACTTCTTCACATGATATGTCATGGTCTTACCGTCAGAACCTTCCAGTTTCCCAACACCATTTCCAACCGCCTGTTACACACGTAAAATTACTACACCTGAACTGGTGTCAATCGTGATATTAGTGTGTCGCTTCCTATAGACAAAGTCACCATCCTGGATTTGCGTCATCTAAAAGCAACAATTTTGGACTTGAATTTGGCGTAACGCTGACTATTTCGCTTCTAAACAATCTTCAAGTTGTCCATTGCGACTGACATCATGCGCTCAAATAACGTCTTTCGGCACACCATGACTTATAACAATTTTTTTGAGCTACCCAGATTCAATTTCCAGTGTGGTGTTGATAGGCACCACATGACTTTTGCCAAACAAGATGTGGTATGGCGAGTAATTTGCCCAAGCAGCCTGCTTGCTGAATTTGTAGCCCATTACCAGCCATGACAGGGCCAGATCCCAATCTCGTTTATTATGCTCCCGATAATACATTCGTAATGCCATTTTAATGTACCATCCTCTCTGCTAGACCATCTGCTTATGAAGGGGTCCTAGAACTAGTGCGATGATCTATGATGCATTTATCCAAGATGTAATGAATCAGTATATTGGTTGATATAATATTCATTTAAATATAACAGTTAAATCAGTTCAACCTGCTGAACTCTAGTTAATAATCAGTCTGCTGGACTTTATATTTAATATCAATTTAATGACTCAGCCGGAAGCAGCAGGCTGAAGTCAACTTAAGTCAGCTTGCTGACACATTCTTTGACAGCCAGCTGACTTCCGTACTCGGTAGCAACGAACTGCCTCGATATGCACCTAAGTGTGGTATGCTAGATGAATGGCCAGATGACATCCCTATGATGGATGGCGATTTGGGATGATGGGAGATGGCGGTGGATTTGGTTAACCGAGGTCCTACCAACGTGGTCAACTCCCGGGTAGGCGGTGCCATCGCACTGGCCGTTGAACAGTAAACTCATCCCATGTACATATGCTAGGCATTGCTCTCGAGTTCGGCATTCGGAAACGAGGCCAACTCTCTTGTATAGCTTACTAGGAGAGACCTGAATCCAAGGCGAGAAGCCATTGATACGCACTGTCCTCTAACCTTGCTTATGTATGATTTTACCGATTGCATTATTGATGCTAGTTTACTCGCATTTGACTTATGATTGTTGTTCACTGCTAGTGTGTTGTCCTTTTGCCGTTTGATCAGTTAACGAAAAATCCATAAAGATTACTTGCTGATATAAAGATCTTTATTAATTGTTAATCGCCTATTTGGTAAGTCGATTCATTTCACAAGAGTTGTTGAAAAGACCTTGGATCTTAGACCCTTGGTCTGTTAGCAATTCTGCTGAAGCTTCATAATGCACAATCATATTATTGAGAAACGCTTCCGTTAGTCCCAAACACACCTCAAAAGTCAAAAAATGAATCTTTATCCACATAAAGAAATGCTGAATCATGATTCATGATCATGATAAATTTGTCACCTCGCTTTGACAGCTATAGCGCACCTGCTTTATTATAGCTTTAGCGGTAGCCAAGGCCCATGATTGGCAAAAGCTGCCTTTGCAAAGTGAGAATACTGTTGCGAGAAAGTCGTGACATTTTGAAGTTTAATTAGTTTTCAGATCAGTTGACGATTGTCCTTAAAGCGAGGTGAGCGCGACCGTTAAATTGACTGACAACGTTAAGATTTCGTATGGGGAGTGTGCAAAGTGTGCGAGAGTGTGCGATGTTTCTCGGGCTCGCGTCAGATTATAGAAGGATCTGGTCCTCGTCTTTACGAAGAGTCCAAGTCGTTGGGTGGCGGGAGAACCTCTGACAAGATTGTCCCCCCTTGGCTTCCCCTCGCCTTCTCACTTGTGTCATATTGGTCAAAATAAATACGTGGGGTACATCCGCGGCCACAGTGAGCGAAAACTAACACTACGATCACGCGAGATTGCAATCAAGTTACGATCATACGTCGGGTGGTGGGGGTTGCACTGTCAAGCTCGCCCCCCCTGGCTCGCTCGTCCCCCCTGGCTCGGTCCCTTTTGAAAGTCGCTTATGTGTGATTGGTCGAGGGCTGAAAGGTGTCATCATTGTTGGTACACTCGCGGCCATTCAAAACATGAATAATTTATTTTTGACGCGAACACGGGTCATGACTCATCATATAACGTTATGGCTGTCGATAGGGCTTGCTTGCTCTGGCGTGCAAGCCCTACCGTGTAACTTAAGTAAAGAAGGGGGCCGGATCATTCCGCCCCGTTTCACCCCACTCGTCGATCTCGACGATACGTTTTACGGCTTGGATATCTTCCGTCGACCGGGTCAAGGACCGCCTTGGCCCAAGTCGGGTGGCGGGCCGCCCCACACAGGGTCGAATTCTTTGCTTCGACCAGTTATATTGCTTTTAACACTAGATAGCCCACGATAACTCACACTTTTTTATGCATCTACTACCTTTACTCTTGAACTTTTTGTGATCACAATTGTAGTCCAATCATACAATAAAGCACAGATTTGGAAATCTTACATCACAATCTTGCTAAGCACATTTTTATTTTAAAGATAAATTTATTTTAGAGTGAAAAAATCGATAAGAATGACACCAAAACAATTAGCGCCAAAACTCCAAAACTTGGGTCTTCATATCTCTACAAACTTTAGTTTCTAGGGCATGGAAATATAGCCAGAGGTATGTATATGGGTATTTCCTACATGTGCAAAATTTGGTGCCCATTGGAAAAATAATCTTCCTTATGGAGCTCTTAGCAAATATGCACCAGATATGATGCGCAAAAAAAGCATCATGCAACAAGCGTTTCAATGGACAGCTTCACATAGCATGACTTTGTGAAGTGCACACATATCATATAGATCTGAAACTTAACATATCACTTACTTGTATTCTTGGCTTGTTGAAAATATTTTTTTCATTTCAAATATTTAAAAAATGATTAAATTGTTACAAATAATCATCATGCAGGGGCAAAATGAACAAATAAATTTAAAAAAAAAAAAACTCAAATTCAAATGCAAGATGATGTACTCATGCATGTCATGTCTTCACACATTTCACTGAATCTCACTACAATTGTTTACATTTTCTTCCAGATTAGCTCAGTTTCGTCGATTCTCGCATATTTGTGTCTTCTAAGACCTCTTCTCCCTGGAAGGTCCTTCATCTAGATGGGCAATAACCCTGGTGGTGTGGTATACATGAAAGCAAAGAGCAGCACACAGGTACACATTACAAGACATACACTTGTATTCACTGCACATAGCTCTCTTTCTATCAGCACGTTGACTAAACGTTCCCGCAACACACACGACACAATACTTCCTCTTTTCAACTTCTGTAGAAAAGTGTCTTCCAGTGAATCTGCCTTCTGCTGTAGGTTGTGCTGCAACTACCCTAATTGCCACTCCACTAGGTCCTGCTTCATCACGGCGCTGGAAAGAGCACATGTCATCCATGATGTCCATGTATGTGTCGAACCTGTCTGCCTTCGGCTGCACCATCTTGTACATGATGTAAACATTGGCAAGAAGGCCATCCCAAATGCCCCAATATGTCCTGTGCCACCACTTCTTGTTAACCACGACTCTCTCAACACTGTAACCTCTTTTCAAACAATAGGCATCATACTGATCAATAGCATCTTTGCACATATTGTAATGCTCTACTAGCTCACGGGCTGGAATTTAAATTTTTCTTTTCCGTTGCGTCTACTCTTTGTAGTAGGGGCGAGCCTTTTTGGCTGTTGACAAAAAAGCACATGGAGCTTCATCATTCCACATAGCAGCTACCATAGGGGGCTGCTCATTGTAAGTTGCAAGAGTGTAGCCTTAGAGGGTGGGTGGCAGGCTTCATGTATAACAACTGTTTTGGATAGTGCTTTCTAGTGAAAACTGCGGTGCCTGTGGCTCCATGTCCTAGCTGTGCAAGTTTAGAAAAGATGTGTGGAGAGGTAAAGCCTCTGTCAAGTATGAGAGCGAAGCATCTGCCTACAGGAAGCATAGATACTAAGTCTAACACAATGTCAGTCTTTGCACCTTCTTTCTTTACTTCATCATATATGATGAAGACATAGCAGAAATATGTAATTGCATCACAGATTGTGAAGACTTCTGTACCTTATTAATGTGGCTTTGATGCATTGTACACTCTAATAGGACACTGCCTATTTCGGATGGGAATAATTCTCTCATCAACTGTGAGAGTACTACCAGGACTATAGTACTTGGCAAAGTTCTCTAGGCACAAATCTGTGAAGGTTGCAATTGCCAAAGCTTGTATGCTCTAGAGTCTGTAGGAAAACAAGCTCTCTGTCTATTGTCCTTCACATGAAAAATCTTCTTATTTGTTTGAACCTATTCTTGCTCATGAACCTGCCAAAACTAGGAAGAGTGACAGATCCTTTCACTGCCTTCTGCCAGTAACTCTTGAGCCTAGGGAGAGCATGTAACCCCATAGCCATGCACGATCCATGGAAGACAACGATCTGTGTGCATGTCACAGGAATCCAGCCCCTCACAATGTGTTGTGATGTATAGTTATTAGTCTCAACAACCAATTGGTGGAAAAAAGCAATAGGCATGAAGAGACAAAAGATGCCAAAGGAACTCAGACCTTTGAATCTCTTATCTCGGATGCCTTGGAGGCCATGGTGGCTTCACTTGGCTGCAACAGGTCTTCTTCACAGGTGTCTCCAAAAGCAGGCACCTTCCAGTCCCACACCTCTTCAAACTCTTTCTCCTCCTCCTCCTCTATCATAGTTGCTGCAAGAGGAACCTCCTCTGTGTCTTCAGAATCCGAGAAGTCTTCTTCTTCAAAGCTGCTGCTGTCAAACCCAGACTTAGAATCTAAAAAGACTTTCTTGCCTTTCTTACTAGACATAGGCTTGCCTTGAAACATGAATTTGCATCTCCCTGCAGGCGCTGCTATTTTGTTAGAGCCTGCAAGTCTGCCCCTCTTCTTGCTAGGTTGACTGTCAGTAAGGCTAGTCTCAGTCCCCTGCAACTCTGCACTGACTTGTGTGTCCAAAATGGTTGCTTGAGACACTCTAAAAGATGCCTGAGGGTCATCTTGACTCTCAGGTGCTTTTTTCGCCTCTGGCTGCTGTTCTAGCTCACTTAGCCGCGTGTATACTCCCTCAAAAAGTTCATGCCATGTGCCAGAGTCTTTCTTAAAGGCACCTTCAACAAACTCCAGGGTAAATTTCTGTCTAGACTTATCATAGACGAAGAACACCTGATAAACGATGCCATGGCTCTTTTGGGCCTCAATCCGCTTCTTAACCACTCCTTCCAACAACACTTCTTCCCAATATGTATTGAATGTTTCATGAGCCCACAGACGACCGAGGTGAGCAGCAGGTATGAGAAGTTTTGTTTCTAAAAGAGCGTCGAGAGAGCAACCAGCGGCAGCCATGGCTGAAGAGGTCCCTCAAAAAAGAAGAACTTTCGCGTTCAATTTTGATGACTTTTTTCATTGAAACTGATTTTAGCATCGTACAAATTTTCATGTAATTTGAACGTAAGAAGTCGGTTTGACCTGTCGATTTGATTTTGAACACATTGCGATGTAGCCCACCGTTCAAGACTAACTTCACTTAAAATGATTAAGTATACAAAGATTTATGGTAAAGACAAAGAGGGCAAGTAGTTGCATCAAATTGTGTGAGTTGCATCACATATGATGCTCCGCGCTATCTAGTGTTAAGCACCCATACATAAGTTTGTACACTCACCATGAGTAGGCGACGGGCGCCAAGTTATTTTCATATTTATCTGCAAGCGCAACATAGCGTCTGCCTGGGCTGGAGTCCGCCTGTAATGAATCAGTATATTAGTGGATATAATATTCATTTAAATATAATAGTTAATTACGTTCAGCCTGCTGAACCTTAGTTAATAGTCAGTCTGCTGGACTTTACATAATTATCAATTTGCTGACTCCGTCGAAAGCAGCAGGCTGAAAGTCCGTATAAGTCAGCTTGCTGACACATTCTTTGACAGCAAGCTGACTTCAGTACTCGGTAGCAGCGAACTGCCTTGATATGCATCTAAGTACGATATGCTAGATGAATAGCCAGATGACATCCCTATGATGGATGGCTATTCGGGATGATGGGAGATGGCGGTGGATTTGGTTAACCGAGGTCCTACCAACGTGGTTAACTCCCGGGTAGGCGGTGCCATCGCACTGACCGTTGAACAGTAAACTCATTCCATGTACATACGCTAGGATTGCTCTCGAGTTCGGCATTCGGAAACGAGGCCAACTCTCTTGTACAGCTTACTGAGAGAGATCTGAATCCAAGGCGAGAAGCCATTGATACGCACTGTCTTCTAACCTTGCTTATGTATGAGTTTACTGATTTGCATTATTGATGCTAGTTTACTCGCATTTGACTTACGAGTATTATTCCCTGCTAGTGTATTGTCCTTTGCCGTTTAACTAGTTAACGGAAATACCATAAGATTGCTTGCTGATATGAAGATCTTTATTAATTGTTAATCGCCTATTTGGTAAGTCGATTCATTTCACCGCCTCTCTTTATTCAAGCCCTGCGGGGTTTGAACTTGATGGGTGTTTGAACCCCGTCGAGTTTGGCTCTAGGTTGGCCTGGGGTCAGACCCCGTTGGGTTTGGCTTAGGTTGGCCTAAGGTTGAACCCTCTCGGGTTTGGCTCTAGGTTTTCCTGAGGTTTGACCTCTCCATGTCAACCTAGCAACACGGTTTTTTCTTTACGAAATCTTGGAAGATTTTTGCACGCGCCAAAAAGGTCGCTGGCATGCGCCATCGTGTCGGTCGCAAAATCTGGCCGCGACTGGAGCGACCAATTAAAAAAGTCAAACCGGGTCTTGCTTGTTAGAGAAATGTTAGATCGCGTTTACAAGCGAGAACAACTTCCATTTTGAAAGTCAACATCTTCTCGATTTTGGAAACGGTCGCCGGCAAGAGACTTTGGAATGTAGTGCTTTAACACTAGATGGTCCAAAGCATCAAACATGATGCAACTCACAGATGCAATTACTTGCTTTCTTTGCTACCTCTATATCTTT
This sequence comes from Mesotaenium endlicherianum, assembly GCA_009602735.1. Classification (NCBI taxonomy): domain Eukaryota; kingdom Viridiplantae; phylum Streptophyta; class Zygnematophyceae; order Zygnematales; family Mesotaeniaceae; genus Mesotaenium; species Mesotaenium endlicherianum. The sequence goes on from WELA01003638.1 coordinate 321,404, forward strand.
GTGACGACTTACTCATTTGTAGTGAAATTAGTCTTAAAACATGGGCTATGTCACCAAGTGTCCACATTTACATCTACAGGTTAAACCGACAAAACGCGTATAAGTCTTCAGTTTATCGTACGATGCTAATTTCAATTTTGATGAAGAAAACGAACAAAACAGAAGGCTAACACCCTTCTTTTCTGCGATCCTCGTCCGCCATGGCTGCCCCTGAGTGTTCGTTAGGCACAATGTTAGACGATAAGATTTTCGTTCCCGCTGCTCACTTTGGTATTGCATGGGCAAAAGAAAAGTTTGAGACTTATTGGGATGAGTTCTTGATGGAGGGAGTGGTTGAATCAACTTCCAATAGGCGATTAACAATTAATAATAGATCTTCATATCAGCAAGTAATCTCCATGGTGTTTTTTGTTAACTGATTTAACAAAGACAATACACTAGCAGCAAAAAATACTCACAAGTCAAATGCAAGTGAACGTGCATCAATCATGTAATGAGTAAACTCATACATAAGCAAGGTTAGAAGACGATTCGCATCAATGGCTTCTCGTCTTGAATTCAGATATCTCTCAGTAAGCTATACAAGGGAGTTGGCCTTGTTTTCGAATGCCGACCTCGAGGGCAATACCTAGCATATATACATGAAATGAGTTTACTGTTCAATGGCAAGTGCGATGGCACCGCCTACCCGGGAGTTGACCTCGTCGGTAGAACCTCGACTAACCAAATGCACAGTCATCTTCTATCATCCTAAATCGCCATCCACCTTAAAGGTGTCATCTGGCCACTCATCTAGCATACCACACTTAGATCCATCACTAGGCAGCTCGCTGCTACTGAGTACGGTAGTCAACTGACTGTCAAAGAATGTATCAGGAAGCTGACCTAAGTCAGCAAGCTGAGCTTAGTTGACTTCACCCTGCTGCTCCCGGCTGAGTCATTAACTTAAGTGTTAAATATCCGGCAAATTTAATGTTAACTAAAGATCAATAGCCGGAACTTATTTAACAATATTATTCAATTGAATTTTTATATTCATTCCGTGTACTGATTCATTTCAATCCCTCCAACTCAAATTGTTGTTGACTCGACAACACCTCTTAAATATTTGACGGTAACAAAGTAACTCACATGCAATCCAAAGCAGACTGACTCTAAACAACGACAACATTTCACTAAGTAACAGGGGCTCTATACTGGGAAGCGGGACCTGAATCCGGACCTTCTTCTTCTATCTGGTGGTATCCCAAAACTTGGGGGCTCAGACCAAGGATAACCAAGAGGAGAACTTAGCAACTGGGCAGCCTCCTCTTGCACAGTCTGCAACTTGATGGAGACAGCCCTCTCCTGTGCAGCTCTCAAAATGACATGGACATACACTGGCATACCAAGAGGGTGCTGCATGACATGGGCTAAGGGCACATGCCCTCTATGAGAGGGGGATGCTGGCTGCCCTCCTTGGCAGCCCTCCTGTCTGACCTGTCTGCATGAGTCTCACCTCCTGGGGTCGGACTCTTCCTGCTGAAACTTCCCAGCTACTGGAGCTCTGCATCTCCTGGTGGGCTGATATTCCCAAGCTGCTACAAGGCTGCCTGTGCCAAGGACTGCCTAGTTCTATGCAGAGTGGGGGATGTAGGAGGGGTTTGTGCCTCAGCAAGGCTAGACTCCTCTCCTGCGCCTTCCTCCTCTTTGTCCTCTTGTTCTTGTGAGACTTCTGGAGTCTCTTTGATATTTGTCTCTTTGATCTTTGTCGTTCCCAAGAAAAAGAGTATCCCACTAACCTCCTCCTTCTGGGTGCTGGTGGGGGTTGTTGGGTTCTGATCGCGTACAGGTCTTTCTCCCCCTCCTTACTTGCCCATTTGGCATAAGCATGCTTCCCCTTAGAGAAAGAATCTCTAGTCCTGGTCCTATCTTCCTGCATCTCTTGACTCATGCAATCCGTGACTCCATCCAGTCTTGGGTCCCATGCTGCAATGTGAGGTGACATCACTATCTCCCCTTGCAAGTCTGCAGGGATATCGTCTTCCTCATTTTTGTCATGTAGCTGGTTCCTCATGTTGATGGTCATCCAGCGCCAGTCAGTGGGCAGCATGAAGAAAGCAGGGTCTGTCCTCTTCGAAGTGCAAGGGTTCCAGTGTCCCGAGAAGTCCAGTTGGCTTTGTTGTAAATAGGCACTCCTGACTCTATTTGCTTGTGTCGGTTTGGTGGGCTTGCATGTGTGTGTGTTTGTCGATGCATGGAGTAGACTTGTATTATAGTCAAAGTGGGTGGATTGTCGATGTATTGACATTATGTTGATTGTGTAGAAGTGTAGGGTAGTAGGACATTAGGTTTGAAGTGTCGATGAGTGTGAGGTAGGTGAGCAGCCGCCAAGTGAATATAGGCAGTGTGAAAGAAGATGTATGGTGAACTCTTGAGTGTAAGAAAGAAGAAGAGTCTCCAAGGAAAGTGTGTGTGCAAGATCTATGCTAAGTGCTTGATCTGCTACAAGTCTGGGTGGCCTTGTCTGTGTGACTAAAGGAAGCTGTCTGTGTGACCAGCTGAAAGAAAGTGCGGTAAGAAGAAAAGATGGATGAAGAGGATTTACAACAGTTTGAAACCTAGTCCTTACCATACACAACTACTGTGATAACAGCTCCGATACCACTGAAATGAATCGACTCACCAATAGGCGATTAACAATTTATAAAGATCTTTATATCACCGAGTAATCTATATGGTATTTTTTATTAACTGTTAAATAGCAAAAGACAAACGTACTAGCGGTGGACAATACTCGCAAGTCAAATGCAAGTAAACAAGCATCAATAATGCAATAAGTAAACTCATACATAAGCAAGGCTAGAGGACAGTGCGTATCAATGGCTTCCCGCTTTGGATTCAGATGTCTCTCAGTAAGCAATACAGAGAGTTGGCCTTGTTTTCGAATGCCGAACTCGAGAGCAATGCCTAGCATATGTACATGGAATGAGTTTACTGTTCAACGGCAAGTGCGATGGCACCGCCTACCCGGGAGTTAACCACGTTGGTAGGACCTCGGTTCACCAAATCCACCGCCATCTCCCATCATCCCGAATCGCCATCCATCATAGGGATGTCATCTGGCCATTCATCTAGCATATCACACTTAGATGCATATCTAGGCAGTTTGCTGCTATCGAGTACGGAAGTCAGCTAGCTGTCAAAGTATGTGTCAGCAAGCTGACCTAAGTTGACTTCAGCCTGCTGCTTTCGGCTGAACCATGTAATTGATAATCATATAAAGTCCAGCTGACTGAATGTTGACTAAAGTTTAGCAGGCTAAAGTCAATTATTATATTTAAATGAATACTATATTTACCAATATATTGATTCATTATATTGCTCCTCGCGACCCGCGCTCGCCCAGGCTTTTAGGATTCACGCTTGCTCCATCTGATGACCGGGCCAGGGCCATCGAAACAAGGTACATCTCCTTCACCTGATTTGCCCTGCATAGCTTCTTAACTTGCTGGCTCGACAGAAGACAGTTACTTGTGGTCGTATCTACCTCCACCTGTTTTGCTATCTCCATTCGACCATCACGCCCTTGGACTTTCACTTGTCCTGTGCTCCAGTGCACTTGAGGATTGGCTTTCCTCAGCCATGGTCGGCCCAATATCACTTCATGGTGACCTAGCTTTGCCTGCTCCATAACTTCATTACTCTGGTGCCCAACTACTTCCACGTGAATAGCTTCCATAGGTGCACCACACTAGAGTCTCTGCCCATTTGCCAAAATTGCCTCCTTAGGCTCATAATGCTTCTGCACAGGGATTGGCCACTCCTTCACCAGCTTCTTGTGCACAAAGTTTGCACTGGCGCCACTGTCAACCATACATCTTGCCTTGTTGCCATCGACTACTCCTTCCATGATAATAGGCTTGTCAACATCTCGTCTTTCGCTTCTCGGCAGGCTCCTTGGGATAACCTCATTGTGATTTTTCTTCTTCACGCCAGTAGACACCCCAGAACGACTTACTGGCATCCTCCTTTATCCTGCTGTTGAGGTTGCTCCGCCTTCACACGACAGTCTCGAGCCAGATGCCCAAGCTTGCCACAATTATAGCATGGTCCTCTCGGCTTGTAACTCTGCTGCCTGCGCTGCTTGTGAACAAGTCGCAATTCCATAGGTACTGGACCTTGACCACTCGTGTTTGGCGCTTGAAATCCAAAGTGTTGATGTCCTCCAAAGTTGTGGTTGCCCCACTGCCTCTGATTATACTCCACAGCGTCGACCCTCGTCGCCAATGCCATCATTTTCCCAAGACTGGTCCTTGAGCGCCACTCCCTTGGCCACAATTAGCTTGAGTCCCCTCTTGAACTTGTCCATCATCTCCAATTCGTGCATAGATGGACATTGAAGCACCAGCTCGTTGAAGCGCGATACGTACTCCTGAACGCTTCCTTGTTGAAGAAGGAGCAGCAATAGGTCTCGAGCAGTTGCCTCGGGTGCAATAGGTTGAAATTGCCTTTTCAAGCCTTCAAAGAGCTGATCAACAGTAGTAGGAACTCCAGACAGCTGCTCTTCTCGCTCATACCAAGCTCCAGCACTCTTTTTCAACAAAGTACTTACAAAGGCAACTTGCCTGTTGGGCATAAGCGCAGAAACTTCATAAACTCCATAAACTTCTTCACTCCAAAAAATAATTGATGAACAGGCGGCGATCCACGCTCTCCAGTATACACTTCAGGCTTAGGCGCACGCACTCTCGATGCGGGTGGAATAACCGGTTGCACCACCGGTTGAACATGGGTTGGTGGTATAGCAGGTGCAGGTGCCGAACTCGTCGAAGCGGCATTTCCAACAACCACTCACACCATTCTCTCCACCTCCGCACGCATATTTTATTGAAACTGGGCATAGACTTCTCCTCCAATTGCATTCGCCATTTGCCTTAGCATCGCCTGCATCTCTTGTTGCTGTCTGGTCATTGTTGGTGCTGCCCACTGCTCCACGCGCTCAACGTGCTCGACATGTTCGCCTCCTCAAGCTGCCGGCTGCGACTCCATAATATAATATGCACACTAGCCTAGCTCCGATACAAAGGGGCGGAGTGCCCTAGTGGAAGCGTAGGGACTCACAAGGAAAAGAACTAGTTGCAATCATACTAAAGAGTGCAGCGGCATGTCACTAATAAAGCTTAGAAAAATTACTTGACATTTTGAATAGCAAGAAACTGCTCACAAATGATGTAGGATGGAAGGTCTTGTCATTACAAATCCGTAGAAGTTTACAGAAGTGAAAATTGATAAGAAATGAGGAAGTTATGCCTATATATAGTTTTCTGACCTAAGTCCTCTCTAGGCGGGAGCGCCGCTTAGCAACGGAGTTTTCTAAGTGTTTGTCAAATTGTCCCTTCCAGAATATTTGGGAGTAGGCCTGATCAGTCTGATTTGACATGTTGGGTCAATTTAACGTCCACATACATGCATCGACATTACTAAAATATTCTATCTTTAGGCGCGCTAGGCTAAACCGAAATTTGTAGGTAAATCGACCTAGTCGGCACTCCGCGTCAGCTGAAATTACGTGAAGGTTCAAATTCACTCTAACGGGCCAGATCGCTCGACGCTGTCGGTCAATCCGACGGTTGCGCTCACCTCAAATTAAGGACAGTCGTCAACCAACCTCGAAAGTAATTGAACTTCGGGAATCCATAACTCTCTCCATACTTGACCAAATTTGATCAAAATTATATAAAATGACCACAAAATTGCACTCTACACTACTATGCAATCAAAACATACTTTCATGGAACTCCAGAATGCACTTTATAAAGCTATGACCTTACAAGTAACCACATGCACAGGTTTGTTGGGGCCATACACAGCTAAGACTGGGGCAGAACAGAGAGCATTTTTTAAGGGCCTGGAAGGCAGCTTGCTGCTCTTCCCCCCACACATACTCTATGTCTTTCTTAGTAAGGTCAATCATTTTATTGGCCTTTGTATAATAATTTTCAATAAATCTCCTCTAGTAGTTACCCTACCCAAGGAAGGATCTAATTTTCGAGACAGACTGTGATACTGGCCAGTCCCTCATGGTTTGGACTTTCTTAGGTTCCACACTGATGCTTTCCTCACTGACAACGTGGTTCAACAATTCAATACTTTTCTTAAAGAAATCACACTTGCTCATTTTAGCATATAATTGGTTCCTTCTTAGAGTGTCCATGACTGACTTTAAGTGGTCAACAAGCTCAGCTTCATTTAAGAGAAAATTAAAATATCATCCAAGAAGACTTGCACAAACTTATTCAAGTAAGACTTGAAAATGTCATTCATAGTTTCCATAAAAGTTGCAGGAGCATAAGTTAGTCCAAATGGTACCACATTAAACTCATAGTGTCCTTAACGTGTGCGAAAGGCAGTCTTGTGTTCATCTCCTTCAGCAATTCTGATTTGATGATAGCCACTCTTGAGATCTATTTTACTGAATACTTCAGCACCAGTCAGGGTATCAAGCAAGTCCTCGATTCTGGGTAAAGCATACTTGTTCTTTACTGTTATTCTGTTTAAAGTTATGTAATCCACACACATTCGCATACTACCATGTTTCTTTCTGACAAATAGGATGGGTGCACCATAGGGTGATTTATTGGGGGAAATATAACCAATTTCCTCCAGCTCTGTGATCTGTGTTTTCAACTCTTCGCTCTTTACATAAGACAAGCCATAGGTGCGTTGCGAAGGTGGCTGACTTCCAGGTAATGAATCAATTTAATGATCTACTTCCCTTTTAGGGGGCAGTCCTGGAGGCATATTGAAAACATCAGTATACTGAGCAATAATTCTTGCGGCAGTAGGGAGCTCCGAAGGGCTCATTTTTTTTCCAACCATTTTGTCAAGTTGAGGAGGTACCTCTTTTAGAAGCAAACACAACATTCTGTCTTCCTCTTGGTTCCAGCTTTTGATGAACTCCATTGCATTCAACAATCTGCATCTTCTTTTCCTTCATTTGCGATCCATACAGGACAAGGGAAAGAGTATTGGTGGGTGCCAAGTTAGTCTGCCTATCACTGGCTCCTCTCACTATAACTGTACCTCTGCTCCAACACAATTCAACTTGAGGTCTGTGAAGCCAGAACCTGCTTAACACGAGATCATAAAAACCAGTGTTGAGTACCTCAAATGTAAACGTTTGAGTTAGAATTGCAATGCCAGAACCTAACTGGACCTCAATAGGCTTGGCTATAACTCCTCCCGAGATACTCCCAAGATATTTCTCCATTCCCTAGGGTGACAGTAGTCAACCTTAGCTGCTAAACTAAGTTCTTATGGATAAAAGTATGTGACGGCCCTCCGTCAACAAATGTCCTCATCTCCCTACCTGCAATCACACAATGCAGTAGAATAGGGGGGACTGTTTTTTCCCGACTTTCGCATGTTTCTCCTGACTGAGCAAAGAAATGTTGGACATCAGGTGGAACAAGATCATCCAAAGTGTGCACTCTCTGGAGGTCTATAATGCTGATGGTCTCCTTTATCTGTTTGTCAGGCACACATCGTGAATCCAATTCAACAAGACCCATAATACCTGCTACGAGGGCAGCTAGTGACGACTCACTATTTCTAGCATCCTCACAGTGAGTAGACTGGATTACTGACGGTTGCTGTCTTTCAAAGGCTGGTCCTTTCTCTCGACCTTTGGAAGGTGCTTCACTGCTCTCTGAAGTGACCCAACTGCTAGCAATGAGAGCAAACAGATTTTGCTGAGGCTGGTCTCGGCTTAGTCCTACCACCACCTCTTCCATAGCCACCTCGAGAGTATCCACCTCTCCCTCTAGACTGCATAGCATTATGCTAATCCTGTACTACTCACCCTGATCGTCCTCTGCCTGGTCTCTTCAATTGCATTGTAGGAACCGTGGGGTTTTTTGACAATCTTATACACTAGAGCATGACTCTGGCGCTTGTGATTGAACTGCTGCTGATCCCAGGCATCAGCGTCCTGGATCAAGTCAGCCAATTTCTCATATTTCTTTTCAGCAAAATGACCTGAGACTTTGGATTTCAAGCCATACTTGAAGTACACTATTTTACCGCTCTAGCAAGTTTGGCTGCTTCATCATGTTCTCCTGGTATTTCTGAGCAAACTCAAGAACTGAAGTGGTCTGCTTCAGTGTCAAGGAGATCATTGCGTAGATAGCTTTCTCCTGCTGATTGATGACACCAAACTTCTCATGCAGCTTCTTGACAAACTCTACCCAAGCAGGGTCACCCAGTTGTTGAGCCTTACGCTCTCCTTTCCGATACAGCCACCAGTCTGCTGCACTACCTTTTAGTAGAGCACCAGTGTGCTTGACCTTCTCGTAATCTTGCAGTTCTGGGTAATTCTCCAGCCACTGTTCAACACCAGCAAGAAACTTAATTACTTAATACTTTTTGTTCCCCTCAGGATCATAGTCCTGGGGAGGTTTTGGCTTAGGCTTAGTAGGCCCTCTGCCACCACCACCAGTGGTTTGAGAACCCGATTGATCTCTGTCACGCAGCAATGCCATCATGATCCTTTTGTCCTCCTATTGGGACTGATACATGCTCGCCATTTGAGACTGCATTTGCACAAATAAGGCTCCCAGATCTACATTGTGAGGTGGTAGCCTAAAAATCGCAGCAGCAGCAACATTAGCTCAAATAGTAGCAGCTTTGTCATTCCCGATTGCTGCCACTCCGATTATGCCCGTTGCGCTCAATTGTCTGCGAATTTGAGGGAGAGGTATGATAGTGAACACAGCAGGAGGTTGGTTTCGGAGATTGGCCCTTTCTGCCATCTGCTCTTCCAACGTCCTTTCATCGGGGACCCTCTTCTTTACCTCCTCCTCTACCTCTTTGGCTAAACGCTCATCCTCAGCCAACTGGGCTACTACTGCAGAAAGAGCTGCTGCCTGCTCAGCAGCTTCCCTAGCTCCTGCATCGTGCAGTGTTTCCAAGTAGGTACGGGGTCCAAAGATGCGACTTTCGTCCAATGTTATCATTGTCCTCGCCCTCCATTTCTCGAGAGTTGCTAGTTTGAGACCTAGTCCTTACCATACACGACTACTGTGATAACAGCCCAGATACCACTCAAATGAATCGACTTACCAATAGGCGATTAACAATTAATAAAGATCTTTACATCAGCGAGCAAATCATTATGATATTTTCTGTTAATTGATTAAACAGCAAGAGGCAAACGTACTAGCGGTGGACAATACTTGCAGGTCAAATGCAAGTAAACGAGCATCAGTGATGTAATCAGTAAATTCATGTATAAGCAAGGCTAGAAGATAATGCGTATTGATGGCCTCTCGCCTTGGGTTCAGATGTCTCTCAGTAAGAAGCACAAGAGATTTAGCCTCGTTTCCGAATGCCGAATTCAAGAGCAATACCTAGCATATGTACATGGAATGAGTTTACTATTTAACGGCAAGTGCGATGGCACCGCCTACCCGGGAGTTAACCACGTTTGTAGGACCTCGGCTAACCAAATCTACAGCCATCTCCCATCATCCCGAATCGCTATCCACCTTAAGGGTGTCATCTGGCCACTCATCTAGCACACCACACTTAGATACATAGCTAGGTCGTTCGCTGCTACCTCCCTTTATGAGGATGATATTTTTTTCATGTACTGCTATTTGTTTTAGAGAGCATACTCAGAGTGGCTTAATGTATCCCACATGAAGACATCCCTTGACACATAAGTGCAAGGGTAGTGTGCATAGCATGTAACCTGGATGCAACTGTCATCTCCACAAGAAAGTGTTGTTAAATGTGTTGCACACAGACAGGCAAACGAGATCTGCCACCGGGCTGAGAGGGCCACGGCGGACATGCAAGAGTGTAATGCGTTGTGCTTCCCTCGTTGCCGAGTCACATACTTTTGTCAAACCCCAAGTCTTCATGTGCTCTATTTGGTTGTTGGTGAGGCGCTCAACCAAGTCTAGATTGAACTCAACTTATGGGCGGTCAAACTTGCCCTCACACCTCACTGTGTTGCTGCCAATATCTCATATCGAACCTGTTGTAAGAGCAATTCAGAACCATCTCGAGCTTCCTGTACCATATGCCTCTTCCACTCGTTTGGTAAGTTTTCCCACTCGTGCCCGTCTGAGTGGCAAGACGACAAGGAATAATCTCTCGAAGCATCTTCATGTGGTCTCTCCCACTATGTCTAGAACAACAAGCGCAGTTATCGACCCGTCTACTCATAGTCAACAATTTACTACGATGGCAAGCAACCGAAATGTGGAGAGGTTTGTAGTGCTCCAAAAAGCTTTGACCAAAAATGAAGAAGGCAGATGTGCAGCCCCAAGATGCCTCCGAGATGTCACACAAGGATGTGCACAACTCATGGATTGCTCTTACAGCCTAGTCCTTGAAATGACGGGGGGGGAATTGCCAGGAGGGATCCGTGCTAGAAATTTGAGCGTCCCAAACACAGACCTAAGATGAAACGTGTTATGTTAATCTAAAATGAAGAAGGATCCTTATATGGTGCGATTTTTTATGGATACACTGACGTCCAAAATTTTGTGGGATGTACTTACTACTGTGATGTAAAGCCTTTGTACGTTGTCCTCCACGAGGATCTTGTTGGCATGTGGGAGTCGGAAATAAAGCGTCACAATTTGGAGGTATTTAAAGTAGCAATTGTCATTGTGAAAAACAATCAATATCGCACCCATGCTCTACGTGCTGTTTTATGCTGTGAGATAATAAATAAATGTCGCAAGAACTTAGCACCCATACTTTACGTGCAACTTCATGCTGATTCATGCAGTATGATGGTTGACAAGGCCAGGAAGGGCGTCCACTGCAATTTGAACGCTGGAGAATGAGTGCGATAAAAGGACAACATGGGCTTAATTAAACGGTGGCATGCGTTCAAACATGCGAGCTTTATGTTTTACGCCGTCCTACAAAATTTGGCCAACCTGCCCAAGCGTTGGAGAAGGAAGTGTGTGGAGTATTCACCCGGAAGTGTGTGCATGTTTGCACCACTCTGCCAAGATCAACATGCAAGAAAGTGATAGGTCTTCTACTAGATTAGTTTTTTATACGCCCATACAATGAGGACACGTTCAGAGTTGTGCCTCCTCGAATCTTGTTTAGTGAGTACTTCGTGGGAGGAGAAAGGTGAAGCCTGGAGTTGTTATGCCTTGCACAAAGCTTGCGAGGAAATAGATGAATGCAGCAGAAGGCAAGCACTTGAGGTGCCTCAAGCCGAGCAAAAAAATTGAAAAGAAAGTGCTTGTGAAGTTGATGTATCAGCGGGATCAAGGTGCACGTCTGCTGGGAGAAATTGCCAAGCATGAGGGCCAATATATCAGGGATGAGAGCAAGAGGTTGAAGAACGCGGTCCATAAAGCCATGCAAGATACATGACCTCAAGAGTCATGACAACTTAACACTAGATGGCCCACCAGAATACGCACTTTTTGATGCATCTACTACCTTCACTCTTGAATTTTTTCCCACTACAATACCAATGCAAATCTTAAGTGATGCATACATTTGGAAACCTTATATCACAATCTTGAGGTTCCCACTTATTTTTGTGTAACCTGATTTTGGGGGAAAAAAATCGAAAAGAATGCAACCCAAAACGTTCTCGTCAAAACTGCAATATTTGGTGCATCATAACTCTTACCACAAAGTGATCCAGAGACTGTGATTTTTGCCAATAGTTTGCATAAGGGTCATAAGTGGGTGTGCAAAATTTCAAAGTCATAGGACAAGTATGATGCACAATAGGTCCCAAAGAAATACAGCATCAAATTTTGCGCAAAAAACCATTGATGCAACAAGCGTTTTGGTACCTGCTTGAACTTAGCAGCACTTTCTGAAGTGCACAGAGGTCATGCTAGCTTCAAACTATGAACCCCACATAAATGCTTTAACAACTTCATAAAACCTATTTTTGTTTTTTTCAATTATAGTAAATGAATTAAATAAGTCAAATGTTCACTCTTCATGAGCAAAATCCGCAATATTTTCATTTTTACAAAAACAAAAATTATAATCAAATACAATCACATCAGCACATCAGTCGCATGTCCTCAGAAGTCTTATAGGAGTAGCATATATTTTATTCTAACTTATAACAGAACGTACAACTTTTTGTCAATATCTCGTTCAAATGTCTCTCTATTTCCTCTTCTCTCTCTTTGGTCCAACATCAAGATGGGGGATCTCTCTGATTATATGGCAGATCTGGAAGCAAGGAGCAGCACACAAATAAACATTGCATTGCGAACACTTGTAGTCACAATACTTAGCTTTTTTCCAATTGGTACGATGTCCAAAAGTACCGGCAACGCACACGACGCAATAGTATCTCTTCTCTACCTCTGCTGGAAAATGCCTGCCACTGAACCTTCCTTCTCTTGTAGGTTGGGCTGCCACAACCCTTGTTGACACTCCACTACAACCTGCTTCACTAGGGTGCTGGAAAGAACACATCTCATCCATGATGTCCACGTAAGTGTCCCACCTGTCCGCCTTAGGATTCACCATCTTCTGCATGATGAACACATTAGCTAGATGGCTATCAAAGAGACCCCAATATGCTATGTGCCAACACTTTCTGTTGACTAGAACTCTCTCAGCACTATAGCTCCTCTTCAAACAATATCCATCATATTAATCTACACCATTTTTATACAAGTTGTAGGGCTCAATTAACTCAGGAGCTGGAAGGACAAGTTTCTGTTTTTCGTTACGCCTAGTTTGGATTTTGGGAGCTAGCCCTTTGGCTGTAGATAGAAATGCACAAGGAGCTTTGTCATTGCAAACAGCTGCTACCATAGGAGGGTGTTCATTGTAAGCTGCCAGACAAGCACCTTTAGGCTGGCTATCAGGCTTCATATACAACGTAGCCTTAGGATAATATTTCCTCGTGGACACAATTGTGCCAGTGGCTCCATGTCCTAGTTGTGCTAGCTTTGAGAAGAGGTGAGGGGAGCTGAATTTTTCTATCAAGGATGAGCGTAAACAACCTACCAACAGGGAGTATAGCTACAAGGTCTAACACAATATCAATTTTTGCTCCATCTTTCTTCACCCTATCATAGATGATGAAGGCATAGCAGAAGTAAGTAATTGCATCACAGATAGTAAATACTTCTCTGCCATACTTGTAAGGTTTGGAGGAGTTGTAAACTCTAATGAGACACCGTCTGTTGCGGATGGGAATGGTTCTTTCATTTACAGTGAGGGTTGCACTAGGGCTGTAGTACTTGGTGAAGGTTCATACACAAGTTTGTGAAGGGTTGGAGCTGCCATAGCTTGTATTCTCTAGAGTTTGGAGGAAAGCGTGTTCTTTGTCTATTGTCTTTGAGATGAAAGAATCTTCTAATCTCTTTGAACCTATTCCTACTCATGAATCTGCCAAAACTAGGAAGTGTTATAGGCCCTTTTATAGGTCTTCTGCTAGTAACTCCTCAGTCTCGGTAGTCCATGCAAGCCCATAATCATGCATAGCCCATGGAAAACAACCATCTCCGTGCATGTGACAGGATTCCAGCCTCTGACAGGATGCAGTGATGCATAATCATTTGTCTCCAATACCAGCTGCTGAAAGAATGCAATAGGCATGAACAAACAAAAGATCCTACAGGGGCTCAAGCCTCTGAACCTCCTGTCTGGAATGCCCTGCAAGCCATGGTGATGTGTAGTGCTAGGCTGCAACAAGTCCACCTGGCAGGAGTCACCGCGTGCAAGCTCCTTCCATTCCCAAATTTTGTCATACTTTTCCTCCTCCTCCACCTCCTCCTCCAGCATGGTGGGAGCAAGAGGTACCTCCTCTTCCTTCTCGGAAGACAAGCTGTGTTCGTCATCACTGCTGCTGCTGCGCTCAGGGTCGAAATCAGAGTCTATCATAGGCTTTTTTCTTTTTTTTTGTTGTGAGAGGGGGCCCTTGAAACATGAACTTACTCCTAACGGAAGGAGCTGCTATCTTGTTTGACCCCACAGGCCGACCCCTCTTCCTTATCTCAAATGAGGGCTGGCTATCATCTATGCTAGGTTGAGAACCCTGTTGCCCCATATCTAGTTCTTGAGGCACCAAAGGGGTCTCAGACACTTTTTGCACAACTTCTTTTTCCGATTCTTCCTCCTCATCTTTCCGCGAGTACACACCCTCACAACATTCATGGAGTGTCTTAGACACTTCGCAAAGATGGTCTCTCACGAAAGATTCTAAAAGTCTCTGCTTACTCTTGTCATAGACAAAGTACACCTCGTACACACAACCCTCCTTCTTTTTCCCCACCACCCGCTTCTTCACCACTCTCTCTATCAACAACTCATTCCAATAAGCATCAAACTTCTCTTCGCCCATGCACTACCGAAGTGAGCCGCGGGAACCAGAATTTTAGCGTCTAAAAGTGCGTCTAACGAACATTCAGAGGCATCCATGGCGGATGAAAGCTCGGTTCGTTTTCTTCATCGAAATCGAAATTAGCACCTTACGGTAATGTGAACAACTTGTATGCGCTTTGTCGCTTTCGCCTGTAGATTTAATTGTGGACACTTGGCGATATAGCCCATCGTTTAAGACTAATTTGATGAAAACAAATAATTATGAAGAAAGATACAGAGGTAGCAAGGGGAGCAAGTAGATACATCGGAATTTGTGGTTGCATCATATTTGATGCTCCGGGCCATCCAGTGTTAAGAGCATTTTCATGCTAATGCGTCCACCACTTGCTTGGATCTGCATGTCATGTGTACTTCTTGCACAATATAGTCAGGCCAATAACAACGTTAGCAAAATACGAGCAAATATAAATCAGTAGCAAGTAATAGCTACACTTAGAGGGGATCAGACACGAAGGTTACGTGCATTGTAGCAAATTACTACTCCTACTATTCTTTCTCAAATCACCTTCTTTCTTTTGAAATCAGGCGATTTAAACACAAAATTGTCAAACCTCGTTACTGAAGCGTACCAATCTCATCTTACACTCGTGGTATCCCTTAGGACAGTAGCATGTGACGTATGTAGTATTTGTCAATGTTCTGGACTAACTCAACAGGCACAACGCGCATGGTACTCCTTACGTTTTTAAGGTGGTAAGCATTGCTCTGGGATACACTTGTGCATACAAGACGCTGCGTTGCCTCTTGTTTGCCATGTCGCATGCTAGGGAGCGTGTCGTCATATTGGATTTTCGCTACAAGAATTTTCATGTCTTGCTCTTAGCCCCCCATGTATCGTGTGCCAAAAAAATTCTTTGCACTTGTGTCCATCAAACCCTGTAAGCAATCTGTTTTAACAAAAGTAACTCAACAAGGAGAGCTAAGATTTCGTCAAGAGGTGGAGCTCATGTATTGCACTCAGAAGTTCATGAATTTTGCACGGAGCACGAGATTTCAATGTATTAAATAATTTTACTTTCAACTAATTTTTTGGTGCACATAATTAAAACCTTGATTTGATTGACAATGAACGTTGTTCTTTGTGAGGGATCTTACACATTGAGCAAAAGCTCAACCATCGCAATTGACTTCTTAAATCATCAAACTTGGATGATAGAATTCGTTAACTTTTTTTTCAAATTCTGGCACTGGAAAGGCCGTTGGCAGAGTACGACATTTTGTTTTCAATTCAATTTGCAGAATTTGAACAACGTTGGATGCTTCAAGCAACTGTCACATCACGCCAATCCTATTCGTTGGGCTTGAAGCTCAGATGGAATTTTGGGTTAGAATGTCCAAAGTGGGTCCGTGTCATTTTTCATCCAAGTAGCGAAGGAATGCCTTCAGTAGTAGCAAGTAAGGTGCACCAGATGAGAGCCGGTGAGGCATAGGAATTGAGAACATATCTAAATCTAGATATGCTTGCAGAGGAGTTGTGTGTGGGAAACACACACCCGTGATAGATAGGTGCTCTTGGAGACCAGCCCAAAAGCGAGAAGCCTCGAGAAAGTCCAAATGTGAGGTGGAACGACTACTTGGAGGCTAGTAGACATATATGGTGTGCATTCAACTTGATGGAGAAACCCTGCCTTACCATAGGAGGAGAGGAGCAGTGTATATTACAAAGGTTGGAAACTTGGACATATTGGGGGATATCAACCTTGACGTCCTCACTCCTCCTTGCGATGGATGACATGCCAAGCTAATAGGTGCTCCTCTAATAAGGTCGGGCTTGGAGATACGCGGAGGTACCCCCGTTTGAAGAAAACTATGTTGCCGGCTTACATTGCTGCATAGGGTCGTCGCTTGGTGGCCTTGGTTAATAGGCCGTAGTTTAGAGAAGACAAGGAGGAGAGGATGGTATGCTCCAACAAAGACACTTGCGGAAGAAAAACAAGAAGTTGAAACATCGGAAGCCCCACTCTAATAAAGAGCTGCCTCACAACACACTCTTGACATCGGGTGTGCTAAGAAACTTCGAACGTCTTGAGCTTCCCGCTTGGCTGCGAAATGGGGTGCTTGATCAAACAACCATTTCAATTTTGTGATTTGCCATTGCCGACCACAAAAGTCAAACAAACCCTTTTTTGGGCCAATGACACTTTTCTCTTGCAACACTTTTTGCAGCTATCTTCTAGCAAAGCTTCGTTGAGGGGCAACATTTAAGTATAACTGTTGTAAGTCCTTCTTTGCTCCCAAGTTAGGCCAGGCCGTATAATTGCTTTGTTTTCGATGACACCCATTCTTTATTGACGGTGACATACTTCTTCATCTACAACAGATGTAAATTTGAGGAGTTATATATAGTTATAGATTATAGTTACATTTTCATTTTCAAATATCCAACGAAAATAATTATCACATAATTTGAATGCAATACACCTTGGGAGAAAACGAAACATAAATATGGAAGCCAAGCTTCAAAGAGACATAACTGTTATTACAATTCCCACAAATCCAAATTATGTAGGAAGCTATTGGATCTTTTGATTTCCTTATAAAAGCGATCCTGATACTGATGGTAGTGAGAAAGACCCACCATATTGAGAAAGTAATTTAATTTTCTAAAGTAATGTGATGTAGAGCCCGCCTTATGAGTTCCTCCGGCTCCACTCTCTTGGAAACCCCAACTCTGATCCATGTACAAGTGGGCAACTTGATAGCCAGCCAACATAAGACGATGAGATATTTGGTAGTCTGAGAATATCCCTGTCTCTCCTTTGTGGCTTGCACCTTCATCTAAACCGCCTAGTTCCAACCATGCCGACCGTCGAAAGGCAGTTGGAGCAAAGTCAACTATCATCGTAAAGTGCATCCTTACATTAGTTGCTGGATCCCGAAATCGTATCACCGATGGTTCCCACGCCAAAAGATGACGGCCAAGAACTTGTTTGAGATTCTGTTCGTTATTGCCTTCCCAACTGATCCTACCCCCCTTCATACCGGCCACGCCTAACTTCGGGTAAGCGTCAAACACACTCACAACATTTTTAAGCCACTGGCAGTTCTCAGACGGAATATCGTCATCCTGCATTATGATCACAATCTCTCCTCTCGCAATCCGAACAGCTCGGTTGTAGCCCCTATTCTCATGGAGGTTGTTCTCCAAGAGAGGGTTCAGAAATTGCCCCTCGGCTGTCCGCCGGATAGCCGCTTCCCAAATCTCAGGATGACCGGGCTCGTCGACCACAACGATCATCTCCGAAGTGACACCTGGCAGTTGCCCGCGGGCAAGAGAGCCCTGCGTACAGGAGTATAGCCTGTCTATTATGAGGCCCACATCCTGAGGTTGGCTGTAGTAGAGGAGAATGAAGGACACGTTCACACTGCCTTCGGGGTACTTGTCAAAGTTCTTCCTCCAGAGATGGAAGGGTGCTGCGAGTCCAGCCCTAGCCCGAGAGCGACGCAAGCGTCCCTCTCCTTCCTGCCTGTTGCTAGCGGCCCCTTCTACAGCCCCCCCCTCACCCTTATCTGCCGCACTCGGCTCGTCTTGCTCTTGATCCTCCCATAGTGAGCACGCGCTCTCCGCAAAAGGATCTAACGCGTCTCCACCTGGAGACGCCTTGCCCTGCAGGAGCTGCTGGTCATGGTGATGCGTCCAATTTGACCTGCCATCCATATTTTAGCCAGCCCTTGTGCTGTGTCAGTGAAAGGGAAGAATGTGTCCAGGGGTAACGAAGAGACAAGTAAAATAGCATACCACCAGTCTCTAACCGTGAAGTAATGCCAGTCACGTACAGACGCGAGGAACTGTGCTTGCGCCTACGTGTCCCACTGAACTTTGCACCAGAGGCTTAGTCTGGCAAGCAAAGTACGCTTGCTATTTGAGAAGGCTCGCATATGGCCGCGAGCAAGGGAATGTCTGCAAAAAGTAATAGTCATAGCAGGAGATGCAAGCCAATTTCAGGGCTGTGCACGTAAGGAAGCCCAAATCTCTGCCAATCTGCCAAAGGGCAAGACGACGGGAGAGACTTTCTACCTCTTGCCAAGTTCATCGCACACAAGCGTCCAATTGCAGTGGTCTTTGAAGGAAAATGCCGCACGCAGTGCCGCACAACTTAAAGACATACACGTAGCAAGCATGATATGAATCCCACAGAGTTTCCTGATCTGCACATTAACCACAGGCAGCATGCAAACAACCAGTTCTGGGCAAACAAAGCCCAGTCACTACAAGGAACTCCAGACCAGATTCAATTTGACGGCGAATGTGGACAGGCCAGGCTAAACAGAAGGTGTCACCTTGGAAGTGCCAAGTGGCACGATGTCCACAATTCAGCTTCACAGGCAGCCATGTGGTGGTCCAGCGTGCTTTTGCGGGCTAAGGTCTCCTCTTCCCTTGCCACCTGGCGCTGCTTCTGCCTCGCAACTTTCACAAGGTAGCCCGGATCGGATTTGTCGCGGAGGTGGCCAAAGACAGTGTGTGCGTACAAGAACTCGTCTTCCTCGCTGCGGGTGCCTTCACACGCAAGAGGGGATGGTAAAGCAACACGGCACACACTGAGTCATTGAACGAATCCTCACATTGAAGACTTCTACCGCACGTTGCGCTTGCCCGGCTGGCCATAAACGTCGGGCAGACATTTGTGCCTGCCACCTCCATGCAACGCGACATGCACGGTGCATAGCTGGGAATGATGCCAGCATACTTATCGTTCACTGGGCTGACTGGCATCTAGCTATGTCTGCGGAGCCCTAGAAGAGCACGAAAGACCCATTTCTCCTCACTGGGCTCGAGAAAGGAAGGACTTTAAACTGCAGAAGACGATATGCGCGCCCTTAGACTCTTCCGGCACATGTAGTTTTTGGATGGCAAGCTCCCTGAGCAACTAAGCCGCGAGTGGGCAAAAAAGACGCCTCCTGCTTTAATCATTGCAGAGAAGTCTTGCGATGTTCAAAAAGCATCTCATTTGAAACACAGCTTCCACATAAAAATCACACACAAATGGCACGTGTGCGCCACCAGTAACACGAAGGAGGATCAAGTGCTCTGTGGTGACCGGACTCCTGAAGCGGGCATAAGAATGATGTCGTGGGTTCAACGAGGAAGGGGAATATGCTGTATAGTAACCCCAAGCAGCACAGACATAGGAGAAAGTATCAACAACTGAGCGGCTGCCCACCAAGCCCCTGCAGCAAGAGCATGAAGAGAGAGAGAGAGAGAGAGAGAGAGAGAGAGAGAGAGAGAGAGAGAGAGAGAGAGAGAGAGAGAGAGAGAGAGAGA
>WELA01003638.1:343605-371285 GCA_009602735.1 Mesotaenium endlicherianum
CTCTCTCTCTCTCTCTCTCTCTCTCTCTCTCTCTCTCTCTCTCTCTCTCACACACACACACACACACGCATGCGCGCGCACACACTAACAACACCCTCCCACTCCTCATGCGATTGCTCCCTCCCTCCCTCTCTTTCTCTCGCTTCCTGCTTGTAAGGAGATGACTCTGGTGTCAAACACCAGGACAACTTGATATTCTGCACTTGAAACGACCTGATCAACCCAAGCCAGCCTACAAAGCACCCAACAGCACCTTAACCTGGGCGCCCGTACATCAATCCCTCTGATCTTCTAGGAGCAACATTAGTGGATTCAGGACAGGCTGCTTCTTCGGAGATAAAATTTTCACTTAAAAAGCGTTGGGACGATTGCCGGTTTCAAATTCCAAAATGATAGGAAACTTTCTGCTTGCTGCTGAATTCTCCATCTACCTGGGAGGTACTATGACAGACAAGTAATGGTGAGCATGGAATCATCCGTCTTTTCTCACATGATGCGGGCGTGTCAACCTGGATTGCATTGTCACAACTACGAAGAGACTTGTAAAGAGCTCGTTGAAGAAAGATAGACTTGCACTACACAATGCGCCACTCGAATGCTGAAGCTCTACAGGACATATGCATGAGGCTAACAACAAAGATTTGTCCAGTGTCGGTAACTTTGTACCTGTAACGCCAATTTCATCAGGCTCCCTTGCACTTGCAAGCTCGTCACGCCCTTCTCTAATTTGTCACGCATGTTTTGCAGAGCAGCCTCTAGGTTTCGACTGGCATCTAAAAGCTGACGGCCTAGCCCCAAACCTCCTTCAGCTAGCAGGCCTTTGCCTCTTCCACAAATAGTTTCCTTCTGAAGCTTGTACTGCGATATAGAGGAAACACTAGCCTGATCCTCCCCGTCTTGTGCCTTGCTCATATACGTAACCTGCTGTCCTCCTCCATCATCTGAATACTTCGCCAACCCTTCTTCACTGTCTGATACCTGCCCAAACATATGCGGCCAACTCTGCAGGACAAAAAGAAATACTACCCCTGTTGCAAATCCAGCAAAACCTATCCGGAGAGGGGAAAGACAAGGACCCGCCTGTACCGGGGGCCTTCGACTACTGATCCTCGGGACAGATGGTGTGGTATCCTTGGAAGTCATGCCAGCACGAGAATTTCACCAGGCTACTTGGTTCATGCCCATATCACTGAAGAAGCAAGGTGGAACGCGAACAAACTCTGCTTTTGCGTTGTAGCCTCCCCATGGATAGAGCATTGAATACTTATTGGAGTCATCTTCAGTTATACACAAGAGAACAGTCCAGTTGGTACTTCGTCCTCGAGCATATAGCATTGTCACATAAACGCAGTTGTTCACCATGCAGCAGGTCCCTAGTGCCGTACACGTCGCTCAGCCTGGCTAAAGAGAATGAGAAGATGAGTTTCTTTTTGGTATACACTAGATGTCTATAAACTTGTGAGCAGAACCCTTCTCAACCATCTCACTCTGAAACTGTCCGTACACACTTGGGCCTTATCTCACTCAGGGATCAGACTCTTGGTTCAGCTGAACCGTTGCAGTTGGTCCTGTTCTTGGGATTAATATCGTACTCTCCACGGAGCAATTCCTGTGCCACTGCTAATGCTACGGAGTAAGCTGGGGGTCGAGTGGAGGGACACCTGGTCGTTCTATCACTGTAACATGGTCGCAATGTTGCTCCCGAAGTGAATAATCGATGACCTCAAAATTGAATGTTTTCGACACTAGCTTCGAGTGCTGGGGTCTTCAATGGATTCATTTGTATATTTAAGCATGCAGCATAGTCATCGTCAACATTCCGCATCCACATTATATACTACGGGCTTGAAACACTTACAAACGCATTATTTTTCCTTTTGTCAGACGATGCCATGTCGAACCCCATCATGTCAAAGGGGTGCTAGTGTCATTGACCTCAGTCAGAGAATACATCCAAAAACATCGACTATATCTGCTCCTGAACGTCTGAAGCGGAATCTGTAAGAGTGAAGGAAAAGGGAGGAAGCAAAATTTGTCTGGGTACCATGGGAGGTGAAGATCGGCGGAAAGGAGATTTTTATGAGGTGTCTGACGCTGAAAGGAAAGAGTTTGCGGAGGATGGGTATGTCCGTCTTGAGGTTAGTAAGACAGAGAGCGATGCTGTATGCTCTACTTGGGTTATCAAATTTGGAGTGTGTGACTTCTTTGGTTCTGTTGGCTGCAGGGTGTTGTTTCTGAGGAGGAGATGGTTCAGCTTGAAGCTGAGTACATGAAGTTTCTTACGAAAGATATATATGTTGAGGGGCGGGATTTTTGTGATATGTCTGGTGATTATTCACGTCCAATAGAGGACTACTCCATCATCAACATCATGCTTCCAAGGAAGTGAGTAGATTCAACAGAAGTTGACTGTAGTTCAGTTCAGGTTGCTCTTTGGTAACGCCCATTTGTTCAATACCACCTGGCTGCATTTTGCTTCACCATTGTACGCAGACTAATTTGGTCTGCCAGGTTCCAGCATGTTGTACAACGTAACATCCTTGTTGTTAATGATGTGCTGTAGCACTAAATATGCTGTACTTCTTTGATCGACAGATACAATCCAGAGCTAGAGGGCAGTATATACGAGAGAAGGGCAGCGTCAATTGCAGCACAATTGTGTGGGTCTGACATGGCCCTTGATTACGACCAGCTGCTTGCCAAGCCTCCCAATCGGCCAGATGGTGTCTTCATGTGGTATGCTCTGACAAGCTATATTTTCACGACTCTTTTTGAGTTGCTGTGAATTTGTCTTCCACTACAAAATAAAATAACATATGGATTGTAAGTGTCATGAGTCCCTGCATGTTGCGCTGCATCAGTCATGCACCCGCGTACGTGTTTATGTCGTGAACCTTGTTGTAAAACATTGCAGGTATCTGCTCTCCTCTGGTGTAACACACTTGGAAGGCAACTGCCGTGTTACTGTACTTGGTGGCAACTGTTGCTTCTCGCCATGAAGTGTCACCGAGGTATTCCGCAGAAGAGCTAGTTAGCGTCACACTAGTCCTGAGGGCATGAAGTTCATTATCCATGTTAATTGGTAGGTCTGCCTGTACTTCCTAGTGGTGTGCTATGCAAAGTCTGCATCCAATGCCTTCGGAACTTTGTTTGTTGGCCATCGATGAGCAGGCATCAAGATTTGGCTTACTGGCCTGTGACCAAGGACACAAGGACAACCTCCTTCTGGCTTGCCATCGACGATTCCAACAAAGAGAATGGCTGCCTTCAGTTCGTGCCAGGATCACATTTAGAGGCCAGCTTGAGGTCTCATGATCCAGCTCATGGGGACAGAGAAAAGTCTCACACCTTGCATGCCACGCTGCGGGACACTGATGTGCCCAAGGTAAGTGAAGCTTTTGCCTTCATTTACGTGTGAGAGGGTCACGAAAGAGGGGTCTTCTTTTTAATACGTACTTCAGCAAACACCACGGATGTAACCTGTGTTTTGTCTTGTGTCTGGTATGGCATGGAGCATGTGGGAAGTGGACCAACATGTCAATTTGATGACTGAAGCAAAAAAAGATTGCATTGTGTGCTTGGTAGTACATGAATCAAATAGATGATGCTATTTCAAGTTGTGGTGTGAAGGCTTTCTATTAGATTGATTTGGGCTTATGCCCAGAACTGCGCACATATACTGCCCTCTTTTAGTGCTGCCCCGCAAAAGTTCATGTTTGATTAAGTGTCAAGAGTAATGGCTTGCACAGTCTGCTGCATTGACTTCTATGAGGTGTCTGCACTTAATTGGTGTTACCTTTTCTTTATATGTCTTCCTCAGTATGCGGAGCTGTCACGAGGGGATGTGACGGTGCATCACGAGAGGATATTGCATGGATCAGGGGGCAACATGAGTGGCAGTAGTTGGAGGCGGGCTTGGGTGCTTGCGTATAGAGCCCAAAGCACGGTCATTGAAGAGCGAAACAAGGGTTTTACTCACTCACACAATGACAAGTTAGAGGTTCTAAATGAGGTTGGGAAGGAGGGTTGAAGGAGCTTAGAAGTTGAATGATTGATGCCGTACGGGTGTACAAAACATTGAGGGTGCTTATTCAGTTGTTGATTATCTTATGGATTGAAGGCAGGGGTCAAACAAGGTTAGCTATTGCATGATTTGAGCAAGCACTTTATCATAGATGATTAGTTTCATTGACATGAAAGTAGGTGAATGTCATAGATGTTCCTTTTCCAAGAAAGTGAGATGAGATTGAGTGCATGTGTCAAATGTGACCCACATACTCAATGAAAAGCTGAAGGTTTGTGATGAGGGAAGGGGTAGGAGTAGCTCAACCTCATGGTTCGATCAGGTAGTAAAAACGCATGGGAGGTTCATATCTAGTTGTTATCACACTTATGGACTGAAGTTCAATTACAAGTAGCTTAGCTATTGCACAATTTGAAGAGGTAGTTCGTTAGCCTAGCATTCGATACAGGCATGTCGATTGACGTTAAGCTGAAATTTCAGAATAGTAGGCAGCCTAGAATACATGAATGGAAGTTGACAATCCGTTGATGGTTGACAATTTGTGTTCAAGTTGCCTGATGATGAAAGAAAGAATGTGATTAAAGAAATAATACTAGTACAGTATGCTACATTGCCCGCATCTGTTCTTGTCTTATCCTTTACTACATGTTGCTAAGAACATATCTACTAGACTAAGTAAAAACACCCACATCCAACCTCCTAGACAATGCTTGATTAGCATCTGCACCGATCGTTGTGCGATTGTACGATCATGAGACTTTTGCAACAAAAATTGGTGCTCTTGTTTTGAGGTTGGCCGCCGTAAATTCGCCGCAGGTTACTGCCAATATACATCAACGTACCAAACAATAACAAAAAGAACACTATTGTCCATGGCTGTGACTGGCGTTGGCACAAGCTTCGGCTTGGGCCTTCCTCGTGCAGGGGGGTGAGAGGGGTGGGTGGGGTGGGTGGGTAAGTGTAGCAGTTACTTCTTGCAGCAATGAAGGCTGCTTTGCAAGAAGAAGCCTTCACGAGGGTTAGGTCTGTCAATTAAACACGGCACGTGTGAAAATAACCAGTTTTGAACACTTGTCAAACCTCGGATTGCGTCATCGCAAACCTTCAATTCGCAACTGAGCATGCTCAAATATCTCAATTTGTCCTTTAACAATTGCAAGTGACTCAATTTTTGTTGACGCAAATATTTCACCGCCTTCCTTGCATTTTATAGGCTCATACATACTCAAAGTATTAGTGCAACATATTAAGTTTCCATAGGGGCATGCATTAGTTCTTTCATTGTTGGTGGCATAAAAATAGGTTACCAAAGATAAAACTTGTCATAGCATCAAAGAAACCGGTGGTTTGTGCACGTCCTACTACATGACGTGTCAATCAAAGTGTATGATGTCCAATGCTAATATTTTAGTGGTCTAATCAATGGTCTTCAACTCAAGCGCAACTCTTTCAGGGTAAGGACAGACTCCATTAATCACTGAATGCAGAAGACCCTGAACATCATTGTTGATACTCATTGCATTAGGCTAGGCCTGGGCTTCCATGAGCCACTCAACAGGTCCTTCTTTGTCTTTTTCTTCCGCATTTAAGAACAAGGCCATGCAATGTCGTGTAATTGTCACTAAAAGAGGACAAAAAGATGACGGGTAAGCATGGTTGTAAGGGACCTCAGCCGAAACACAACTGTAGACTAAAATTATTGGTAGAAAATAGTAGCACTACATTTTTGCTAGTAGATTGATGTCGTGCCTAGCGGTGTCGGTCCTCTGGCACGTGTGTGGCCTTCCAGCACGTGTGCCGTCGACTGGTCGATGTGTCGGTGGTCCTCCTCACGTGTGGACTTCTCCTGGTCGACTGGTCCCCTAGCTTTGTGCGCACAAATCCGCGAGCCCTTTAGACAACATAAGTCTTGCATTTCCATAGTATAAGTGCATCATTGAGGCTATAACTTGGTGACTGCATCACCTACTCCTAGAGGAAGCTTCCTCAAGTTCCAGATTCACTTTTGAGGCGCTATCTAGGTAGAACTACCCAAGGTAAGCTCCACCAATGAGAGACACATCATATTTTACGTGCTTTGCTTTGATTGGTTTGAGTTATGCTTAGCCTATAGGAGTGCTAGTACATGCCTTGTACACATTAGTGGACATAGGAGAGCCTCCTAAAGTGACTACATGCATTGGATCCGCCGCACACGACGCCGGGTGTCCAGGAGTATAAGTGCTAGAGATGTCCCTAGAGGAACATCTTTTTAGAAGTCCCATTATGCCAGTTGTAAGTCACAGAGATTATCAGTAAAACTTACACTTTTATCTCTTGTGTTTTCAGGACCACTTAGTCTCATTCTTGTGAAGAGCAAGCCTTGCTGGCTTCCAATCACTAGAAGAACTTCACAAGTGGTGAGCAAAGTCACAGCTTATACCCCCTGCCATAGGACTACTCTTGAAGATCATGACGTGCTTCCACTGATCTTTTGGGCCAGACTTCATTAGTTGTTTTTTTCCTACCAGATTACAGTCTTGAGGTGCTCACTCTGGAGAGTACACACTCCTTACTTCTAAAAAGATCTCTCTTTGCCTGCACGCAATTAGAATCTTCAGTGTATGCCTACCCATAGTGGGCGTGCTTACCAGCCTTACTACGAAGGGGTTAGTGGAGACGACTCAGACTCCGATCTCAGTACTGTCACTGAACCCTCTGAAGGGGAGCAGCCGACACTCGTGCTTCCTGTAATTGTCCCTGAGCCGTCTTCCCAGTGGGCTCACCAAGATTCTAGGTATCCCATGGCAGGTGACCACGAGGTCAAGACTGATAGGTCCTCCCTCTTCCGCTTCAGCGGTAGGCCAGGAACCTGTGATCTGGACAACACAATCTCAGAGTTCGAGGCTGAGTTCGTGACCGCAAGGCTTAAGACGCCCGCGCTCACTAAGCGTGACGTGTTCTATACGCTCATGCCCTATCTCCTCTACGAGGCCCGTGACACATTCCGTGAGAAGGGTGACAAGATCTAACCACGCACTATACCAGACGCCGCCTGGCTGGCCTGCCGCCGTCCCGCGCAGCCACATAGCCGGCGACGGGCCGTCTGGGTCACCTCCTCATAAGGTGGCCCGCACGGCTGCGCGCCCCCGCGACCGTCATCCTCATCCGCACGCAATACGCGCAGGGCCCATGCAGTGCCGCCAGCGGGAGCGCGTCCGACTCGCATCTCTTCCTCCGCTGCGCCCGCGAGTCCAACTCGCCCCACGTCAGCTCGTCCGTCCTCGACAAGCAGCACATTGGGACAAGCGCTCCGTCTGCACAGTGCCCCTTCAGGCGGATCTTCGCGAGCGTCAGCGTTTGTACTTTGATCAGCATCCCCAGCTGCCTCAACGCACCGCCACAGAGCAGTTTGCCCACGCCGCTTCACACCACGCCGACTACAGGACAAGGGACCCGTGGCAGCAGCAGTGCGTGCGCGACGCGCAGGCTCTGGCCCGCCCAGTGCCCGAGGAGGCATTGCAGGACGCGCGTGCGCGCTGGCGCACTTATCAGGCACATTCTCGCACGGCTCGTTTGCAGCCGCAGCTCGAGCGCATTCCTCGACTTACTTGCCACTACGCAGAGCTCGCGGTGGCGGCCCTCCGCATGGCGCCCCATCAGCACAGTTTGCTGCGCTCCTATCCACCGCCAACGCAGGCCGGCGATCCCGCCCTGAGCTGTCGCCCCCTTCCTACGCCTATCTACACCGCACAGCTCGACGAGCGTCCCGGCGGCATTGTCCTTGTCGAGCTCTTCGCCGGCATTGCGACAGGGTTGCTGGCCACCCTGCAGGCCGGCATCCCCGTACGTCGGTACGTCTACGTGGACCTCGATGGCAAGGCGCAGCAAGTCGCCCGCAGGCAGATGGCCTTATGCCACGAGCGTTTCCCAGAGCTCTTCCCAAAGCATGCCTTCTACCGTGCCCAGATTGACTAACCCATGGACATCCGCGACATTACAGCCGAGCACATCACGCGCCTCGGGCCCATTGACCTCATCATTGCTGGCTGGGAGTGCCAGGGCTTCTCCATTGCGGGACGGGGCAGCGCGCTCGGTGACCCGCGTACGGCCTTGTTCTGGCACCTGCTCTGCGTCCTCAACATGGTTGAGGACCGCCAGCCGCCACACACGCTCGCCTGGGTGTTGGAGAACGTGGCTGTCCGCCACGATTCTCGGCCCAACGTCAGCGCCGACTTTTCCCTCTGCAGCAGCTACTTCGGTCGTAAGGCAGTCATTGACGCCGCCCAGATCGATTCCTTTGCGCATCGTGTGCGTGCTTACTTCACCAACCTGGCCATGCCAGGCACGCTTGAGGCATTAGCGGCCGCACATCCACGCCACACACGCAACGTTGACTCCATTCTCGACGTGGCGCGCCTGGCCCAGCGCGTGGTCGTCCTTCTGCATCCTTCTTAGGCCCAGTGTGAGGTCCTCCACGACGTCACGCGGGCGCTTCCTACGTTTGTGAGTCGCTCTGACAGCGCGGCCTACGTGGGCGACCAGCGCGGCATGATCATTGACCTTGAGACTGGCATGTTCCAGCGACCCCATGCCGTGGAGATGGAGCGTGCGATGGGCTTTCTTCCGCACCTCACACAAGTGGACGGCATCACCGAGGTCAACCGCGTGCGTCTCCTTAGCCAGGCTATCGATGCAAACGTCTTGACGTGGCTTCACAGGCAGACACAGGCCCTGACTCCCCTTTACGCCCAGGCTCGTCATCCTGAGGTGGACCAGTCCTACGACGCCATAGACCGAGATTCCGACGGCGACGGCCGCGCCCCGCCTGGTACAACCTGGCATTCCCAGTGCGAGGGTCCAGCTTCCCAGCAGCCGCCTGCGCCGCGTCTTGGTCCACATTCTGGTTCGCTGGGGGGGGGCAGGAGGAGACAGGAGTCGGAGTCCTCACAGCGACCCAGGGAGTTTCGTTCCCCGTTTTTTTTTCCACGCTCTCCGCCGTCGACAGGTGGTGCAAGGCAGATGGCAGCAGTTTCCGAGAAGAGGGCACCCGAGGCAGGCCAAGCGCAGCCAGCTGCAGGATAGGTGACGCCTGCAGCCCCACAGATCACGCCAGCAGTAGGGCAGGAGGCGCCAGCCGCAGCGCAGGTGCCACCACCAGCTGTCCCTACTTGGAAGCTGGGGGGGACTCTCACTGGGGCACAGGCTGCTCAGCTAGCGGCATTGCTGGATGCACGGCGCAGTGCCAGCTTTGCCAGCGGCATGCACAATCTTGGGTGCTACACAGGCGGCCCTATGAGGATATCCCTCCAGACAGACGTGCTCATCTTCCAAATTCGCTATCGCTACAGCCGCTTTGAAGACGACCTGATGAGCACACAGACAGGCAAGCTAGAGGAGTGTCAGCTCATTCGTGAGTCTGCCTCCACCTACGCTGCGCCCACAGTCATGCCAGCTAAGAAGGATGCCTCAGGCAACTGGTCTGAGAAGAGGATGTGCGGTGATTGTTGTAAGCTTAACGAGGTCACTGAGCAGGACAGATACCCTATGCCGACCCCTGACGAGATCTTTGACGACATCGGCGCTTGTACTTGGTTCTCGGTGCTGGATTTGAGGCAGGGCTTCAACCAGATACCCATTGCAGAGGAGGACCAGCATAAGACAACTTTTTGGGGATCACAGCGTCTCTACGAATGGAGGGTTATGCCCTTCGGCTTGAAGAACGCTCCTGCCACCTTCCAACGAGTCATGGATAAGGAGCTGGCAGGGCTCTCCTTTGCCCGGTGCTACATCGATGACGTGCTCGTCTTCAGTGAGACGTTTGAGGAGCACGTGGCGCATATCACTACAATTCTGGACCGCTTGGAGGCCGTTGGGCTCAAGTGTCATCCAGGCAAGTGCACCTTTGGGAACCATGAGGTGGAGTACCTCGGGCATCTTCTGTCTTCCAGTGGTTTGGCTCCTCAGCTGGCCAAGATCTCGACCATCACAGGCATCCCGCCGCCGACCAACCTCTCGCAGTTGAGGGCCTTCCTGGGCATCGCCAACTACTATTGCCGCTTTGTGCCTGGGTTCAGCGAGCTGGCCAAGCCGCTCAACGACTTGCTACGCAAGGGCGTTGCCTACGTATGGGGACCAGAGCAACAAGCGGCGATTGACAAGCTCAAGGAGCTGTTGGTGAGCGCCCCAGTACTACGGCGGCCTGACTTTCAAAAGCCCTTCATCCTCCACACCAACTGGTCGCAGGCAGGGCTTGGAGCAGTGCTAGTGCAGGAGCATGACGGCTTCGAGCATGTGGTGGCGTACGCTAGCCGCAGCAACAACCGTGCCGAGGGCAACTACGGCTCCTATGAGGGGGAGTGCCTGGCAACAGTATGGGCGATTGTGCATTTCAGGCACTATCTCTATGGCACCCACTTCCGTTTGGTCACCGAACATCAGCCACTCAAGTGGCTCATGACGTCGGAGCGCCTGACAGGCAAGTACGCACGGTGGGCGCTCATCTTGCAGGAGTACACCTTTGACGTGCACCATCGTCCAGGGTCGACAAACTTGGACGCTGACGGCCTCAGCCGCAACCCGCTGCCCTCTTCGCGAGACCTCACGGTAGCCCGCCACGATGAGGATGAGCCAGTGGCCTGGCACGCGGCGGCCTTCTTGGCCTTCACCGTTGACGGCGACGTGCGGCGCGCAGGGCTCACTAGCCTAGACATGGTGACTGTCACCACTCGACGACTGGCCTTGGCAGCAACTGAGGAGCAGGACAGTTGGCAGCGCGGGCCCGAGGACGTGTGGGACAACACCCCGGTGCTACAGTACGTCACGGCCAAGGAGTCGGTCCCAGGCATTAGTGCGCGCGAGCGTGACCGCATCCTCAAGCGTAGCCGGGACTTTGTCTTCATGGAGGGGCGCATGCGACGAGTGATGGCGGACGGCTCTGTCCTGGTGGTCCCTGAGCCTGCTATACGCAGCAAGCTGGTGGGACGTGTGCGCGAGACGCTTGGACACTTCGGTGTTTAGCGCACTCTCAGCCTCCTCCAGGCTGAGTACCGGTAGCACGGCATGACTAAGGTTGTCGCCGACGTAGTCAGCAGCTGCACACTTTGCGACCGGGTGCGCTCAAGCTTCACAGCCCGCATCGTCGCTCTCAGCCCTCTCCTTGTTCAGGGGCTGTTCTACAGGTGGTCGCTCGACTTGGCTGGGGAGCTGCCCAAATCTTGCCGAGGCAACCTCTATGTCTTGGTGATGATTGAGCACATGTCCAAGTGGATCGAGCTGATGCCGTTGCCCAGCAAGGCCAGTGAGGGGATTGCCCAGGCTTTCCTCGATCACGTCCTTAGCCGCTTTGGCGGCTGCGCTGAGGTCCTCACCAACCAAGGCAAAGAGTTCCAGGGCAGCTTTCAAAAGCTGCTAGAGCGCTCGATGATCGACCATTGCACCACCTCCCGCGACCATCCCCAAGCTGACGGCCTCGCAGAGCGCATGGTGCAGACCGTCAAGCTTGGGCTGCTGAAGTACTGCCTAGCCCACGACAGCACCCACTGGGACGACGCCCTCATATGGTTGGCTATGGGGTACAGGTTCAGTAAGCAGGCCTCCTTGGCCTCGCATTCTCCCTACTTCCTTCTCTACGGCCGACAGCCAGTCCTGCCTGCAGCAGCCAGGACCGTGGCCGAGAACGTCTTGGACTTGGACAATCCCGAGACGTGGAGCGCTCTTATCGGGCAGCGTGCACAGCTCTTTCGACGCCTGATGCCCATGGCCATGGACAACCTCAGCATTGCTCAGCACCGCGACACACTGAAGTATGCCATGACCCGTGGAGGAGCCTATCACGCACGAGTGTTGCAGTCTTCCGCAGGTGACTTTGTGTACCTGCGACGCCAGACAAAGAACACCCTCGACACCAGCAGCTCGCCCGTCATCCTGTGCGTCAGACGTGTCTTGGCGTCAGGAGTTCTAGAGTTGGAGGGCGCAGATGGCCGTCTTCACAAGGACCACACAAAAAATTGTGGACCATGCCACCTTCCTAACCTTGACATGCAGGTTCGTCCCCGCGACGCGAGGCCGCCCAAGGACTGGGCGTGCCAGATCTGCCACCGCCCCGGCCAGGAGGCCAGGATGCTGCTTTGCGACAGCTGCAACCTCGGATTCCACATTGGCTGCCTTGACCCGCCGCTGGTCCGCGTGCCAGCTGGAGACTGGTTCTGTAGCGACTGCACTACTTTAGCTTTAGACAGCGATCACAGCCCATCTGCTGGTGGCTGAGAGCTGGGGGGGGAATCAAAACATTTGACGCTTGACTGTCGTTTGGCTATAAAGCCACATGTATTATGGACTTCATTGCAGCAAAGCTTGCTTGCGTATTATGCATTGCTTTTGTCGATGATACGCACCCGACCTCCTCCCGCACGACAGCCGTCATGATTTATTAAGTCGAGGGTGACGTACAAAACCAAGCTCTACGTGTGTGAACCATCAACCTAGGAAGACCAACTTTGCATTGACTTTACGCATCCATATGTTGACCTTCTCTAGATTTCCAAGTCAAAGTGTAGCGCGTCGAAGCATCTTCCGAATGGCACCGGTTTCACGTCATTTGGTTAATTATCGAGCGAGATAGACGCGATCTAGTCCGCACTCGTTTTGGCACCTAGCGGAACCACACCAAATGGCCAACTGGTGACTCCATGCACCCAAAGGTGACTATGCTGACTATTCGTGACCCCAAGGACCCCTAGCTTTGTGCGCACAAATCCGCGAGCCCTTTAGACTACATAAGTCTTGCATTTCCATGGTATAAGTGCATCATTGAGGCTATAACTTGGTGACTGCATCACCTACTCCTAGAGGAAGCTTCCTCAAGTTCCAAATTCACTTTTGAGGCGCTATCTATGTAGAACTACCCAAGGTAAGCTCCACCAATGAGAGACACTTAGCACATTTTACGTGCTTTGCTTTGATTGGTTTGAGTTATGCTTAGCCTATAGGAGTGCTAGTACATGCCTTGTACACATTAGTGGACATAGGAGAGCCTCCTAGAGTGACTACATGCATTGGATTCACCGCACACGACGCCGTGTTTCCAAGAGTATAAGTGCTAGAGATGTCCCTAGAGGAACATCTTTTTAGAAGCCCCATTATGCCAGTTGTAAGTCACAGAGATTATCTCTTGTGTTTTCAGGACCACTTAGTCTCTTTCTTGTGAAGAGCAAGCCTTGCTGGCTTCCAATCACTAGAAGAACTTCACAAGTGGTGAGCAAAGTCACAGCTTATACCCCCTGCCATAGGACTACTCTTGAAGATCATGATGTGCTTCCACTGATCTTTTGGGCCAGACTTCATTAGTTGTTTTCCTACCAGATTACAGTCTTGAGATGCTCACTCTGGAGAGTACACACTCCTTAATTAAAACATTTGACGCTTGACTGTTGTTTGGCTATAAAGCCACATGTATTCTGGACTTCATTGCAGCAAAGCCTGCTTGCATATTATGCATTGCTTGTGTCGATGATACGCACTTGACCTCCTATCCCACAACACTTGGTTCTCTGTGGCCTTGGGAACTCCTTTCTCCTTTGTGCCCTTCTCTTTTCTTCTTCTCTCTCTCTCTCTTGCGCTCCTTTTGCTGCCTTGGCAAATGTGCGCGGCAAGATGAGGTGAGATCGTGCCTCGCTTGTACCTTATCGAGGCACCACGCACGCATGCTTCTCTTCCTCGAGAGTTTCAATGCTGTGTCACACCCCTTACACAAGACTTGCATGCAATCTCGAGTTTGTCACTCGAGTAACTTAACCTTTCAGTTGGCATGCAAGCCTGGTCAACGTCACAGCCCATGTCCCTTGGGTGGCTGCTTAAGTCGTGGCAATCCCTAAATCCAAGTCCAGCGACAAAGATCGCCGTCTAGTCAGCGCTTTTGACCCGGCAACTTTTGCATGTCTGCAGCATATTCAACTTTGCAGCTGACTTGGCATTAACTCCCGGCTTCTTTAACCTAGTCAACTCCGCGGCTGATCTGTCAATTCTTAGCTTAGTCAGCTTTCCGGCTAGCTGGGCTGTAAAACCCCCAATCTCTTTTGAGCGTCGAGTTTGACCTGCCTTCTGGTTAAGCTTGCACATGACTTGAACAAGTGCTGACCTGTCGGTGGTCAATAACAGGACTGAAGTCATCGTTGACTTCCGTATCTGCGGCCGTGACTTGCGCTGCGCGTAAGCACCGTCAGACTAGTGGCAGTTGCCACATTGATCAAGCCTAACATCATGAACAAGCAAATATGAATGCCTTGGATTTGTGAACATGTGGTGTCGTACTTAGATAGTGGAGATATTGTAAAATTGTTACAATTCATGTGTAAGTGTTTGAAGTTAACTACGACAAAATTAAAATCAAATGGGAACATAATTTGTCCCTCATTTATGGAAATACTAATACTTGGCTCACTTCCGATTGGGTGCTATTAGTACAACAAAGATGACTCCAACAAAGATTCCATCACACTCTAATACACTGCTGTCGTGCCTAACAGTGTCGGTCCCCTGGCACATGTACGCCTTTCCAGCACGTGTGCCGTCGACCTGGTCGATGTGTCGGTGACTCCTCTCACGTTTGGACTTTGCCATGGTCAACAAGCCGGTGCAGCTCTGCACGTGCCGGTTGCCTTGGTTGTTTTCCCTTCGCACCTGTGTTGGTGTAATTCTGCTGTGAGGTTGACCCATGTCTGGTCTTCCTGCACTGAAGCAGGTGCAAGGAGGTGACCATAAGGTGCTTCCGCTCTCAACAGACTCATTCCCATGGTTCCTTTACAGGACTTGGAAATATAAGCAAAAAGGTTGTAATCCCTCTTTTTCCCTCACACCCCTCTCTTTCAGCTGGGGCGTCCCTGCCCTTTCCGCTGAAAGTTATTTATTTTCCAACTTTGCGGCTGGGGGGTTTAAGAAGGCAGTCTGGACATTCCCATCGTCCTGCCATAATCTCTTCATCCCCAATGCAGAAGGTGTACCAACGAGCACCACACTTATCGCAAGTTACCATTGTCTCCTGATCATCCAACACTTTGCAGCTGGCACATGGCGTGGCTGGCACTAATCCCTCAGGCACAACCTTGACCGTAGGATCAATATCTGGCAAATGGCACAACGAGCAATTTTGCACATGGTCTCTTATGGTTTTGCCGTCTCAGCCTTCCAGCTCTAAGATGCCGTTTCCTAGCACATGCTTTACGCGCAAGATGACTGCACCTGAACAGGTGTCGATGGTAGTCTTGGTCTGCCGCTTTCTGTAAACGAAGTCTCCTTCCTGAATCTGCGTCATCTGCAGGCGGTAACTCCCATCCCATGTCTTTGCGTGACGCTGGATATCTCTCTTTTGTGCAATTTTCAGATTGTCCAGGGCAGCAGGCATCATGCGTTCAAATAATGCCTTGCGGCGTACCATAGCTTTTAGCAGTTCCTCAGGGCTGTCCAGGTCTTTCACCTGGTCAATCTCCCGTTTGGTACTACTGGGTACTACTGGACTTCTGCCAAACAAAATCTGATATGGCGAATAATCCGCCAGCGCAGCTTGCTTGTTGAATCTGTACCTCATTACCAACCATGGTAGGGTCAGATTCCAATTGCGCTTGTCATGTTACAGACAATATTTGCGCAGTGCAGACTTCATAGTTTGCACTATCCGTTCCGCTAATCCATCCGCTTGCGGATTAACTCTGGACGTAGTGCAATGATCAATGAAGTATTTGTCCAAGAGTTTTTAGAATGAACCTTGGAACTCAGACCCTTGGTCTATCAGCACTTCTGCTGGAGCTCCATGGCGCACAATAACATTGTTAAGGAGCGCTTCCGTGGTCCCTAAACTCTCCTTAGCAGTCAGAGGCACAACCTCAATCCACTTAGAGAAGTGCTCAATCATAACCATGATGTATTTGTTACCTCGGTTTGATTGCGGGGGTAGCTCACCTGCGAGATCGCAGCTCCAACGGTAACCTAGGTCCATGATTGGCAAGGGATGCAAGTGTGGGTGTCGATAGGTGAAATCAACTTTGACGCGATCACAGCTTTTGCAGGCTTTGACCACGTCTTCACACTGTTGCTTCATGCCCCTCCACCATAAAGACAGCTCTAAAAGACTGTATGTCTTTTTGACCCCATAGTGGCCTGTGCTTTCATGCATTTCCTGCACGAGGGCATGCCTTTTGGCGGGTTCGGGCACCAACTTCTCTTCACCATCCTGTTCGCTTTTGATAAGCTTATTGTGTTTCCAGCAAAACCATTTTGCAAGATGGCTCACCTGGTCCTTCTCTTTCAGAGATAACCACTCCAGGTCAACTCCTGTCTTCAACCAGTGCATAGTAGCTTGATCTTTCCGGGTCCTTTGACTAAACAGCGGTAGTGGTTCATTTTCTCCTGACATAACCATTTCAGCTATTTCGGCCAAGCCGGCCGCCAGTTTTGCTGGGCTGCTTTGGTCTTCATCTTCTTGAGCTCCAGTTCTGTCGTCTGAAGATGGGTCTGGATTCTTGCTGAGTCCATCAGCATCAATGTTTAGCACACCTGCTCGGTGTACTACCGTCATCTAATACTCCTGTAGCTTAAGAGCCCAGCGAGCCAATATTCCAGTGAGGTCACTATCCTTCATCAGCCAAAGTAAAGGCAAGTGATCAATGATCAACGTGAAGGGCCTTCCCCAAAGATACTCTCCGAAATGTGCAACAGTGAAATGAATCTTGCTTATTCAAAATAGATATATTTCATTTAAATATATAAGATCAGAGATAGGTGGAAGCATGTAGAATCAGGGAGCGATCTTCAACCTTAGAATGAATTTTGTTTACTCATCTATACTCCTTGACTCCCTTACCGTAGTGTGCCATAGTCGCACACTAACACAAGGCACAAGAAAGAGGCGAGCTTGAGGACTAGAGCTTCTCTTTTAGAAAATCATGGCCTCTTGCCTACCAGGCATACAAGCATGTGTAAGCACATACACAACATCAAGGGACTGCATAGCAAAGGCGCTCTCATTCAAATGACCATAAAGTAGCTAAAACACATTCCACTGACTTAGGTACAAAACCATGGAATTTGTCCGCTATGTGACTCCAAAATGTCAGAGGGCAAAATTCTATCAATACTACTTTAAATTGAGCAAACTTAAAGGCAACGGACGCATCTTGACGAGACCTTTCCAAAAAGTCTTGGTTTGCTCCATTTGAAGCACAGACAAAGACGCCATGTCAATTTCTGTGAAAGCTGGTCATAATAACGAACCCAAAAGTGCACACATGTTTTGCTAGTAGAAAATCCGACTCTAAAGCCTACTGTCTAGAATGAGAGACCACAAGATCCCAGCCTGCTATGTACCTAGTGACCACCTGGTTGACCACGGCGCAAGGTGCGCCGTTTCGTGAGAAACCCGTTAAGTTGAGACCCATGGATCTAGGTATAACAACCATATTATTTGGTCGGTCGACCGAAAACCTACCTGTTCAATTGACTGACGACGGCTTCGCCTACCCAGGAGTTCACCGTACAGGTAGGACATCGGTTTACCAAATCTCAGTCAACCTCTCGACTTTCAGTATACTACGGTCACATGTGCCAATCTACAAATAATTATCTTAATGAATATATCTATCCTCAGCATACTGAGTCCAAGTATACTAACTATTATTATGCGAGCTTACTGGATATCAACCTACTGATATTATGTCCTATATATAACTGGTATATAAATCTCAGCCAACTATACTATGATACAAAAGTCATCTTGCTGACCTTTTCAACAAAATGAGCAAACTACACTATGATGCAAAAGTCATTCTGCTACCCTTTTTGACAAAGTAAGTAAGCTCGCATTATATCGACATACATTCATTTAGATGAACTTGCACATGTGAGTGTATTGACATCATACTTATTTAGGGTTGAATTTATGTAAGCAATGAATTAGATATATAATGAATTGATTCATTACAAACAGCCCACACCACTGCCAGTAACTCTTCTTCATAGGATGAGTAATTGCTTTCTGCTCGGTTGTTAGAGCGAGAAGCATAGGCTATCACGTACTCCTCCTCAGGGCTTTCGACCTAAGTGAGTACTGCACCAATTCCCACATGACTCCAGTTTGTGTGCAGGTGGAACGACTTTGTGTAGTCTGGCGTTCGCAAGACTGGGGCTGTCACCAGCCTTTCTTTTAGCTCGCTCATGGCCTTGACCTGGGCTTCTGTCCACACAAAAGGCACATCCTTTTTCAGGAGTATTGTTAAGGGTTTAGCGAATCTGCGATAATTCTTCACAAATTTACGATAGTACCCGCTGAGTCCTAGCATGGCTTTCAGCTTAGTTACCATGGTGGGTGCAGGTATCTTGTAGATAGCCTCAGTCTTTACAGCGTGAGGGGACATAGCATTGTTCCCAATCTCATGTCCTAGATACAGCACAGCCTCAGGGGACATAGCATTGTTCCCAATCTCATGTCCTAGATACGGCACTTGGGCCTCAAAGAACCTGCATTTCCCAGGATGCAGCGTCATCTGAAATTTCTCTAGGTGCTGGAACACCTTTTCCAAGTGCTCGAGGTGTTGCTGGACTGACTTACTAAATACCACAACATCATCAATGTATGGTTTCGCAAAGTCCAGCCCCTCCACCACTTTGTCCATTGTTCTTTGGGAGATAGCAGGGGCATTTTTCAACCCAAAAGGCATCACTGTCCACTGCCTTATTCCCTTTGAGCCCAGAAAGCAGTCTTACTGTAACGATCTGAGCTATTTTAGACGTATTTAGGAATATTCTCCTCATTACCTACAGTACGTTACGCTATTTATCAATATATTATTGATAAATGATTGCATCTTGATATATTATTCGCCACACGTGTGTGCCAACTCATTGATGGTCGATTAGCAAAACGATCAAGATGCTATTGCAAAAAGCGTCGTAAAGTAATTTGACTACTTCGCAATAGTTTGACATTATTAATCATAAGGTACTTTGAATAATTATGAGATGATAACTTAATTAATATTTGACTAGTTAAGTTAATATGATTATCATTATTTTCAGATAAATGCCTAAGTCATAGATTACGGATTTTCGACGAGTCGTAAAGCCGAACGAAGTCGAAAAGTCAAACAATTATGCAAAGTTACTTTGCATCCAGAAGGATTCAAACCCGCGACTCCTTGTTTGAAATGTTCATACCTAGCCGATTGGCAAAGTAGTTTTTACGAACTACGTGGGCATGACGAAACGAGGTGTACGCGACTATTTGCGACTACGCGACCGGTCACGTCTATTCGAGGAAACTCGTAGACGTGACTACGAACAATCACGTCTATTTCAAAAGTTGAATAGATGTGACTACACCAATTCGGCGCAAAACGATTTGACGCGATTCGTCGAAAGTCTCAAAATCTTCACATGGCGTGATTTTGTGCATTCGGTCAAAATGGTCACATCCATTTGACCGTTTTTATTGACATGACCAGTGCCCTAGGTGGTGACTCGAAGCACTCGATGCCTCACGTTGTGTGGGTATAAATACCCACAAGAGAAATTGTGAGTGCAACTCTCACAAGCACTAATTCTATAGTTTTGCACGACTCCTTTCTGAACAGCATAGAAAAGTTCGTCACGAATCTCTTGAAAATTAGAATTGTTACACTTACCTCGATCTTTTGTTTTCACAAGGATCTAGTTGAAGCCTTGGCGCAGATCAATGATGCTGAACACCTTCCCGGTGGTAGCAATAAAGAAGATCCTTTTTGGTGTGGGCATCACGTAGCTATCTGGCTCAGTGTGGAGGCTTAACCTCCTGTAATCTCCACACATGCAAGTGGCGGTGTAATTGCCATCCTCGTCTTTCTTAGCGACTACCACTGTGGGAGCACCATGTATAGAGGTTGATTTTTCAACATTGCAAGCTTCTGTAGCTCTTGGCAGGTCTTCTCCACACAGTCCCACTCTGTTTGACTGAGCTTATGTGGCCCAAGTCGAATTGGTTTGTGGTTAGTGTGATTTCACACACGTTGGCAGTGGTTCTGCCAATTTCTTCTTTTATAAAAGCAAACAGCTTGCGGTGCTTAGCAACTTTTCTATTTGTGCTCTTTGCTGGGGTAAGGCCATTTTCCCAATAGCATATGTCTGAGCTTCCGGCTGCTTCTCTCCAGCAAAGGCATCCAATAATTGCTACTTTTGGGATTTAGCTGGAGGTTTCTCATCCTCCCCCTTCCCCTCTAGCTTTTCAGCCTGATTGCTTGGTGGTGGAGTGACAGGCTTCTCAGCCTGCTCCTCCAGAGACTTAGGCTTGATTACCTTACCCTTGGTTTCTCTACCTTTTCCTTGCGGTCTGCGATTCTCGTGATGCGAGTCAAACTTCAGCCGCCTCTTGATTGGTTGCCGTAGGAATCTTTCTTTGTCTTGAGGGGTCCAACTGGTACCCATTCCTTCAGCCTCAACTGGTGGTCGTGTGTTGGTCGCTTGCCATCCTGCTGCGTCATGGGTGGCCGTCCTTGGGTCATTATTCCAACCCCATTGTCGTTCCAAAGTAGTTAGGCGGTCTAGAGTCACCCCTGGATTTTCTCCAAATGGTGGTGTGACTGTCCAACCACGTGACACAAACCGATGATCCTGTAGATCTGTCAACTCGTTTCGCATCGCATTTTCTTCCACCAAGCGCTGCACTGTCCTCCTCAAGTCAGTGAGTCCTTGCTCAGTGGTTGTGGGTGCCCGGGGGGCAGGTTTTGCTCCTCCCCACGTTCCAGTGGTGGAAAGCGTAACCATGGGAATGTGAATTCCCAAAGCGTCAGCTTTGCGCATGAGACCGGCTTCCCCTTCCTTTTGCAGGATGTCCAAGATAGGCTTTGGTGGGGCGGTGATTCCTTTTGGAGCCCCTTCCCCTATGAGGTTTCCCTCCATATTTGAGATGGCGGGTCAGTTTCCGTCTGAATGGTGCGTTTCCCTCACGAGCCACTTTTCTTGGCCTGGCATAACTTAGTGACTTCACTTTGAGATCGGTTTGGACCGAAACGGCAAAAAACGCCCCAGGTGTCGATCTTCGGCCATCTTCGTTTGGATTTTTTCAACGTTAAGCCATGCAAAGTGGAGAACATGACCCATTCGCGGCAGGCGAAGATGGTGTTTTCTGGGTCTTTCTGCGCTAAATGCCAAAGAAATGGCATGGGAACGATCTCCACCTAATCTCCACATCTGACGCGTAGACATTTGCATCGCCTCGAAGATGTTCACAACCATGCAGTTTTGGACTAAGTATGGGCACCGTCTTTTGATTGTTTGTCGTTTAGTTCAAGTGTGGCGATAGCGTTATCATGACTAGTTGGTCATAAAAGTCCAAAAACAATGTAGCAAAACCTAAGTGAGCCTAAGATCACTTGCAAAAGTTACCGGATGGGGGGGGTCGCCTGACAGGCTCGCTCCCCGTTGCCCGGTCACTTGGTCAAGAAAGCAACAGGCTGAATTCGCTGGGAGAAATGGGTGGTCTCACTGACCCGCTCCGCGTTGCCCGATTAACTGGCAATAGTTGCCGGGTGGCAAGGGGGGCTTTGACAAGTTTTCTCCCCGTCTCCCCTGGCCTGGTCCAGTCTGTCACTGGGAGGGGGTCCTTGCCGCAGCCTGCTCGTATTTGATTGGTCGAGTCCCGTGGGTGTATCACTTGATGGTACACCCGCGCCCACTTGCGAGATTGATAATTTATTTTGACGCGAACACGGGTCACTTCATAGTGTTATGATGTCGGCAGGGCATGCTTGCCCTGCCTTCATTTAAGTTAAGGATAAAAGAGGGCGACCTTAATTCCTGTCTAAATCCCCCCACCCGTCGATCTCAAACATACGCTCGATAGGATGATATTTTTGCTGTCAAGCGGGCCAAGGAGTGCAGTGGCCCAGGGTCGAGTGGCGGGGCTGGCCTTCATAGGGCCGTCTCTCGTGTTTCGACCAATAAGATTGTTTTGTATAACCCATATTAATGTTTTCAGGATAATCCTCGTGTCGTTTCAATACCCGACGGACGAAAAGTCTAATTCAAATTTTACAAGCAGCAACGCATTACAGCAAGTGCTCGATAGGGGGGTGCACCTATTTCATGGTTTAGACCCTGCGGGGTTTGGACATGATGGAGATTTTAATCTCCGTGGGGGTTCAAAAGCCACGGAGATATAAACCTACGCGGGGGATGGGCCTTTGAGGCTAGGCCTCCCTGCTGGTAAAACCCAGCAAGTAGCCGATTTTGCCAAGCATGCTATGCTCCCCGCTGCCCACGTGCCAAAATGTCTTCCTGTCCATCATGTCTGTGGTTGCAGCCAGACGCGGTTGGAGCCGCCAATCAAATGAAGTCAAATTTGGATTCTGATTGTCAGGTCGCCGACAAGTGAAAACAACTTTTATGTTAAAAGTCAATGGGTTTTCGCTGTCGGAAACGCTCGGCAGACGACTTGACTCTTAAAGTCAGCGCTCAAACTGGTGTCTCCTGATTGGTTACAGCTTTTTTTCAATTGCATTTCAAAATGTGCTGTGATTGGCCTTGCAATGACGTAGATGCATGTAATTTTTGAATAGTATGCTCCAATTGGCCCTTCAATGTCGTAGATGCATTGTAACGTCTCCGCTTTCAAGAAGCATGCAGGGGTGTCCATTGAAGGCAAAAGTACACAGCAAAACAGGCCCGAGCGGAGAATTGGTATTTCTCCGCTCGTCTCTGGTCATGACATTTCGCCGTTTCCCCACTAGACCAGTCTCAAAGTGTTCCCTTCAATTGCTTCTGTCTTGGCAACACATGCACTCACCTCTGGTGGTTGTTGTCGCCTTCTAGACATGAACTACTCGGGTGCGGTGATGCTAGCAGTGGGTG
The DNA here is from genome assembly GCA_009602735.1 of Mesotaenium endlicherianum. Classification (NCBI taxonomy): domain Eukaryota; kingdom Viridiplantae; phylum Streptophyta; class Zygnematophyceae; order Zygnematales; family Mesotaeniaceae; genus Mesotaenium; species Mesotaenium endlicherianum. The sequence continues at coordinate 366,479 of WELA01003638.1, forward strand.
ACTTCAAGTCTTCATATAGGTCCGCTGGGTTGGGCCCCTCCAGCGTTAAGTGGTTAACAACCCAGTCGTTTGTTATGAGCTCTTGCTGTAGTGAAACAGATAGATAAAGTACTTAGTAAAACAGAATACTTTATCTATTCAAGACAAGGATCTTTGAACACAAGTGGTAGCTTCTTGAAAGAGAGATGGCTTCTTGAAAGTTAATATATTTCTGGATTTTGGCAAGTACAAGAGTGATTCCCCAATGTCTTTCTATGTTCTAGCTCTTGTTTATATACTTGCTACATAAGTAATTTCTAGGAAGGTGTATGTTGATGTGTTGGCACCCAACACATCCCAAAACTTGCCACCTCTTTCTAGAATAATGTACACATGTCCTTTTGACCTAAAAATGGCACATCTGACTTTTGCCACATGGAGTTCTTCTAGGTCTTTCCTCTAACTTCGAAAATGCCTTGAAAGGTTCAAAGGACATGAACCAAGTTACTAGAGTACCTATTCACACTTGACTCCACACCATACTCCTTCAAAAGTATTTTAAAACATTAAAATATATGCAAACTAATGTATAATAACTCAAATCACTACACTTGCAGCTCTTGAAGGTCCAGTGTTAGAGTAGGGAATTGTGGAATTTTATTCCCTAAGTCCCCTCCATCTGCGAGTTCCGGCCGATTGAATTCTGGCGCAGTTTACGTTTCCGCCTCAGCACCAGCTGGCTCCTCTACTTCCGGTGGTGACGGTTCCCTGTCATCTTCTGTGTTGAGGTTGGCCATGTTGATAACAGCATGCTGCAGCGAGTGTGCCACTTGAGTCGCCTGCTCTTCTTTGCGTCGATCAGCATCTGCTTCTAGCAGCTGATCGATAATTTGCCTGGTGATTTTTCCAGCAATTAAGCAAACTGTCGCCATCTGGCGTTCTTCATTAGTCAGCTTTGCGTTGTCCTCTTGACGCCCTTATTCTTCCACCTCGTCGTACCTTTTGATAATCAGTTCCAGGCATGTAGTCTTTCCAGACTCTCCAGAGTTGGCAGATTTTTGGCTGCTTGCCTCGGCCCATTTGCCAATGTTGCACTGACGCTCATGATGATTTTGGTCATTTGACGGGCTTCTGTATGGAGTTCCATGTGACCATTCTTGTTCTGGTGAAGATGATAGGCAGCGTTGGTTAGCTTTCCAGTTACTCGAGCTTGCCTCCCAGTAATGTCCATTTCCGGTTGCCCGTGGACTGGTATTTGTATCAGAATTTTTACCTTCTCCTCTTGGAGGAGTTTCCTCCTGTCTTGGTGGTTGTGGATGCATAGGTGTTTCATCCCTTTTGGGTTGTGACCCTCTCAGCACCCCAGCTGGTGCCTCTGTTAGCCAAGGTGGCGAGGTTGACTCGTCGTCAATTTCTGGTTCTGATGGCACAGGAGAAGGAGCTTGAACAACTGCTCCCTCGCCTGATGGTGGAGCCTCAGTGCTGGGGACTCCTTCGGGCATGGGCGTATTACCTCTTTCCAGAGCCACAGCTATTTGCCTATCTTTGTGCTCAATCAATTCACGGTAGCGCCCTAATTCAGCCATTCCGGCTTCTTTGAGTGGTGTGTGGGTACCTCTGGATTCTCCAACTGCATTTCTGGGCATAGGAGTTGTGTCCCGACGTTGCCGAACATTCCGTTCCACCCTCTGGTTTGAAGTAGGCACCACCCACCTTCTGCACATCATCGTCGGGAGCCTGGGCATGGGCTTGTTGGCAAAAGTCATTTGTTGCCAAGTCATAATGGTCTCCAGCAACCAAGTCATAGTGTGTTGCCCAATCATGTTGCCAAAGACCTTGGCTGCGCTAGTCCTTCCCAATCTTGGAAGACGTTTACCACAATCGTGTCTGGGAGTTCCAAATAATTTTCCTTCTCCATAGCCCATGGTTCTCACCAAAGAGAGTCTGCAGCGAGATCTCTTACCATTCCAGCTCCTCCTTTCGTGAAAGCACGTGACTCTGCGTAAGCTGTGAAGGTAGGTAGAACCACTCTTGGTTGTCCCGGCTCATGGATACTAAACTGCGAGTATGTATCTCTTCTGTGTACTGGTTTGGTGATTACTCCTAGTACTTCTCCCACGCTTCTTGCATTGGAGGGTCGTCGTGAAAGTGTCTCCATAGCTCTCAAATGTTTGATGGGCATACCATTCGTCCACAATATCCGGGCTCGTTGAGACAATCCTCCGTGCCTTGCATCGTTCAATAAAACATGATGGCCCAAAGTAGAATAAAAAATTAGCCACGGGGCTCCGAGCTTCATCTCCTCATAGACCAATCCTAGATGCGCATTCTCAATCACGTACACTGGTGGGTACTGTCGCTGTCGTTCCTGTAGTGACTGGATGATTTTCACCATCTTTCCCCAATGTTGCGTTTGGTGATCGCTGAAGCCCTTTCGGCTTCCAGCTTGAGAGAATGGCTGGCAAGGAAATCCGGCAAACACCCAATCAATCTCGTATGGGTACAAGCTTTCCAGTCTGACGTTCATAATGCATCCACCAGCCATGCGCTCCACCTGCTGCGTGGTAGGTGCCAAATTCTGAAAATCACATATTGTTTGTAATTGGCCCATTGCTTCCTGAAAAGCGCGAAAAGCGTCTTCATCAATATCACATGAAGGACCTTTGATACCTTGATGCCTCTTTGGATCAGCGCAGTAGTGCCCGATCCCAGTCCTCCAAGTAGTTCCAGCACCGTCACTCCAGTCTCTCAAAATGGACTTTCCATCTTGACAGTCGCTTGAGGTATCGGCTCCACCCCTGGCATCAGGTTCAGTGCTGAAGTAACCGGATAAGGTACGGGTAGTAGCTCTTGCGAGCCACAATCCAGGTTACTCACTGCTTCTAGTTGTGCCATCCTGTCTGGCTGCCAAATCAAGAGTAGTGGCATGTTAATACTGGAATTTTTGGCTCCTCCTTCTTCGTCAGCGTGTCATAGAGTTTTGGGTACTCGGTGGTGGCGCAATTGTCCAAGATTCCGTAACTTGCCTCACTGTAGCACACCATTTTTATAGGAATTTTGCCTGCTGGTTGCCTATCAATTTGCTGGTAGGTTACTTTCTGCTTCCGCAGATCAATAACCATGCCGAGAGGGATCAGAGCTTTTGTCCCTAACAACACGTCATAGTTCTCGGCCTCCGTCACTGTGCATTCAATCCACAATGACACCTCTCTCCTCAGGTTTCCCCGAGTTAACTATGGTTCTCACTGGCTTGCGTGTGACCCCGCAAGACTTGGTGATTTGCCCCGATGCAGTCCTCAAGTGGAAAGGACTCTCTTTCAGGTCCCTTGCAGTCAATCTTAGGACCTTCACGGCTCGTCTTCTCAGGATAGCTGATTGTGCACCTGTATCCAACAAAATGTTGGGGGCAGGCTTGTTGTTGAATTTCAGCGCACCTTCCTTATTCTGCACCCTCACAGTGCCAAAATTTGTTGGCAATGAGGCGCTATTCGCACCTTCCTCAGCTATATCCAGCTGCTGCTTGGCCTCTTTGATCGTGAAAGGGAATGCGATTTTATGCTGAATTCGATTTTCCATAAGTGCTTTCAGCTTATCCAAGGAGAAACTGAAGGCCTTGCGCGACCCAATCTTTGCATGGCGTAACTGTGCGATCTCATCCTCATCTTGAGTGATCTGAAAGGTCTGAGAAAGCTTCCTAGCATTCCTTGGTACCAAACGATCATGATCCGCACGCTCACTGGCTATTACAATTGCTACCTTCTCCGGCATCAACTTCTCGCCTTTGCAGACGGCTCTCTCGGCCATATCTGCATCATAATAGACATTAGGCGCGTTTAGCCTTGCAAATTGAGCTTTCAGCTCTGCTATTTCGGCACTCGTGGCATCAAACTTCTGTTTGCCCTTTCGATTGCCAAAGTTATTCTTTTCTTTCCTTTTCTCTTTCGTGGCAGCATTAGCCCAAGGTGGCTTTAGATGTCTCACTCCTTCGTAAACTCTGGCTGGAGTCGGAGCCTTCCACAGGCTCCACAGGATGATATATCGTTCCACTTCTCAACTGCATATACAGTTGAATTTCTCCGGGTCTCCTTCCAGGATGAACATCGGCAGCCTTCACAGGCCTCAGTCTCTAATTCGCTTGGGAATTCTTATTCACCTGAACCAATCAACTGAAGTTCTCAGAAGTAAGACAGAAGTGCCTTACTTCCAAATAGGCTTTCGCCAAGTTGATGGCTTAATCAAGTGAATAGATTGTAGTTTGCAAAAATTGCATTTAAGCAGATTAGCACCAGCAATATTAATGTTTCAGAGAAAGGCGCCTTTCAAGCTTTTGCTTAACTTCACAACGTCACAGCTTACAAAACTCTGAACTTATGACTCTACTGCCGGCTTGAGTTGAGCTCTTTGCCCGACGCCTTGCCTTAGCAATTTCTACTGCTGGCTAAGCTCACTCAGTTCTTCACTGGGAGCTTCAAACGCTAATTCTGCTCTTGCTAACAGCAATTCGACAATTAAGATTTATGAGAACTTGGAAACTAACACAGCACTCACCATTTTATGTGTTCTCGCACACCTGTGGTGTTTGATTTGATGTTTGTGCTACATCTCCTAGCAGATTCTATGTTGTAAGCTCTCGCTTCTGGCTATCAGAGATTCCTCTTAAGATCTCCTTACTCCTAACTTTTCTATGATACACAAAGAGGGAAATCTTCGAGCGTCGGCTGGAGCGTGCCTCCTAAAATCTCCTATGGCCTTGGGAACTCCTTTTTCTTCGCGCCCTTCTCTTCCTTCTCTCTCTCTCTCTCTCTCTCTCTCTCTCTCTCTCTCTCTC
>WELA01003638.1:371360-393130 GCA_009602735.1 Mesotaenium endlicherianum
CTCTCTCTCTCTCTCTCTCTCTCTCTCTCTCTCTCTCTCTCTCTCTCTCTCTCTCTCTCTCTCTCTCTCTCTCTCTTGCGCTTCTTCCGCTTCACTGGAATGTGGGTGGCAAGAATGAGGCAGATGCGTGCAACTCTCGTGTTTTATCCAAGCACCACGCATGCGAAATTCTCTCCCTCGAGAGCTTCCATGGTGCGTCTTCTTCCACCGAGTCATGCATGTAACCTCGAGCTTACCGCTCGGTCGTTTTAGCTCGTCAATTAGCATGCAGGGCTGTGTGACGTTAGCGACCCACGCCCTTTGGCTGGCTGCTTAAGTCGTGGCAGCCTCGGCCCGAGTCCAGCGACTGAGAGCGACGTCCAGTCAGCGCTTGTGCTCCTTATGACGCCTGCATGTCTGGAGTGTAGTCAGTGTTGCGGCTGACTGGGCGTCTTCACATGGTCACTTGACCATGTCAGCTTCTCAGCTGAGCTGTACAGTCTTGCGGCCTCGGCTTGGTCAGCTGTCCAGCTGACTGGGCCGTCAATCCCCGCTTCACCCCTGAGGGTCGGGGTCAATCTATCTGTCAATCTGCACGTGTCCTGTGCCAAGGCTGATCTGTCGGTGGTCAATTAGTGGACCTGTGGTCAACGTTGACTACCGTACCTGGGCGGTCGTAACTTGCGTTACGCGTGAGACGCCGTCAAATGGATAGTAGTCGCTACACGTCACGGTGCACACTCAATCAATATACGTAAAGATTATGAAATTATTCTTCGAATCAAACTAAGACAATATTTGGAAAGAGCCATGTGGTGTGTATCGTCGTCAAAGTCAGCTGTCGAGAGTAGTATAGCCTTACCAAGGACAACTGCCGCCTATGATCTCTATCGATCTTTGCATGGTTGCTACTTTGTGCTACTGTGCAGCGTGCAGTGTGTGCTCCATTCAACTCATTCAACCTGCATTCAACCGCTCCGGCCTATCTGGGCCCACCTCGGCCCCCCAGGCAGCCCCCAGGTCCCCCACTGCTAACGTGCCCTAACGACTCTTGCTGCAGACGTCACGTCGGTCTAACGAGCTTGCAAAGACACAAAAGTGACGCAAAGACAATCCTTACACGCGTCTAGGAGCGTTTTTAAGTTGCTAACACCATGGCAAGCTGAGAGAGGCTGGTCTGAGTGGGTCTGAGGGCTACGAGAGCTGGTCTTCCCAGGCATTTCCAGGTACTCTCCTCTGTACCTTTCAAGCGATTAACTCGATTTCAGCTCGTTATGCTACCTAAACCGAAGTTAACGCTTCCGATTGACTGCAAATCGCCTCGCGTGTGGCGTTGTCAGAAAAGTTTTGGACATCCTAGCTCGGCCGAAGCCCTTTGCGCCAGGTCAGAAATGAGCGCAGGTCAGCGCAGGTAATCTCCTTTTCTCGGTGGCTTGAAGAGGGCAGTAGCCCAGTCTGGCTGAGTACATTGAATGAAGACGTGAAATTGACTGCCCAAAAACCATACCAAAGATGTGCTTTTGGCTGAGGTGGACGGGGCAGCAGAAGTCAAAATTCGGAGTGCTAGTTGCCTTCAATTTTATTAGAGACGACGCTGTTGTGCGTTGCCACCACACTGCTTTGTTAAGGGTATCACATCAGTTACCACGTTAACATGAAGTTTGGCATACAATACTTCTAAGAAACAGACTTGAGTTTTCGAAAGGATTGACAGAGTCGTTTCGAATGAGTTGTCCTACTCTCAAGGTATGTCGATCTCCTATCATAAAGATGCGTATGTTGTCCCCTTTGGCGGAGTGGCAAGCGGTGATGGTGCATCAGTCAGTTATCTATTGTTATCAACGCTGAGAAAAAGAACAAGCCAATTTACTGTATCCGTGACGCGAGTTATCTTAGATCACTGCCTACCTAACTTCGATATAAATATGTCAGTTGAGCGACTAGTAGAAGGTGATTGTATGCATTAGAGGTGGTGCTTCGGAGCTGCATTATGCAGTGGCGCGCGATTTTTGAGGAGATGCATAATTCGTATTGCGTGTAGGCTTCGTGCAGTGGATGCTCAACTCTGGGGTGGTGGTGCAGTATATATGCCCTCGAAAATGTTGTGACTTGTAGAAAACACGTCGTTTGATACATTTCCTCGGCACTGATGCCATCTGCTAGTACTTTAACAGCTTCGACTCAGTCAATTGAGCAGCTAGAACTGTGAGTGCATGATCTGAAATGATGTCCTGTCCAAGGATTATCAAGCCTCTGAGTACCGACTTCATGTGCATGCTGCTTGCTCCCAAGCTGTTGCAGATAGCCACTACCAACGAGTTATGTCAGTAGCACCTGCTATGCAAGTCCTCAGTTCTGAAAGCTACCTGTGCTGTGTATCCTGCACTCGTGATATGTGCAGGGACCTTAGCAGCCAATTTTAAAGAATAGATGCACAAGGCTTGAAATCCATCGTGCAGAAAAGGAGCGCAGTTTTTAGAGCGCAGGCATATTTCAGCTACCGCTCACAAACTTTCACGCGGCGCACGGTGTTCAGTGTACACTGATCTAGCTATCGCTGCAGCCGACAAAGTATTCTGGCCCTTCCAAAGTTAGGTGCACCAGGAAGGTGCAGAGCTTTTGGAAGTGCGAGCAGCTTGTACTGCCTTTGTTGAGGGCTTGCAGTCTAGAGCTAGACTCTTGACAGCTGCCCTATGACCTTGAAAGAGGTGTAACCTGTGGTGCCATCAAGCTAGCGCTGGAGTATGTGGCACCTCTGGCTCAATCTGCTGCCTAACCCATAGGTCTGCGGCTGCGGTTGCAGAAACTCTCACTTGCTTATATGAGCCAATGTCACCAGAAGCCAGGGTTGACACAGCTACCAGTCACAGTAATCGGAGGTATAGCAGACCTTAGGCCAGTATATCTGGCAGTGCCACGTATAAAAGCTTCATATTGGAGTGCTAGCTCTCAAAGACGAGTATTTGAACCCATCCGTAGCACGGCCTTCAGCTAGTAACTCCTTCTGCCGGATGCCTCCTGATCACTAGTCGACGTATGCAAGTCATGACTTAGGTGAGCAGGCAGCACACTTTTATTCGGTATAGATACAGTACTCGGCGCTGTCTGCAGAGACAGCCGGCTCGCAGCCAACGGGGCGCCCGATTGGCGAACCTGCTGACATCCAGCAGCTAGAGGCCGGTGATGCCCATGCTGGAGATACTGACAGCTCTGCAGAGCAACCTCAAGCGCTGCGCCACGAGTAGGTCCAAGCTTCAGGCGCTCTCCCAGGCCATGCACAGCGCGCGAAGCGGAGCCGGATCTGCCAGCCACCCCTCGCCTCCCATCTCCGACGGCTACCTGGCACAGCACGCGCATCTGCGCAGCCACCACCAGGGGCAGCATGGAGCGGGAAGCGGGGCTCCGACTGCTCGCCACGGAATGGGCCAACAGCCGGCGCCCTCATCCACACATACCCACGTGCAGTTTCACTACAGGTGAGAGACCACCCTTTGAGAGTTGGTCCTACCATAGTGGTTTGGTCAGTGCCAGCCATACATGCCTTTCTTGATCCTCTACGTGCTGAGAGCTAGAGAGAGCGCAAACAACATAGCGGAGCAGCAATAGTTAGCTGTAGGCTCAAACCGTGCGGAGATTCTTGACCTCTATGTGGTTGCTAGGACTACATATACCCGTAGGCCTCTAGAGCGGCAGTACATCTAAGGCTCCAAGTACATGTGTGCATGCGTGCAACTCGTTGCTTCAGGACATAATGTATTCCATTGTCAGGACCCAATCAGGTGAGCTGAGCAGCCTACTCATGCCCGTGATTGGTCGCATGCGCTTGCAGGGACTGCCAGCGGAACGTGGCAGCATCCATGGGCGGCTGCGCGGTGGACGGCTGCGGGGAGTTCATGCCGGCCGGCGAGGAGGGCACACCCGCAGCCCTCCGCTGCGCCGCCTGCGAGTGCCACAGGAGCTTCCACCGCCGCGTGGAGGACCGCGCACCCCGCAGCACTCTGGCCCACCTCCCCAGCAGCAGCTCCATGGAGAGTGTGCCCGACCTCATGCTGCTAGGGCCCCAGCTGGCGGCGGCGGCTGCGGCGGCCGAGTCCACCGGCGGGCCGGACAGCGAGAAGAGGCTGAACCAGCTGGCGTCACTGACGGAGCGGTCGCTGCAGGCGCTGGAGCACAATGCCCGGGTGATGATGGCAACGGCCGAGAGCCTCAAGGTGCTGCAGCACAAGCATAGCCAGAGGGTCCACGGGGGCCAGCACCCCCATCCTCCTGCCGACCAGTGTACCACTGCTGCCGCATCCATTGGTGCACCCCAGCCAGGTCAGCATTAGCTTCTTTGCATCTAACACACACTCTCTCTCTCCCTATCTCTCTCTCTCTCCCAAACCCGTGCGTGCCACAACGGGCATACTTGTTGGCGAGGTGTGATGTATTAGCGTGCTCCGTCGCCGCTTCAATCATCACAGTCGCTCACCAGGCAGACGGTTGATCCAGGAGTAGCCATTATTGAATGCTTGATTCTGCAACCTTGGAACAGATCATCTCACAGGCACCTGGCTTCATTTTCTAACATCCTGTGCTCTGTCTGTCGATGTTCCAGGTTACTGGGGGAGGAACGACAACCACGGTGGCGCAGCAGAGGGCGCCTACTTTGGTGTGGACGAGGGATGGACAGGCGGCGAGTTTTCTGGTGGTCTGGGGTGCTCCCAGCTGATTGATGGCCTTCCCTCACAGGTAAATGTTGCACAGCACGGTTACCTGGGCTAGCCTGTGCCGTGCTCGCTATTCTGTGACGCAATGAGATTTGTGTTTTGCCACATGATGTATCACAATGACCTTCTTTTCCAGGATTTGGCACAAGGGCCCAACAGCCCTTTTCATCGTTATCATTTGCCTCTACATCTGTCAAGAGAGCCAGGAGGACAATGAGTTGAGGTGGATATGATTGCCCTGTACCTACACAATGGTCCAGGTGATGTTAAATTGTATTGGTCCTGACGGCTTTCGTTTGTCCATTGCTGTTTTTTTGCTCGATGCAGGGCCACTCTGTCGGGGGCAAGTCAGGAGGCGACGGTGTGATGGGCTATGCAGGGGCGGTGACAGATCCGTCACGCGAGTATGCGATGGGAGGGCACGCCAAGAAGAAGCGGAAGCGCACGAAGATCAGCGATGAGCAGAAGGAGAAGCTCGCCGTGTTTGCTCAGAGAGTCGGCTGGACGGTGGTGGGTCAGCAGAAAGAAGAGATTGACGCCGCGTGTGCCGAGATTGGCATCGAGCCCAAGACGCTGCGGTACTGGATACACAACAGCAAGCAAAAGGCCAAGAAGCAGGAGCCATCGGAGCCGTCCACATGAAGCAGGACAACACCGCTGAGTCACTGAGCCACTGCCAGAAGAGCACCACAGCTGGAAGCCAGCTGAGTGGCGCCATGCGTGCACACTGAGCGCCGCAGCTCAAGCAGGGAGTCACGAGACTCGATAGCCCTAGTTCGAAGAGGTCACGCCTAACTTATTTACTTTTCAAGCCCCTTCAGGTACGTGCATAAGCCAGCAGGGCATTTGCGCCAGCAGCTAGAGTACAACCTTTCTTGTATACTTGTAGGAGGTAGCGACCAGAAGCATTTTGACATGGTAATGCAACAGCCCGGAAGCACTCAATGCCTCACTCTGAGATCAGATGTCAGGCCGGCCATGTAGGGCTTGTAGTACCATTGACGTGTGCCATGTGTGCCAAGTGGCGCATCTTGCACGCTAAGCTTACCGCCTTCAGCGTTTTTACCTCAGCTGGGGGAAGAGGACCAGTAGTGAGGTTGCAATCATGGCAAGCTTCTGTTACATGATGTGTAGGCTCTTTTCCTTTCTCCCCCCAGCCCTCTTGTCCCTGTTCCAGAAACCCCCCAAGCGAGCTTGACAGCCTTGTAGCTCCAAGTGTGGAGGAAAGATGTACTGGTTTCCAGCCCCAATAAGCTGGTTGTAATTTGCCAAGCTTCGACAACAGTAAGCTTTTTTTTGGTCTATGAGTGAGCCCACGGGACCTTTGAACCCAGGGTGTGCATGTCTTCAACTTCATCGGGTCCACAAGATTACTTCCTGGCCAGACTAGATGACGAAGAAGCCTGAGTTGGACCTTGGAAGGGCGTCTACTGCTGCTGGTGAGGTGTGACCAATGTTGGCACGAATTTGTTCCCACACCAGCAACAAGTACAATCAAGAGCATCAATTGTTACGGAAAATGGCAGCCAAGCTTGTCCCAGGAGGACGAGTGGGGAGGTGATCAATGAAGTATTTCTTTATTACAGTATTTGAGGACTATACAATGTAATTCTAACTGCCAGAGCTCTTCTTCCTCTTCTTCTTCTTCTTCTGCTCCTGACAAGCAGAAGCAACTCCTTCCTGCACCACAGGTGCATGGTCCTCCTCTGCAGCTTCGTCGCTCTTGGGTCCTGCACATCTCTTGCATTTTATCAATGTATCCCCTGTCAACATCTGGAAATTGGGCATAGAACCTACCAACGACGTCGGTGGAACAGATAAATATGAGGTTATTCAATACAAGTGGTTGCAGAAGCACAGGCAAAGGATAGTCCAAGTGGCCCCCACAAGCAGACCCGGCAAGACAAGCAGAGTCTGACAATTTTCAGGTGCTTCCTGGCGCATCCTCAATTTACCGGCTTGAGGTTCACAGGTTTTGGGTCTGAGCTATTTCCACCACACACGGGACATACACAGAGCAATGCCTGTAAGAGCTCGCCACAACTCGGGTACGGCATGTAATGCAAGGCTGTTGATTGGGCTCTTATGTGTGGAGAGCCCAAGCGCGGGCAGTCAAAGGCCTCACTCTTTTTCTTCTTTGAAGAAGGTTTCTCCTTCCTGCTTGAAGCTGCTGGCGTTGACGCGCGATCGTGCTCTGCTTTCAGGACAGCCAGGGCTATGTTGAACTCCTCTTCCTCTTCCTCCTCCTCCCCCCCTCCCTCCTCATTCTGGCCCGCATACTGTTCGTGGCGTGCTTGGTGCTGAGCTTGCTGTGGCGTCGAGGGGGGAGCAGGCACATCCGCGCATCGCGCAATAGTCACCACGCGCACAAGCTCGCCCACTGCACAGAGAAGCCAGAGAGCCAACATACTGCTTTCAAGCTAAAAGTCATAATGCCCACCAAGGGTGCTGCATTTGGACAAGATCTCACGAGCAGGGCGTACACAAAACACCCCCACATTAGGATCGACTAATTTACGAAGCTGCCCGACTCAAGACGCTGCCAACTTATTGTGGGCACTGTTTCTCAGAAGGTGGTCTGCAGGCGCGCAAACTTGAGTATAACAGGTAGTGGACAGATTAGCACCCCTACACCCTCAGCTAATAACCTGGACCGCTGAACTCTAAACTACTTGAGGCAAGAAGAATGCACAACTTCAAGTTGTCCTTGCCACAACCCTCCACAGCATGTAACATCACACAAAGCGGCAGCCTGTTACACACACACACACACACAGACAGAGAGAGAGAGAGAGAGAGAGAGAGAGAGAGAGAGAGAGAGAGAAGGGGCGCATGCACGACCTGCTTGTGTGGTGCTCCGAGTAGCGGGTGCAACGGCGATGCCACTCTGGCACTCTTTAGAAAGCACGCTGCACCTGACCCCTGCAAAGGCACAGCACGACATGGCACAAGCTCTCTCTCAAGGTCCACAGTCACACAGGCTACAGCAAAAACCTGGCAGCAGAGGTTGCAGCTCAGTAAGGCCTGAACCCACGGACGCGACGCTTGGCTCTTTCTGCCCTGACGCTCGGCAATCTGCTGCTTCCCAACATGCTTGCCCTTACCATTAGGGGTTTGCCACTGTTGCTGGCCCGTGGTGAATCAGACTCAACTAGGACAGTTGCTGGGCTTCAATATCATACCACGCAGGACCCTCATGGGGGATGCGCCAACCTTCGGGGCGGCGTCCCACGATGCAGAGCCCTCACTGACACATGGCCATTTCCCTCCTATTACTGCCACTCTGTGGGCGCGCGCGCGCGCATATGTGTGTGTTTGTGAATGTGTGTGTGTGTGTGCGTGTGTGTGTGCGCGCGCGTGTGATGTGGTGCAAAAAGACTTGGTGAAAGCAGGGGCAGGTGCAAGATACAGAGGCGGATGCAGGTGCAGGTGCAGGTGCAGGTGAGGGGCTCCAGGAGAACATCAGCAGATGTCATGTGTGTCTGTACCGCTGGGCAGCAACACAGAGGACTGCCCACTGGTGCAGGGCCCCTCTGGCACCTCCAAGCTTGCATGCACCAGTTGTTGCCAGTCCATCTGCATGTCAAGAAAGTAACCAGTCCACAACGCGTCACACATATACAACGCATACACAACTTACATCAAACAGCTGCCACCCCCCATCCACCGTGCGCACTCTCCCTCTGTCCATACCTTCACTATAAGTTCGTGCCGGACCTGGAAAGTCAGGGCCGCTCAGGGCAGCACCTTCACCCACATGAGCAGCTGTCGACAAACACGACCTCCTTTTCATAGTCCCTACTTCTTGCTGCTTCAAATCTTTACTAGCAGGTGAAAATGACACAAGCTAGCGGGACCCCATAGCACTCACTTTGCATGCTCTTGTCGTACCCTGCTGCGAAGACAAGGAAGACTCTTACACTCTTAACTCTTGCCCTGCTAGTGCCAGTTGGGCAACTGAAAAGTGCACCAGATTACGTTGAAGTACTTCGGGTCTCGGGTTTCAATGTCTCAGGTTTCAGGTTTAAGGAGTTTCTCTGAGAGAGCAAACAAGCGATGGCCAAGGATGAACATCCCTCAAATCAGATGTGCCGGTGAAGAAGGTGACAGAAACAGAAAGGGATCAAGCTCACCTCTTCAGATCTGGGCAGCTGGACCAACCACAGTTCTTTGTTGCTGCCTTCCAGATCGGCGGCTCCAATGAACTCGACATCCTGCAGCAAGTCGTAGCCCTTGATCATCTCTGCAGCAGGCTGCACCCATACAGTGCGTACGACACTTCCAAACGTCAACATAAAACAGAGCCAGAAATCCATGTGGCTCGAGGTTTTACAATCAAATTCTGAAGAGTGGTTCCACCATTGTTTTCTAGTGGTTAAGTAACACTTGAGGTTGAATGAGTTGCCTCCCTTGAGTAAGGAGTAGAAGTGATATCACGCGCACTCCAGTACAGCTCATAACGGAAGAACCAACTTGATGGTGCCCGTGGTAATATATAACGTCATGCTAAATTCCTGCAGTTAGATTCTCGACATTCATGAGGACCAAAAAAACTGCTTGAATGTGTCCTGAAGTCTCAGAGCCTCGATATGATTAATTAATCTACATGCTCTGCCTCAGAGTCAGTCTAAAGAACCGGAGATATATTCTGACAGACACAGCTCAATCCACGTGCAAATACAGGAGAGTATCTTGCCTTTTTTCAAGCTTCTCTCGACCAAGAATGCATAATCCGGGTCCAACTTCACACTTGAGACAAAGTGCTATTTGCAAGTCATGAGGGCTTATAGAGACTTGAGCCTTCTGGTCCCGACCTTGATATATAAAACACATCCGCAACAACGCTGAAAATTTGGAGGAAACAGTGGTCAACAAGGCATGCTCCTCACCTCAATAGTCTGCAAGTATTTTTGCAATAGCGGCACTTTCGTACTAGCAGTGGTAGGAATACATGCAACAATTCTGTTGTGACCATCTCACGTCGTATATGCTAAATGTAACAGGAAGTAAGTCGTCTTAACAGCTTGAACAGGAACACCCTAAGCTATAAAGCTGCAACTTTGTGCCGATGTGGCGAGTGACGGGAAGACATTCAAATCTCAGTCAAGTTATATCTGGTTCGACAGAGACGTCGCAAATATCCGATCAAGCCAACAATGTGCGGAGTTTCCTTGTGAATATGGAAATGGGTGCGAATGAAGTCTATATTCTTCTGTTACGACTACAGAAGGTTCAAGCTGTCTCAAATTACGGACCTTTTGTTCCAGCTTTTACTCCAAGTGCCCTTACGAAACAGAGCGCCTTTACTGCTAAAGCTTGAAAACACAACAAATTTGTGAGATGGTGAGAAACAGCTCCGGGACGCGCGAAAGGAGAAAGGACGAAGGGAAGTACGGCATGCCGAAGTTGGCTGTTGTGTTTCGCTTTGTTGCAATTTGGCCAATTGTCCACCTTTAACGCCTCGGTGAAAAATGGCTCCATAGTTCCCTGTCAAGTTTCATGTGGTGACAGAACTTATTGCGGTAGATGTACCAGGAATATTTGAACAACTATATTCTCAAATTTTTGACTAGACAAATCGTTCCTCTATACATTTGAAGAGGTTCTGCCCAACTGTTGGTGAACAGACTAGTTACGAGAATGACTATGATACATCTGTATAGGAGGTACAAAAGATGGAACCCCGTCCATGTGACTGCTGGGGCCTTCTGGGGCTTTGGAATCGGTTTGGGATGCGGAGTGGGCTGGGGGCCTGGCTTTGGGCCCAAGGTAATAGGTTATGTTGGTGCTGGCTGCGGCGCTGGTATCAGTGTGGGAAGTACTTTAATTGGAGTTGGCATTGGCCTCCCTGCTAGCAGTTTCATGTGCTGGCCATGTGACTGTAAGATGCTCTATCCTCATGTTGTTTCTCATTATCTTTCTTGGAAAACAATGAACCAGTTTGTCTGTGTGCCTTGGCCATATATGTGGAATCTTCATGCTTATTGATGTTGGCTGCCCATTCATAAGTATTTAAAGCTTTATATTCACCTAGTGTGGGGTGCCCGTGCCACATTGCCTGGCTACTTGTCCTTGTGGCCATTGATTCCTGGTCCTGGTGAACTTCAAACCAAGTCTTTCAGTGCAAAAATTATCTACTTATCTGCATGCCAGCCATCTGGGGTACCTTACTTGATTGTAGCTACATGTAGGTCATCAGGGTCCCACTTGCTTTCTTCAGTTTGTGCAGCACCAGACAAGGGGCTTTATTGTGTATTCCCCTTCTCTGCCTGGCAATCATAGGCCTGTGGGATGAGGCTTTTTATGGTTGATGGGGACAGGTGTACTGCTTGCTGGTAAATCTATTGCACACTTCATGGCAGTTTGTGCCTTTCCAGGCCTAGTAAAGCTTACTTCAGTAGGGCTGCACCAAGCCTCTTCCCATGCTGCTACTCGAGGCAGACGCAAACTTCACAATCAGGTGCCCACCTGGCGTGCCCTTGCTTCGCCTCTGCCACCTCCACCACCATTGCCACCTCAGTTTCAGGCTATGCTTGCTACGGGCCCAAAAATATGGACTGCTTCAAGAAGTCAGAGAGAGGCTCCTATCAACAAAGTGGAGCTTCCTAATGAGGTTTCGCCCACAATTCTGGTTGCTCCTGAGCCAGTTGGAAGCAATTCCACTAATACAGTGAAGACAGGCAGAGGGGGCAACAAAACGGGGAATCGATAACTTGTGCATTCCTTCCTCATGTGAGTATAGTGGTGTATTATCAACCCTGTTTTGAGCCAAAACTAGATGGTGACTGGAGTTGATAACTGCGGCACCTATTCTTTTCGCAGCTCTGTAGATGCTGCTGAAGTATCTAGGTGTCAGTCTACAAGGCAAGCTAGGTACTGGGCAGCACATGCTTGTTGTGGATCAGGTGAAGGTGGTGAGGGTGAGCTTGGGCAGCAATGACAAGATCTTTATATACTAAGGGGGCGCAGATGCAGGTGGTGTCCAAGATCTATCCCTGATCCATTCTTTACGACATGAACTCAAAAACCAGCAGCAGCCTGTAGAAGCCGGAAAACAAGTTGCCTGCTTACGTAGTTTTGTCACCTGGAGCAAAGGAAGGGAGAGTTGCATAGACCTTCTCCCCTGCCTTCTTGTAAAGGGCTGGTTTAGGAGAAAGCTGGTGCTGAAGAGTGGACGTCAGTAGTGGGACCTGGCGCATCTGATGCTGACGAGTGGCTTCGAAAGTGAGTGCAATTCTGATGTCGAGAAGGCTGATTGAAGCAGCTCCTATGGGTGGGGACAACCATTCATAAACCAGAGAGTTAAAGTTTTGAATCAGGATGAGCTCTTGCACTCAAATTGCGAGACTTATTTCATTCTCATTCGCCAAGCAGCCGGGAGCAGCACCCAGGAGAATCAGGGTGAGGAATAGGATGGGGTTCTTCCTGAGAAAAAGCTTTGGTTATGTCTTTTGCGGTTGTGCCGGCGGCAAAGAGCTGCTGAGCTCCTTGTATGGCATAACTGGCACTGGAGCCAATCTTAGTGCCCATTGGGGCTGGGAGAATGGGCAGCTTTCTCGCTCCTCCCTCGTCCTCCTTGCGATCTCCTTAGAGGATGTGTGATAGCTCAAGGACAACCCTCTGCAACCTCCAACAAGGACAACTTACTCCAGCGCCCCACACTCAAAATACCCGGAGCTTTCCTGCTTCAAGTTGACAAAAGCAGATTGATGGGCTCTTTTTGCCTCGTGGCTTTTGGCGATGGTGAGTTGCCCACCTCTACCTGATTTGCGATGGGCCGAGCTGTATCAACAATACTTAGTCAAGATACAAGGAGTGGACCCCGAATATCCTATGGGCTGTCATGATCATGCAGCTGGTTCTGTTATAGAGACAACAACATAGGGTACTGCCATTAAGGGTACAGTTGCAATATATATATATATATATATATATATATATATATATATATATATATATATATATATATATATATATATATATATATATATATATATATATATATATATATATATATATATATATATATATATATATATATATATATATATATATATATATATATATATATATATATATATATATATATATATATATATATATATATATATATATATATATATATATATATATATATATATATATATATATATATATATATATATATATATATATATATATATATATATATATATATATATATATATATATATATATATATATATATATATATATATATATATATATATATATATATATATATATATATATATATATATATATATATATATATATATATATATATATATATATATAAGTTTCACTTCTACATTTTTTGTTTCACAAGTTGCATGTATTGAGATAACGTTGGGGTAGAGTGCACCACATAGCCCCCTCCAGCTATAAGCTATGAGCTGCAGGGAAGACTGCTAAAAAGGTTTCAACAAGGTGCTACAGCATTCGACGGATGGCTGGTCTAAACCTCACCCTGTCACCTCCTCTTTGCAGGAATGGTAGCAGGCACTTAGCCTCCTTACAAGAACATGCGTCATTGCCTTAGGTGATCCTTTGATCCTCCGCAGCATTCTATACAGAGAGGGTATTTGGGGCTTATCACTAACTCATTGCAGTTAGTTGTTGAACCTCTTGGTTTTGTTCCTGCGTGGCAGGTGACGGAGCTTCTTTATTACATCATTCCTTACTCCTTCAACAGTTCCTCCACTAAACAATGCTGCACTAGGGCATCACTTTTTCTCGAGGGTGATCACCTCAGAATATTTGATACCATGACCTTACAAAATTAGGTTTGCTGAGAACAAAGAAAACGACTTGTGCAAAGTTTGACACAGCGTTGCTATATAAGATTTGCCCATATCAAGGAATATTTTGGTGCAAAACACAACCTTGCTGTATCAGGTTCGTTGAGGACAAAATATACGATTGGTGCATAGATTCAAGGAAGGCTTGGTCCTTCACCATGATTGTTGTGCAGTCCATAGAAAAGCATTCCAGAGCACTTCCTTTCATGTGTTAGGCAAGGGTTAGGAATGCTATATTGTCAATGAGCATGGTAAACAAGAACAAGGGCGTAGATTTATGCAGGTGCATAGCCTCCTTAATTTAAAGAACACAACTTTTTACACTCCAGCTTTGGTAAGTCGTAGTTATTGGCCTTCTCGCTGCACATGATCATCTTTGCATAATGAAAGCACTCCCAGGTTGTCAATCAACTTGTTCTTACATGTGCCACGTAAGCAAGAATGCATCTCCGAGAGTGTGTTTCTCAATGCTACAGCCACCTTCATAATTGAGGAGTGCACCAATTATGCGCACTGTGCAAGTGAGATATGATTCTGAAAATGCTCTGAGAAAACACGCGTTGCCTAAGAATACCGCACCATCTTGAGGCAATCACTTCTTGATCCTTTGAGTTTGCAGATGTGCTGCGTCTCCTCAAAAGGTGCGCCACGTCTATACATTTTGTGAACCATTTCCCCTTCTTTCTAGTGGATTGTTGGAGCTAGTAGATCATCTCTTTTGTTGCTGTCTGACATTTCACCTTAAGCATCGTCCAAAATGCAGAAACTGGATGTATCAGCAATACATGAACTGCACGGTTGGCGGCGGAAGGCTCTGTGCGCTTCAAAATTTTAGCCTAAACGTCTCTCTAGCCTTGTGAGGGAGATGTTGCACAAGCGTGCCAAAGACTTGGCGCTTAGTCTGATTTAGCTTCTTCACCGATGCATTGATGTCAAATTCTCTAATTCTCCAGGTTACAGGTTCTTTATTTGACTCCTAAGCACAAAAAAGACTTCTCCGACAAGACTTCTTCAAAATTCGCCATAAAGACGTTATTATTATCGGGAGCAAGTTGCAACGACTAATAATTAGCAACGGAACTTACATTCAATATATCTTGTTTGCAGGTGTTGCATCTCAATTTCCTCCTCAGTGAGTTCAAATTTTGAAAGCTCGAAACTATCTTGCCTTTATAGTTGAGCTCTCTAGCGTCGTCAAAGTATAATCGATACTCTCCTTTACTGCGTGTAGGCATGCGTTTGTTGTCGGTAAGCCCGTTTTGTGATGCATCACATGATCATTTGAAGCTAGATCTTTTTGGAAGTAGGGGGATTATGTAAATCAAAGTGAGCATTACAAAATTGCACACTTTAAATTTTATACGATTAATGAGGTATGGCCCAAAAAATTGCTAACGTCGTAATGAATATTCCGTTATAATAGTTTTTTGCATGAGAGGGTAACCTGTGAGATTGCCCACCATAAGTAACAATGTGAAATGTGACTGAACCGACTGGTGTAGGCGGAGTGCACCTACAAGCAAAAAAGTAGCATTTGAAAACATAATAGAAATGAAGTGTAACTTACGCAATGCCTTAAGGCGGCTACAATGGGGGATTTTTAAGAAGATGGTTGCTAGAGGCAATCTAACTTAAAGATATACTCAAGATGCGGATGGAATGCAAATAAAGTGAATTAATTCATTTAGGTTGCACCCAAGCAGCTGTAGTGATTTGAGTTATTATATATTAGTTTGCATATATTTTAATGTTTTCAAATATATTTGGAGTGGTATTGTGTGGAGTCAAGTGTGAATAGGTAAACTAGTAACTTGGTTCATGTCCTTTGAACCTTCCAAGGCATTTTCGAAGTTAGAGGAAAGACCTAGAAGAACCCCATGTGGCAAAAGTCAGATGTGC
This sequence comes from Mesotaenium endlicherianum, assembly GCA_009602735.1. Classification (NCBI taxonomy): domain Eukaryota; kingdom Viridiplantae; phylum Streptophyta; class Zygnematophyceae; order Zygnematales; family Mesotaeniaceae; genus Mesotaenium; species Mesotaenium endlicherianum. The sequence continues at coordinate 386,767 of WELA01003638.1, forward strand.
CATTTTTAGGTCAAAAGGACATGTGTACATTATTCTAGAAAGAGGTGGCAAATTTTGGGATGAGTTGGGTGCCAACACATCAACATACACCTTCCTAGAAATTACTTATGTAGCAAGTATATAAACAAGAGCTAGAACATAGAAAGACATTCGAGAATCACTCTTGTACTTGCCAAAATCCAGAAATATATTAACTTTCAAGAAGCCATCTCTCTTTCAAGAAGCTACCACTTGTGTTCAAAGATCCTTGTCTTGAATAGATAAAGTATTCTGTTTTACTAAGTACTTTATCTATCTGTTTCACTACAGTGGTATCGGAGCTAGGCACTTTGGTAGCACAAGAAGATGGCCGATCCTCAAGACCAACAGCAAGCTTTCGAAGGAAGCCCTTCCTCTCCAAGACACCCTCCTCCAGCGCCGATGGGAGAGCCCACTCAAGAAAATCTGCAACAACAAGAAGCACCACAAGGAGGAGTACACCCTCCTCCAGCGCCGATGGGAGAGCCTACTCAAGGAAATCCTCAACAAGAAGAAGCACCACAAGGAGGAGCACCGTCAAATCCCGTGGCAGCCGCTATAGCAAAGTTGACCCCACCACAAGGAGTTCCCGCAAATGAGTGGGCAGCCTTCCTAATGACCGTCCACAACCAAGTGGGCCTGGCCACCTATGAAGCAACCGTGCAAGCGTCAAGAGAAGCTATGGCTGCCATGGTTGCCCCTATTGCGAGCAATGCTCAAAATCCAGCCCCGGCTCAAGCGCCTCCACAAGAGCCAACGAGAGCAAGGAAACTCATCAAGCCCGGCAAACCTGACACTTTCAACCCCGGGAAAGGTGCCAACCTGAATTTATGGCTCTACCAAGTGGAGACGTACCTTGCGTTTCTTGAAGTACCCGAGGAGGACTACGTTCCCTTTGCCGTTACCTTACTTAGAGGAGCAGCAACATCATGATGGCGTAACTATCAAGCGGCTATATATCAAGCTATGGCACACCCCATGCTCGGCCAAGAGCCCCCACCATCATTTGCAAGATGGGCAGATTTTCGTGAGGCCCTCAAGAAGCAATTCATGCCCATCAATGCGGAGAAGATTGCCCGAGGAAAGCTCCACCATCTCAAGCAAACGGCGTCCGTTCAAGAGTATACATCCAGATTTCACGCCCTCACTCTTGAGATCCCCAACATGTCTCTCGAGGAGAAGATTGACCGTTACATCTTTGGCCTCAAACCCAAGGTGGCAAAGGAAGTGGAGTTACGCGACTTGACGGACTTCTCAAAGATCATTGAAGTGGCCCAAAAGGTGGATACCTTGGATTTCAAGCACTCCGTGCCTTCATCTTCACGGGTACCGACGACGCGGGTGTACGCAGCCCCTTCCACATCCGAATCTGGACCCACACCCATGGAAATCGGAGTTATTAAAAGGGACCCCGCGGCTGCCCGGAAGAGTGGAAGACCCTCCAATGACACTTATGATGCAAGAAACCAGCAAGGAGTGAAAGCAAGACTCTCCCCGGCTGAAAAAGAAGCTCTCATGACGGCTGGACTATGCTTCTATTGCAAGGAAAAGGGCCATCGTGCACTTTCATGCCCCAAAAAGTTGTCAAAAAACGGACAGCGCCGGTAGGCCAGGAGCCTACCACCCCAAGACCCACTTCACGAGAAGGCAACACGCCAAGTGAGGTGGAGACCCCCGTTGAAGACGACGTTCCAGCCCCAATGAGTTTGAGAGGTTACCTTGGAGGAGAGAAGGTCCACATCTTGGTGGATAGCGGAGCTCAAGGCAACTTCATTGCTGCAGATTTTGCCACCAAGCACGGTATTACTATGCGAACTCTTGACCACGACGAGGAGATTATGATGCCCGATGGATTCTCCTATACTACCCCTTCCAAGAAGACGTACCCCTTGGCACTCTCTATCAAGTCCTTCAAGGATAGAGTAGTGTTCTCCCCCATGCAATTGGGCAAGTACGACGTCATCCTAGGGACGCCTTGGTTGACCAAGCACAACCCCCAAGTTGATTGGAGGACCGGTACTATCAAGATCAAGAATGACATCACTTCAAGAATCTGTATTTTGCGCGCAATCCAGAATATCCAGACCCAAGACATCCAGAAGCCGGCACACGAGATACTATTGTCCGCCCTCCAACTCAAGAGACTTGTGAGGAAGGGACACGAGCTTCTTTTGGCCTTGATCACGCCAAAAGACATCAAGAAAGACATCGAGAGTCAAGAAGGCAGCCCCGTTCCCAAGGAGATACAAGAAGTCTTTGAGGACTACAAAGAAGTGTTCTCCCCGGAATTGCCCAAGGGCCTACCCCCCAAAAGATTCGTAGACCACAAGATAGAGTTGGAGCCCGGAAGCAAGCCCATCTCTCGGCCTACGTTCAAAATGTCATACACGGAGCTAGACGAAGTCAAGAAGCAAATCAAGGAGCTACTGGAGCATGGCTTCATTCGACCTAGCAAGTCGCCATTTGGAGCCCCGGTGCTATTTGTCAAGAAGAAAGATGGTACCTTGAGGATGTGTGTGGACTATCGCGCCCTCAACAAGATCACCATCAAGAATCGATACCCGCTGCCGCGCATGGATGAGCTCATGGACCGGCTGGTTGGAGCCAAGTACTTCACGAAGATTGACTTACGGAGCGGCTACCACCAGATTCGCATCGCAGAACCGGACATAGAGAAGACGGCATTCAGGACAAGATATGGACATTTTGAGTTCATGGTCCTGCCATTTGGACTCACCAACGCGCCAGCAACTTTCATGACTATGATGAACACCATATTTCAGCCCATGTTGGACAGATTTGTGGTGGTATTCATCGATGACATCCTTATCTACAGCAAGACCCTTGAAGAGCATGCGAGACACTTGAAAGAAGTCCTTGAAGTATTGAAGCAAAACAAGCTGTTTGCGAAGGAGTCAAAATGCGAGTTTGCCAAACAAGAAGTGGAGTTCCTAGGTCTCCACGTGACTGCTGATGGCATCAAGATAGACCCCAAGAAGACCACGGTGGTGGAGGAATGGCCAACCCCCACGACCAAGAAAGAACTCCAGTCATTCTTGGGATTTGCCAATTGGTACAGAAAATTCATCCAAGGCTTCTCGCACATAGCAGCCCCCCTGACAGATCTACTCAAGAAGGACAGGCTATATACATGGACCGAGAAAGAGGAAGAGGCATTTCAAGAGTTAAAGCGAAGATTGACCACATCCCCGGTGCTCACACTCCCAAGTCCAAACCCAGATTGGCCCTTCCACGTCATCACCGATGCATCTTCCTATGCAATAGGAGCAATCCTGCTTCAAGACCAAGGCAAGGGACTGCAGCCCATCGCCTACGAGTCAAGGAAGCTAAATCCAGCCGAGCAAAATTATACAACCACGGAGCGAGAGGCATTGGCGATTGTACATGCCTTGAAGGTTTGGCGCTGCTACGTTGAAGGACGCAAAGTACTGGTCACCACGGACCACGAGGCGTTAAAGCACCTCCAGACGCAGCCGTATCTCTCAAGGAGACAAGCAAGATGGAGCGGATACTTGCAACAATACAACATCACGATTCAGTACCAGCCCGGCAAGACAAACCCGGCTGACCCCCTCTCAAGACTGCAATTAAATGCAGTGATGGTATCCCTGAAGACAGATCTGGAAGCTCGATTTTCAGCCGCCTATGAAAGAGACCCTTACTACAAGAACGGAGAAGCAGCCTTGGACCCATGCAAGAAGCAAGAAGGCAATTATTGGGTGAGGCAAGATACGGGCCAGAGATGTGTTCCTAATGACTTAGACCTCCGGCTCTTGCTTCTACGAGAAGCACACGACAACCCTCTTGGAGGACACTTTGGAATCCTAAGGACCACGGGCGTTCTAGCTAGGACTTATTGTTGGCCAGGCATGTCTAAGCAAGTCAAGGAGTACTGCAGGAGCTGTGACACATGCCAAAGAATCAAGCCATCATCGCAAAAGGCGGGAGGACTCCTCCAACCACTACCAATCCCCGAAAGACAATGGACGGACATCTCAATGGACCTTATCGTGGACTTGCCCGTGACACCTCGAGGCCATAATGCAATACTCACGGTGGTGGACAGACTTACCAAGATGGCTCATTTTATTCCCACGACGACTAAGGCTACAGCACCACAACTTGCAAGACTCATCTTTGACAACATCTTCCGACTCCATGGACTACCATCAAGAATTGTGTCAGATAGAGATCCAAGATTCACAAGCCATTTCTGGAAAAATCTCTTCAAGAACTTGGGTACATCGCTGGATATGTCTACTGCCTACCACCCACAATCAGATGGGCAAACCGAGCGTATGAATCGTACCCTAAAGACCTCTCTAAAGGCCTACGTGTCTACCCTCGAGCAAGACTGGGACATGTACTTGACCCCCCTCGAGTTTGCCTACAACAACACTACGCAGGCCTCTACCCAAGAGTCCCCATTCTTCCTCAACTATGGCTTCCATCCGACCACGCCACTGAGCTTCACGGCTGGCCATGATGAAGTACCTGCAGCCACAGATTTTATGGAGACATTAGAAGCAGCCCTTACAGCAGCGAAGAAAGCTCTACAACACGCGCAAGATGCTCAAGCAAGAGTGGCGAACAGATCCAGAAGAGAAATTACGTACAGAGTGGGTGACAACGTGTTACTATCATCCAAGAACATTTCCCTGAACAACAGGCCTGCCGGCAGCAAGTTCTCTCCCAAGTATTTGGGACCCTTCAAGATTATCCAGCAAGTCAACCCCGTTGCTTTCAAGCTAGAACTTCCCCAGACTATGCACATCGACCCCGTATTCCACGCTTCCCTCTTCAAGCCGTATGTGCAACCCGACAACAAGTTCCCTGGATGTGTGACAACCCCACCAGCCCCAACAATAGTGGATGATCATTTGGAGTAGGAAGTGGAAGACATAGTGGCTATGAGAAATTTCAGGAGAGAGCAGCAATACTTGATCAAGTGGAAAGGATATCCAGATTCGGAGAATAGTTGGGTGGCGGCGCACTACCTTGACAAAGTTCAGAGAAAGTTGAAGCGCTTCCATGCCGCCAACCCCCATCTTGGACCAGCCCCAAGTCTCTCTTCTAGAAGCCCGAAGACTCCAGGGAGGCAGCCTGCCACCATCAAGAAGCAGCAGAAGACCCCTTGGAGGCAGCCTGCAAGAACCACAAAGAGGAAAAAATGACATTAGACACTTTTCTCTTCTTGCAGTTTCTGGACAGAAAACTAAAATTGCTACTGGCAATAGGTCTCTTCATAATAAATTCTGAAAATTTACCTGTTCGTAGTCCATGAGTAGCCGGTCATTTAGAGTCCAAGTTTGCTCAATTTGGAGCACTGGTGAGAGAGATATGATGCTCTAAGTAGAAGGGGGTCCGACTGCTGGCATTGTTAGGGCAGAATATGCCTTCTGACATTGTGCCCTCCCCTGAACTTAGAATGCTTTGAAACTCAAGACTCTGGTAGAACATCTCACAGCGCCCAGTTTGAGACTTAGTTTGGAGCATTTGGAGAAGTATAGAAAGACTTATGATTTTCAGAAGTTTCTGCACAGATTTGGAGGAGTGCCTACTCTCTCAGCTCTCAACGACACTCCAGAAATTAGAATGCTCTCAAATTTGGTGACCCGGTAGAGTTCTCCCACGCGGTCCGTTTGGCTTTCAAATTTTTAGATTTGGAGCAGTTCTGTGGCCGCTATGAATTTTTGAATTCGTGGCAGATTCTGGGCCAACTTGTACAATTTTCTTCATCATTAAGGAGTAGGCTAGCCAATAAGGTCACACCACCTACGACCTTGCCTAGTCTACCTTACATGTGTAGCACCTGACTTGGCGCCTTTGACTAGTCCTCTTTACATGTGTGGCATCTGACTTGAAATTGTTGACTAGTTTGCTCCACATGTGTCAGAACTGACTTGACGCGCCGAGACGTCGCTTTTTCTATCGGGGGGGTGATGTAGTGATTTGAGTTATTATATATTAATATGCATATATTTTAATGTTTTCAAATATATTTGGAGTGGTATTGTGTGGAGTCAAGTGTGAATAGGTACTCTAGTAACTTGGTTCATGTCCTTTGAACCTTCCAAGGCATTTTCGAAGTCTGCTACACTTTATATTTAATATCAGTTTAATGACTCGGCCGGAAGCAGCAGGCTGATGACAGCTTAAGTCAGCTTGCTGACACATTCTTTGACAGCCAGCTGACTTCCGTACTCGGTAGCAGCGAACTGCCTCGATATGCATCTAAGTGTGGTATACTAGATGAATGGCCAAATGACATCCCTATGATGGATGGCGATTCGGGATGATGGGAGATGGTGGTAGATTTTGTTAA
>WELA01003638.1:393140-413447 GCA_009602735.1 Mesotaenium endlicherianum
CATTAAGGAGTAGGCTAGCCAATAAGGTCACACCACCTACGACCTTGCCTAGTCTACCTTACACGTGTAGCACCTGACTTGGCGCCTTTGACTAGTCCTCTTTACATGTGTGGCATCTGACTTGAAATTGTTGACTAGTTTGCTCCACATGTGTCAGAACTGACTTGACGCGCCGAGACGTCGCTTTTTCTATCGGGGGGGTGATGTAGTGATTTGAGTTATTATATATTAATATGCATATATTTTAATGTTTTCAAATATATTTGGAGTGGTATTGTGTGGAGTCAAGTGTGAATAGGTACTCTAGTAACTTGGTTCATGTCCTTTGAACCTTCCAAGGCATTTTCGAAGTCTGCTACACTTTATATTTAATATCAGTTTAATGACTCGGCCGGAAGCAGCAGGCTGATGACAGCTTAAGTCAGCTTGCTGACACATTCTTTGACAGCCAGCTGACTTCCGTACTCGGTAGCAGCGAACTGCCTCGATATGCATCTAAGTGTGGTATGCTAGATGAATGGCCAGATGACATCCCTATGATGGATGGCGATTCGGGATGATGGGAGATGGCGGTGGATTTGGTTAACCGAGGTCCTACCAANTGGTAGATTTTGTTAACCGAGGTCCTACCAACGTGGTTAACTCCCGGGTAGGCGGTGCCATCGCACTGACCGTTGAACAGTAAACTCATTCCATGTACATATGCTAGGCATTGCTCTCGAGTTCGGCATTCGGAAACGAGGCCAACTCTCTTGTACAGCTTACTGAGAGAGATCTGAATCCAAGGCGAGAAGCCATTGATACGCACTGTCTTCTAACCTTGCTTATGTATGAGTTTGCTGATTGCATTATTAATGCTAGTTTACTCGCATTTGACTTACGAGTGTCGTTCACTGCTAGTGTGTTGTCCTTTTGCCGTTTAATCAGTTAACNAAAAAATCCATAAAGATTACTTGCTGATATAAAGATCTTTATTAATTGTTAATCGCCTATTTGGTAAGTCGAATCATTTCAGTGGTATCGGAGCAGTTATCACAGTCTTCTTCGTATGGTAAGGACAAGGTCTCAAACTAGCAACTCCCGAGACATGGAGAACCAGGATAACGTGAATGTCAAAAACCAGGCGGAAAGCCATGTAGCGAGAACCCGTACCTATTCTGAAGCAGTAGCAGATACTGCAGCTAGAGAGGCTGCAGATGAGGCAACTGCTATTGCCGCAGTCGCAACACAGCAAGCTGAGGAGAAGAGAGCCAAATTAGAAGCTGAACAAGTAGCAAAGGCCGCTGAAGATACAGAAAGGAGGGAAGGACAGCCAGCTGACGAGTGCACTGTTGAAGAACTTATGGCATCAAGGGCCAATGTTCTGAACCCACCTCCTGCTGTACAACTCAATGTACCCCTAGGTCAAATACGTGACCGGCTGAATGCGGCAGGAATTGCTGCTGCAGGAGCAAGAGGGATTGTTGAGGACACTACTCAGCGAGTAGATGCCAATGCTGCTGCTGCATTTGCTAATCTACCACCCCAAAATGTAGACTTGGGAGCATTGTTCGTTCAGATGCAGTCGCAAATGGCGACCATGTATCAGTCCCAGCAGGAGGACAAAAGAATCATAATGTCCCTACTCCGGGACAGAGACCAACTGGGGTCTCACACCACTAGTGGTGGTGGCCGAGGGCCTAGTAAGCCCAAGCCGAAACCTCCCCAGGACTATGATCCTGAGGGAAACAGAAAATATTACCTGATCAAGTTTCTCGCGGATGTTGAGCAGTGGCTGGAGAACTACCCAGAACTGCAAGATTACGAGAAGGTCAGGCACACCGGTGCGCTACTGAAAGGCAGTGCCGCAGACTGGTGGCTTTACTGGAAAGAAGAGCGTAAGGCTCGGCAACTCGGTGACCCTACGTGGGTAGAGTTTGTCGAGAAGTTGCATGAGAAGTTTGATGTCATCAACCAGCAGGAGAAAGCTATCTATGCGATGATCTCCCTGACACTGAAGCAGACCACTTCAGTTGCTGAGTTTGCTCAAAAGTTCCAAGAGAACACGATGAAGCAGCCGGACTTGCCAGAACGGTATAAAATAGCATACTTCAGGTATGGCTTGAAATTTGAGGTCTCTGGTCATTTTGCTGAGAAAAAGTATGAGAAACTGGCAGACTTGATCCAGGATGCTGATGCCTGGGATCAGCAGCAGTTCTATCACAAGCGCCAGAGTAATGCTTTGCTGTCTAAGGTTGTCAAAAAGCCCCACGATTCCTACAATGCAATTGAAGGAGATCAGGCTGAGGATGATGAGGGTGATGGATATGAGTATGAATATAATGCCATACAGTCTAAAGGTAGAGGTGGTTCCTCTCGAGGCGGCTATGGAAGAGGTGGTGGTAGGACTAAGCCGAGACCAGCCTCAGCAAAATCCACTTGCTACCATTGTCAGCAGTTGGGCCACTACAGAGAACAGTGTCCAGTCAAGCACCTTCCCAAGGTCGAGAGAAAAGACCAGCCTTTAAAAGACAGCAACAGTCAGTAATCCAATCTACTGACTCTGAGGATGCTAGAGATAGTGAGTCGTCACTAGCTGCCCTCGTAGCAGGTATTATGGGTCCTGCTGAACTGGGTTCACTATGCATGCCTGACAAACAGATAAAGGAGACCATCAGCAATATAGACGTCCAGAGAGTGCACACTCTGGATGCTCTTGTTCCACCTGATGTCCAACATTTCTTTGCTACGTCAGGAGAACAATGCAAAACTCAGGAAAAGACAGTCCCCCCTATCCTACTGCATTGCATGATTCCAGGTAGGAAGGTTAGTTCATTTGTTGACGGAGGGGCGTCACATACTTTTATTCACAAGGACTTAGTTAAGCGGCTAAGGCTGCCTACTGTCACCCAAGGGAATAGAAAAATATTGCTTGGAGATGCCTCAAGTATCCCGGGAGGAGTTATAACCAAGCCTATTGAGGTCCAGTTAGGTTCTGGCATTGCAGTTCTAACTGAAACGCTTACATTTGAGGTACTCAACACTGGCTTTTATGATCTCGTGCTAGGCAGGTCCTGGCTTAATAGACATCAAGCTGAAGTGTGTTGGAGCAGAGGTACAGTTAAAGTGAGAGGAGCCAGTGATGGGCAGACTGACTTGGCACCCACCAGTGCTCTTCCTCTTGTCCTGTGTGGATGGCAAATGAAGGAAAAGAAGAGGCTTCCAGAAGGATGCAAGTTGCTGAATGCAATGGAGTTCGTCAAAAGCTGGAACCAGAAGGAAGACAGAATGTTCTGTCTGCTGCTAAGAGAGGTNTTGCTAAGAGAGGTACCTCCTTAACCTGAAGAAGTGGTTGAGAAAAAGGTAAGCCCTCCGGAGCACCCTACTGCTGCGAAAATTGTTGCTCAGTACACGGATTTAATTAATATGCCTCCAAGACTACCCCCTAAGCGGGAAGTAGATCATGAGATTGATTTATTACCTGGTAGTCAGCCACCCTGGCAACGCACTTATGACTTGTCTTATGTGGAGAGCGAGGAGTTGAAAACACAGATTGCAGAGCTTGAGAAATATGGTTATATTTCTCCCAGTAAATCACCTTACGGTGCACCCATCCTATTTGTTAAGAAAAAGGATGGCAGTATGCGGATGTGTGTAGATTACAAAGCTCTGAACAGAATTACGGTAAAGAACAAGTATGCCTTACCCAGAATTGAGGACTTGCTTGACAGACTTCCTGTCTGGTGCTAAGGAGTTCAGTAAGATAGATCTCAAGAGTGGTTATTATCAAATCAGAATTGCGGAGGGGGATGAACACAAGACTGCCTTCCGCACACGTTATGGACACTATGAGTTCAACGTGATGCCATTTGGACTGACTAATGCTCCTGCTACCTTCATGGGTGCTATGAATGACATTTTCAGACCTTATTTGGATAAGTTTGTGCAAGTTTTCCTGGATGATATTTTAATTTTCTCTAAAGATGAAGCTCAGCACACTGAACACTTAAAGACAGTCCTGGACACTCTGCGGAAAAATCACTTGTATGCTAAAATGAGCAAGTGTGATTTCTTTAAGGAAAGTATTGAATTCTTAGGCCACATTGTCTGTAAAGAGGGCATCAGTGTGGATCCTAAGAAAGTCCAGACCATAAGGGTCTGGCCAGTACCACAGTCTGTCTCAGAAGTTAGATCCTTCCTCGGGTTGGCTAATCACTATAGGAGATTTATTGAGAATTATTCCACAAAGGCCAGTAAACTGACTGACCTTACTAAGAAAGACATAGGGTATGTGTGGGGGGAAGAGCAGCAGGCTGCCTTCCAGACCCTTAAAGATGCCCTTTGTTCTGCCCCAGTGCTAGCCGTGTATGACCCCAGCAAACCGGTGCAGGTGGTTACTGATGCCTCTGACTTTGCCATGGGTGCTATTTTGTTGCAGCCTGCTGACAAAACCACAAAGGATGGTAAGGTACGGCAGGAGTGGCATCCTGTGTTGTATGAGTCTATGAAATTTAATCCAGCGGAGATTAATTACTCAGTGCATGATAAAGAGCTGCTAGCTATCATTCATGTACTCAAACAGTGGAGAGCATACTTACATGGTAAAGCTTTTAAGGTGATTACAGATCATCTAGCTCTGACTCACTTTCAGAAGAAGTCCAAGCTGTCGAGGAGGGAGAACCGCTGGAGGCAGATGCTGGAGCAGTTCCAAGTCCAGATCGACTACAAACCAGGGAAGTTGAATCCTGCTGATGCACTCTCTAGAAGACCTGACTTGCACGAAAGGAACTTCAATCAGCATGCTGTAGAAAAAGTCCTGTGTGCACTCACTTCACTAAAGGTGAAAAAGTCCTTCGTAGAACAACTAAGGAAAGCCTACCTTCTGACCCAACATTTGAGCCCAGCCCCACTACTCAGGTGTGTCGTGATACTGCACTCGAGTATAAGCTTAAGGGAGGGGTCCGGGTGACTGAAACCACTTCAGGCAGGCTGAAGCTGGTCATTCCTAATAACTTGGAAATAAGGTCTCTCTTACTGAGTCAAGCGCATGACAGTCTCCTGGATGGACTTATGGGGCAGGCCAAAACTGTTGGCAAACTGGCAAAACATTATCATTGGGAGGGATTACCCCGGGAAGGCTTGAAATATGTCAAGTCCTGTGACCAGTGTCAGAGAAAGAAGTCTCGGCACACACCACCCGGAGGTCTCTTGCAACCAGTGCCCATCCCAGCTGGACGCTGGAAAACTATATCCATGGACTGGGTGGTCTCACTACCAAGAACTGCCAACGGGCATGATTCAATACTGGTAGTCGTGGATAAACTGACAAAAATGGTCATTTTTATCCCCACAACTGTCAAAGTGAGTGCACTCGGAACAGCGAGACAGTTCTACAACCATGTAGTATGCCAACATGGGCTCCCTTCTAATATCATCTCAGACAGAGACTCAAAATTCACCTCTAAGTTCTGGAGAGCTTTAATGGGGTTAATGGGAGTCAAACAGCTGCTCAGCATAGCAAACCACTCTTAGAATGATGGGCAGACTGAAAGAACTAACCAAGTTCTGCAGGAGGTGCTCAGAGCACATATTAACCAAAAACAAGATAATTGGGATGACCTGTTGCCTCAAATTCAGTTTGCGGTCAATAGTGCGGTGCACACGTCAACGGGCAAGACTCCTTATGAACTCAGCCTGGGTAGAGTCCCTAAGTCTCCTTTAGATGTACTGGGGGAGTCTTTAACTTGCCCTGAAGGGATTGACAACCCGGTCTCCCTCCAGTTAACTCAGGAGTTTGCTGACACCATGTCAGAAGTCCAACGAAACTTGCACAAGGTTCAAGAAAACCAACAAAAATGCGCTAATCAACATCGTCGGGAGCTGACATTTTCCAAGGGCGATTTAGTCAAACTGCATTCTCAGCACCTGTACCTCCCTAGTGTGGTCAAGAAAAAGCTTGGCCCTGTCTGGGTCGGTCCATATTCGGCGGTACGTCGTATCGATCAGAATGCTTACAAACTGAACATGTCAGCAGAATACAAGGGTCACCCGGTCTTTAATGTCTCCTTCCTGGAACCATACATCAAAGGTGATACACTGTTCACAGGTCGGTTACCTGTCCAACCGGGCTCGGTCCCCGCTGTCCGGGACGGCGACCCTGAGGATTATGAGGTTGATGAGATCTTAGACGCTCGCTCGGCCCGTCAATTGTCTAAATATGTCATGAAGTACCTCATCCGATGGAAGGGTTACGATGCCTCTGGGGACACTTGGGAATTTAAAGACCAGCTGACCAATGCCAAAGGGGCGTTGAAACGGTTCCACCTTCGGGCGGCTGGGGCACCGCCCTAATTGTCCCTTCAGTAGACATGGGAAGGTGACAGGAGGTCCTGTCTCCATATAAGTAGGAGGGGGATGTGACAGTTAGTGACAGTTGTGACAGGCAGCCCACCTTTGAAATTAAGTTGGAGGGAGTGGTATTCTCTGATCACCATATTACACACTCAACCTGCGCTCACACTCACTTGCTCTCTAACTCAATTTTCCCTTATATTCACTCACACCAGGTATTCCACACAAGGAACTCTCCCGATCGCGTTCCCCTTCATCAAGGGCACTCAGTAGCGGCAAAATATCATGACGTCACTTACTGCATTGTGTTTATGATTGAGCAGGATGACTCAAAAGTCGGAACTCAAGAGGAAGAGAAGGGCGGAAGAGGCACATGCAGAATACTTGCAATTCCGTGGAGACATCGAATCATCCTCCATCTCCGCTCGGGAATCACAACGACTCCAACAACAGCGGGAGGCACAGAAGAAGAAGGAGGAGGAGGAACAGGCCAGACTGAGGCAGGAAGAAATGGACAGAAAAGCTGCAGAGGAGGCCAAGAAAGCAGAGGAGGAGAGGCAAGCTGAGGAGAAGCGGAAGCAGCAGGCTGAAGAAGAAGAACAGAGGAGAATCAGCAGCTACCGCTACACAGTGCTGGGCAAGGGCTTTGATCTACTGGAGGAGGCCTTCAAGTATGCCCAGAGAAGTCGCAGTGAGTCGCAGAATGAAATCCTCCAGAGGAAAGGGGAGACATCCAAAAACTTTGACAAGTATATAGAGTTCGGCACAGGGCTCCTTCTCTACCACGATTACGCCAGGATGGTAGGATATACAATCAGAGAGGCCAAGGCAATGGCTCAGGTGAACGAAGCAGGGGCTGTCTCGATTCCTGGTATCTGGGGGGAAGATAGGGTCATCAGGATGATCCCCATGGACGCGGACAGCTTCAAGGACTCAACACCAGGGTTACGCCGTACGCCGTACTGGCCGACCCTCGTACGCTTAATTAAGCGTACTGAACGAGGACGCACGTACTAAGCGAACGAAGTAAAATTCACGCGTGCGCCGCTCGGATACGGTTCGGCGCGATTGACGCCTTCACTATCGGGTTGTTTAGCTTTGGGAGTCAGAATAATCGCGTCGGAATTGTGAAAACTTCCTAAATTTGTACGCCAAAGTTTTTTGCGTTTGCCGACATTGTTTGCAACTGCTTCTGTGCACATACGGAACCCTTTTGAGACTAAGTCTGAGGCCGCCTCCTTGTGAGGCCATTTTCCTCATTCGTTTCATTATTATCCATTTGGTAAGTTCGCTATCTTCGGTTACCCCTTCGCTCTTGCATTGTCTTGCTTGCATTTTGATTGGGTCGTTGTTAGTCATCAAATCAATCCGTTTCGGGGGTTTATCCGGAGTTCTTTCATGTTTATTAAATTGCTCACTGTTTTTATGTCTCTATATGTAGGTCCCGAAGCTAAGAAGTAGCTGAAGATTTCTTGCTGCAGATGTATTACATTGCTTGTCAACACCTGCAGCAGCAAGTGAGATTCCCCCCCGCTCCATCTCTCCCGTTCTTTGTGTATTTGAATGCAAATTGGAGATATCATTGAATGTGCTAGGCTGCAAATGTGACTCCTATTCTCTTTCATGGAACTTTCAGAAGGCGTGCTATTGCCCAGCTTCACCTGCTGGGCCACAGGATGCTCTTGCTGCTGCCCTGCACGCTTTGGAGGCCTGGAGCACGTGGGTGGCTGTCCAGAGAGGGAGAGGGAAGGAGGGAGAGAGGGAGGGAGGGAGGGAGGGACGGCGGGGAGGGGGAGGGGGAGGGGGAGGAGAAGGCGGGAGGGAGGGAGGGAGGCTTGGGGCTGGTCGACTCGATGCTGACAGGTCGCCGCGGGCCCATTGGGGATGGGAGCGAGAGTGGGCGACGCTGCTGCAGCCATGGGAGGTTTGGGCAGCTTCGGGTTTTGGGCCGTCTGGAGCCTTCTGGCGCAGCGGCTCTGCTCATTTGTTCCCTGACAAAGTCAGGGGCAGGGGGAGGGAGGCAAGGGGGAGTGCGGAAGAGAGCATGGAGGGGGTGGGTGGGAGGGGTTAAAGCGGGGCAGGGAGCCAGGGGTGGACGGAGAGAGCGAAAAGCTTGGGAAGGGGGAGGGAACATGGAGAGAGGTAGAAAGATAGAGAGGGAGCAAGGGTGGGAAGGAATGAGGGAGAGGAGGAGGGAGGGAGCGAGGGAGGCTGCAAGGGAAGGAGGTAGCAAGGGAGGGAGTAATAATGAGCGAGAGTTAGGGGAGGGAGGCCAAGTGGGGAAGGGTTGTAGAGGGGTTGAGAATGGGGATAGGATGACTGGGACGGAGGGTGGGTGGGAGGGTGGGGAAAGGGAAGAGACAGCACGGGGCAGCAAGAGACCAAAGGAGAGAGGAAAGGAAACGGAAGGAGAGAAAGAGTTTGCGGGAGGGAGGGGAAGAGAGCACATTAGAGAGGGTGGCAGGGAAAGGAGCAAGGGAGGAGGGTGGTGCAGCAAGAAAGTGGTTAAGGGAGGGAAGGACAGAGAGAGGGGAGGAGAGGGTGAATAGAAGAGGGAGGGAAAGAGGCAAGTAGGCAGTGCGATAGAGAGGGAAAGAGAGTGGAATGGAGGAGGGAGGGAGGGAGGGGTTAGAGAGAGAGAAGGGCGTGCAAGTCATTGATTGTGTGCACGCACGCGCACACACACACACATGCGTGCACACACACACAGAGAGAGAGAGGGGGGGGGAGGGGCAGGTGGAGGGGGAGGCTGTTCAATCAAGCGAGGAATGGAGAGAAAAGGGGAGGGAGAGAAGGAGCTATTGAGCAAGGGAGGTATGGGGGAACAGCGAGGGAGCGAGCGAGGACGCAAGGGTGGGTGGGAGGGAGGGAGGGAGGAAGACAGAATGCAAGGAGGGGAGCAGGGAGGGCGGGAGGGATTGAGGGTGGCAGCTAGGGAGGGAGGGTTGGTGGGAGGGAAAGAGTAAGCAAGGGAGGGAGCGAGGGAGGGAGGGCTGGCCGCCTGCTAGAGAGAGGTAGAAGGCCGTTACACTTGCACGACCCACACAGCTCGCTGTGAGGAGGGCCATCTGGCGAAAAGTGGTGCGGGATCACTAGCGCCCTCTCCTTGCTTTGACTATCAGGGGACGCGTGTGGTCGTCAATGGCAGCAGTCGTCCCCCCCCCGGGGCCTCGCCTGCGTGCATGGGGGCCCGCATGCGCGGGGCAACAGCAGCAGAATCGGCTGTCTGCCCCAACTTGGTGTGTGGGAAGGGGGAAAACGGCAGCAGCTGCATGCAAGGGCTCTTCTTTGCACTTTGGTGGGCTTTAGCAGGGGCCCCACAACAGTGGCTCACCCCTTTATCGTCGTGTGGGGGAGGGGGGTTCTGTGCAGGGAGTTGTGTGTGCAGGGCGATGGGAGCGGTGGCCCACTACCTGGTCTGGCGTGTGTGAAGGTGTGAAGGGGGGCTGTTCAGGGCATGGGTTGCTCACAGTCAATGTGCGGGACTGCGGCTGCCTGCATTCAAGTTTTTTGCGGGTTGGGGGGCGGTTCAAGGGCTCTCTGGGGGGTGTGGCGACAGCAAATGCTCCCCTGTGGTCTTATCTTAGCGTGGCTTTGGCGCAAGTGACATGCAGGGGCTGATTTCTTGCTTGCGACTGCCTGCGTGGGGCAACGCCTATGGCTGCCCTACTCTGGTCTAGCTTCTGGGGGGGGGGGGAGGTCGACGACAGCGGCCACAAGTGTTGGTGAGTGCATGCCTAATTGTGTACGTGTCATGTGCGTGCGTGGGCACTTGGGAGGGAGTGCTAGCCTCTCTCCCTCTTTCAGTGTGTGCATGTGTGTCTGTGCGTGTGTGCGTATGTGCGTGTGTGTTTGTGCAAGCAAGATGTTGCGGGGGCGAGAGCGCGCGGCAGGCATGTGTGTGTGCAAGTACGGGTGTGCGTGTGCACGTGTGTGTCCGTGTGTGTGTGTCTTTGCATGTTCGCCTGTGCGCAATCGCGCTTGCGTGTGCGTGTGCGTGTGTGTGTGTGTGTGTGTCTGTGTGTGCGTGCGCGGGTGCGGGTATGTACGCATGCGCACGTGCGGGGGTGTGTGCATGCCTGTGTATGAGGGTCATGTGCATGTTTGTATGTTTGTATGTGTAAGTAGAGGAAGAGGAGGTGGAGGTGCTTCCTAGTGCTGCAACTGCAGGAAGAAAAAGAGCAAGATCTAAATGTCGCTAGCTAGCCAGTAGCATGTACATAATGTAATGTTTAAGAAATAAACCTCTTTTGAAATTTGAATCTATTTGGTACACTAAATCTTGATGCAATGTTGCATTATTTGGTGAATGATGTACATTGCATGAAGTGCTCATTAGAAGAGGAAAATGTGGTGCACTGGGGAGTATGCATGACATATTTACATAAATATTGAGCCAATAAATTCAAATTAGAATGTCCATTCCATGTATACGTAATTTGGAGTCATGACACACACGTAGATAAGAAGTTGTTGTGAACTCATCCATTGCGGCACATGATTCCCCATTAAGTAAGTTGGTACACATGATTTGTCATCAAGTTAGGTAAATCTTCGAGTTTGTTTATGAAAAGGATGAGTCATGACAAATTAAAGATATGTCATCATAAAAATAAAAGCAAGACATTGGTGTGAAAGTTAGAGGAGAACCGAACGAACATTTTTGGTGTGTGGAAATTAGAGAGGGAGGCTCCGTACAACAATGAGAATGGTAATGCCCATCTTGTACTCGCGTGAGTAGTTTTAGCGAAGGTAAGTGAAAAAGTGACGGGTTGTCACTTAGGTAACTATACAAGCCCACCTTGCAATCTGAAATTGTGTCTTTGGCAATCTGGTTCGGCTCCGCTCCTTACATTAGGTGACGGGGTTTCACATCCGCCTGCTGGCAACCGTGTGAAGGTGAGACATATAAAGGTTTTTTCGAACTGCAGTGAACGCATACGGTCAGCCGAAAAAAACAGTCAGTCTTGATCAAAAAGTTGACTGCCATGACGTTGTACTTTTGCACGCGTGACCGACATTAAACATCAACGTCAGCGCTACATAACGTCGACGACATCGTGACTTGGCGTACTAGGCGAATTAGCCATAATTTTTATGCGGCGAATTAAGCGAACTAGCGTATTAGTCGAACTAAGCGAACAAGCGTACGGCGTAACCCTGCTCAACACCCCATAACAGGTTCATGGCCATGTACAATGAGGTGGAGAGGAGGAGCTGGGAATTCTTGGCCAGGGAAACCAGTCACCTCGACTTTGCAGGGCTCAATTACCCTTGTACTCTAAAAAGGACAGACCTTGCCTTCTTCCAAAAGCCCACCGATTGGCGGTGGATGACCATCAACATGAGGGACCAGCAGAATGACAGGGCGACGGATGAGGATTTCCTGACAGACCTAAAGGGGAACATAGTATTGCCCCCTCACATTGCGGCTTGGGACCCAAGATTGGATGGAGTCAGAGACCGCATGAGCCAAGAGATGCAAGGGGACAGAAGCAGGGCCCGAGAGTCATTCTCCAAAGGAAAGCACGCTTATGCCAAATGGGCAAGTAAGCAGGGGGAAAAGGACCTCTATGCGGTCCGGACTCAGCAGCCCCCACCAGCACCCATAAGGGGAAGGTCAGTAGGATATTCTTTTTCTCGGGAAGAGCTGGAGCAGCTGACAGAAGAGACCTTAGAAGCCTCAGAGGAACCCGGGGACGGAGAGGAGGAGGAGTCAGAGGAAGACGAGGAGGAAGGCGAGGAGGAGGACACTAGCCCCGCCGTGATCCTGACGCGTGCCACATCCCCTCTAAGGGAGAAGACGTGGTTGGCCATGCAGCAACTCGCTGAAGAGGAGGATATCACTTGGCTGGGCACTGCTAGAGGACAGACCCCATCTCCAGGCAAAGAGACCGAGTCAGACAGGGCAGACAGGAGGGCTGCTCGGGAGATAGCCAGAGGCCTGCCAGCATCTCCCTCGCAGAGAGGGCATGTACCCTTGGCTCATGTCATGCAACATCCTTCTGGGATGCCGGTATACGTACCTGTCAGTTTGAGGGCTGCCCAAGAGAAGGCTGCCTCCCTCCAGTTTCAGACTGTGCAGGAGGAAACAGCCCACGCGGTGACTTTGGGTGTTCAAACCAGTGACACTCACCCCGCGGAAACTCCCTCTCTGATAGGCTTCAGAAGAGACCCCAAGACAGGAGGAGGTCTGGCTCCCCTGAGTTTAGGGCCTCAGGGACATCTCCCTCCTAATGGCAGTAGGCTGGAGACGGAAGGGACAGCACGCAGTTATTAGTGTTAGTGTTGTCGAGGCGACAACATGATAAGTTGGAGGGATTGTAATGAATCAGTATATTGGTTGACATAATATTCATTTAAATAATATACTTCAATTAGTTCAGCCTGTCGTACTTTAGTTAATAATCAGTTTGCTGGACTTTATACTCAATATCAGTTTAATGACTCGGCCGGAAGCAGCAGGCTGATGACAGCTTAAGTCAGCTTGCTGACACATTCTTTGACAGCTAGCTGACTTCCGTACTCGGTAGCAGCGAACTGCCTCGATATGCATCTAAGTGTGGTATGCTAGATGAATGGCCAGATGACATCCCTATGATGGATGGCGATTCGAGATGATGGGAGATGGCCGTGGATTTGGTTAACCGAGGTCCTACCAACGTGGTTAACTCCCGGGTAGGTGGTGCCATCGCACTGACCGTTGAACAGTAAACTCATTCCATGTACATATGCTAGGCATTGCTCTCGAGTTCGGCATTCGGAAACGAGGCCAACTCTCTTGTACAGCTTACTGAGAGACATCTGAATCCAAGGCGAGAAGCCATTGATACGCACTGTCTTCTAACCTTGCTTATGTATGAGTTTACTGATTGCATTATTGATGCTGGTTTACTCGCATTTGACTTACGAGTGTCGTTCACTGCTAGTGTGTTGTCCTTTTGCCGTTTAATCAGTTAACGGAAAATCCATAAAGATTACTTGCTGATATAAAGATCTTTATTGATTGTTAATCGCCTATTTGGTAAGTCGATTCATTTCAACTTGTTAGATTGTTATGAATCAATATTATTGATGGTGTATTATTCATTTACATATAATAGTTAATTAAATTCAGTCTGCTGAACTTTAGTTAGTATTAAAGTTACAAAATTTTCAATGTTATTTAGTATAATGACTCAGTCGAGGGTAGCAAGCTGAAGTCAACTATAAGTCAGCTTGCTGACACATTCTTTGACAGTCAGCTGACTGCCGTACTTGGTGTCAGTAAATTGCCTAGTTATGTATCTAAGTATGATATGTTTATTGAAGACAAGGATCTTTGAACACAAGTGGTAGCTTCTTGAAAGAGAGATGGTTTTTTGAAAGTGAAAATATTTTTGGAATTTGGCAAGTACAAGAGTGATTTTCAAATGCCTTTCTATGTCCCAACTCTTGTTTATATACTTGGTACATGAATAATTTTTAGGATGGTGCATGTTGATGTGTTGGCACCCAACACATCCCAATACTTGCCACTTCTTTCTAGAATATTGTACACATGTCATTTTGACCTAAAATTGGCATATATGACTTTTGCCACATGGAGTTCTTTTAGGTCCTTCCTCTGACTTCAAAAATGCCTTAGAAGATTCCAAGGACACGAACCAAGTCGCTAGAGTATCTATTCACACTTGAATTCACACAAAACTACTCTAGAAATATTCAAAAGCATTAAAATAAAAACAATTAGTATATTTTAAATCATATCACTACAAAGTGGATGGCGATTCGAGATGAGGGGAAAGAGCTGTGGATTTGGTTAGCCAAGTTCCTACCGACGTGGCCGACACCCGGGTAGGCGGCGCCATCGCACTTGCCGTTGAGCAGTAAACTCATTCCATGTACATAGGTTAGGTACTGCCCTCGTGTTCGGCATTCGAAAACAAGACCAACTCTCCGTACCGCTTATTGAGAGAATATATGAATCCAAGGCTAGAAGTTATTACACGAACTGCCTCTTAACCTTGCTTATGTATGAGTTTACTGATGGCATGATTGATGCTCGTTTACTTGCATTTGACTTGTGATTATCGCTATGCTAGTTGTGGAGTCTTTTGTTGAAAATACCATGTTGATATAAAGATCTTTGATCAATTGTTATTCGCCTATTGGTCAGTTGATTCATTTCCAAAAATGTAGGAACCGATGCCATCTCAAATAAATGGGACAAAAGTGACGCATTGTGGGTATCCTATCTCCCAATTCTGCATAGGAGAGCATTCTAAAATTCCTCATACAATTTTGTACAGCTTTTAACCTGTCGAAATTACAAGAATTTTGAAATTGAACACAAAGTCTCAAATTGTCATTCTAGTTCTCGAAAGTCATTGACGAGCGGGAAAGTTTTGCAAGGACGTTATCTTACATAATACTTATGATCCTTCGTGAAGTTGGGTTCTTTACCCAACATTTTTCTCCACTTTATGTTAACAATTGTGCATCTTAGTACCAAGCTAGCTTACTCACTTGTCACTTGTTGTTCATTGCTTAGTAAAGAAGAAAGTGTTGAGGATTTCAAGCACTTCTTAATTCATCTATGCCTCGTCTATGCTTTGCCTTCCACTCAGTTACGTGGTTAGCGCCTTCAGTTATCCTTCGCAATTCAACTAGGCCCTATAAACCTTCCATTTTACACTTCCAGGTTGTGGATTTGTTCGCCCAATCTTTAAAAGTTTCAACTATCAAGCTTGCATGGTCAATTCGCTCGCTTAAGCCGGCGAACCCAATGGTAAGACGTTTTCTGATATGAACGCTTGAAAGTGCATGCTTAAACTAGACCTTCTGCGCGCGCGAGGTCGACAAGCTATACATCAAGTCACGGCGCCGACTCTCCTTACTCCCGCCAATAATCATTTCGAAAGACTCGACAGTCGCAGCTACTTGCAGGTGCTTCGGTGGCCCTCCGTCAAACCATATTTTTAACGACATGCGGTTCATCCGTGCTTCGTACACGAATTTCCGCATTTCCTGCTAACGTTGTGCTGGATGAGCTGCTGGATGCAGCTGGATGCAGCTGGATATACTGCCAGTTCTTTACCGGTCCGTTTGGTCGTGTATTTTGATTTGCGTCGTCTTAACGATGTAAAGAAAGGAGCTTGAGCAACAGCTCGGGGCACGTAGTTCAATGGCCTCCCTCAGTCTATTTTGAAGTGAAAAGTAGCATTCCTGACGTTCGTCATATCTTCAGAAGGCGGATACGGTTGCCATTATGAGTCTTAAGAGGGCTTTAGATGATAATCATACGCCGAGTAATTTCCGTTCATCATCTGGTGGTGCTGTTTATCGTGATGGCCAAAGGGACGGTGTCCAAAACGGGGAAAGCCGTCCCCACAAATCAATGCGATTAGAACCAGGTATAGTATTAAAAGGATGATGGATTGGTCTGTGTGTGCCATTGCCGTATCTTTTTACAGCATATATCTTGTGCAACACAAGCCTTGCGGTTCTTCAGAGCTTCCTTCTTTATGCAGTAACCAGTCTGTGAAGTGAATGCCTTTTATTGGGGTATTTTCCAAAATCCTAAATCAGCAGTCTCTAATACATTATTCAGGAACGTGTATTTCTATTGCTCTGTTTCCAATACTTACTTTTCTCTCACTCGCGTCACCTATCTCGTATGGATGTCCCTGCCAAATGTGGTTGGCATCCAAAGTAGTTTTCCTTTTACAAAAAGATTCTAAATTCATCTCTGAAAGATTAATTTGCTCGGGGACTTTGACAGGTGGCTCTGGGGAAGGTGTACCTTTGAGACCTGTGCAGACTTTGTTCAGACCACCAGGTCTGCTCAACAGGCATGCTCCTGTGCTTCCACGAGTGGCTACCTCTACAGGCCTGCCCTCTGTTCAAACTTCAACCTCTGATGGTCATAATGCATCAGCATTTTCTTCCGTCAACGCCCCTTCCATAGGAGGGGTGGGTGGTGGGGGAAGAGGGAGTGGAATTTCAGGAGGTGATGGAGGAGGGGTAGCAGCAGGAACTCTGGGCCTTGGACTATTAAATAAGTTACACACAACTTCCATGCTACCACCCCCTGCCAGAGCACCAGGTGCAAATATGACACAAGTCCCCAGGATTTCACAACCTAGCCGCTCGGACGGCGTGTTGAAGGACGATGTGAAGGCAGGTACCGCCCTTAATGCAAGCTCAGAGCAGCTTAAGCTGAATGCCTGCAGTGCAGGAAAAGAAAAGCCAGAGGGCAATGTTGATGACGTGCACAAAGAAAGACTCAAGGGAAAGGTGGAAGCTTTGGAGTCAAAAAGTGCCTTTATGCCTGGTGGTTATGCACGAGAGTCCATTGCGCAAAAGACTGAAGCAGGGGATAGTAAGGGGATTCCTTTCAGTGTGTCAAAGGATAAGGGGAAGGCCAAGGTGGACGAGAAGCCTGCCATGGAGAGGAGGGAGAAAGGAGATGGTAAGACGGAGGCTGAAGGCATGGAGGAAAAGAGGAAGATTTTTGAGGTGGATTTTGAGAAGGTTGGGACTTCAAGTATTGAGAAGGAGACTGGAACTAAGTATGCACCTGGGAAGAAGAATGGAAGAGAGGAGGTGCTTGGGGAGGGAAAGACAGCAGATCACGTACAGGAGGTAGTTAAGGTGGGGATCAATGGGGATAGGAAAACAGCCACTCGAAGTGAAAGTGAGGAGGCAGGGGAGAAAGAAAGTCTGATGGGTACCATGTTGGTCCCTAGTGGGGAGCGGTCAAAGAGGGTATTAAGGCCACGACAAGTGGCAAACTCTCGAGAAGGCCGAAATCGATTTCGTAACAAGGACGCCTTTGGGTATGTTGTTCTGAGAATTTGCAGACCCTTATAATACTGTACATGATGCAGGGTAGATTTAAGCACGGCTTTCAGTCATGCTAGTGCTCAATCTGTCAGCACTGCAGGGACTGCAGCAAGTACTTCAGAATAATAGCACAATTACCGCATGCCATTGTTTGTTCAGGAGCGGAGTATTGCACAGACTTGGTTCAGATTGCAGATTGCAGTCCTTGCATTATATTTTCTGTTTTCCATAGTGCAAGACCATTGAAGAGGGTCTAGTCAGCAGGCCTGACATGTAAGGCTAAAAATATCTGGCGCTCATCAATCGTTGAACGGGATGTGTGATTTGTGCTGCAGGTCAACAGGTATAACCGGCTCGCCTTGCTGTGCAAACGAGACAGCAGGCTGCACACGTTTCTCCACCCCATGTCAAAATTGATGACCTGCTTCTTACTACTCCAGCTGAGCTGATTTCTTTGAGCATGTCATCAGAGTTGCAATGCAGAGGAGAGGCGAGTAGAGGAATTGAAGCGACAGATTCTCTGGTGGACAGATTGCATGTTCGAGATGGCAGTACGACTCTCAGCCGGCACTTTCTGTTGTTGGCAGCATGGGAGTCTAGTATGGAAGTTGTTGAGGGGAGCAAGTACACATCCTAGGAATGTGCATCAATGTTGGCAGGAGGTATGTTTGGCAATTTGACATTTATGCACATTCTATTGAACCTTTGGTGCTGCCTAATGCCATCTGTGCTGACTGCAAGGCTATGGAGGGTGAAAGCGGTTGCAGAGGGGCGGCTGTTGCAGTACAAGCCAGGCACTGGCTTGCCAGAACTCGTGAGCATCCTCCGGGAAGTTGAAATGTCTCCAAAGGAAGGCTCCTCTGCTGACCAGGGTGCCCTTGCTGTTCCCCTGGTGGATGTGCGCATCACGCCCGAGGCCATCAACAGAGAAAATCGCAACGTATGACATTCTGTTGCCTGCAACTTGCTTGCCCTCCCTGGTTGACTTGACGCATACTTGTCCATGAGGACAAGGCCTGCACGTGAGTTAGCTTGGCAGGGTTAAGTCCTGGAGATGTCTGGCCTACTAATGTGAGTGACCTTGCCTTCTTCCTGCAACGACTAGTGCACCTGCATGCTTGTCCTACGGCACCACCACTCTACCTTCAGACCAGTCCTGGGGGACGTCATCTGCGGAGCTGGCTGGCTGGCCATCTTGTTGTTGTAAGGTTGTACTTCCTCCTGTGAGTGTCGGATAGTGAGGAGACTGGGTGTAAGGTCAGATCCCACCTGCCCCAGGTTGCGCTCCCAACTGGGCAGCTCCATTCAGACCACCTCCTGGTGCTGATTGAGCAGGTCATCCAGCTGTGGGGCACAGACATCTACACTCATGATTCCGACTTACTTGCAGGTCTTTGGACGCCCCCCTCCACCCCCCTTTGCCTTTCCATGCTCTGAGTGTGCCTCTGCTATGCCTGCATTGTACTACATAAGTGCTGCAGCTGTCCTCCAGCAAAGTGGTCGCGTTTCATATGCAGCAAGTGATTTCACTTCACCCTTGGCGTAGGTGTCAGGCTGACTGCTGGGTGTTAGGAGTTGGTGGACGTCGTCTTGCTTTTGGAAGCCAACCCTTCTGCGTGATGTACATGCTTAACAGTAGTGTTGTGGCATCATACACTACTACAACTCTATTCTTCTCTATAGACAATCCTGGGCTGCGAACACATGTAAGCTGGGCTCAAGTGCTGAGCACGCGAGGGGGCGGTAAGCACTCTTTTCCTAAGAATCATAGGTGTGGCTTTGGGGTGTGCAGCGCTGCAGCACGCGGGGTACTTGAATCCCAAAGTGGCAATGCCGCCCTCGGTAGTGGCGGAGCTCAGAGTGACGCTCCGCGTGCTGCCCTCTCAGCCCAGTCAGTACACGGCACACCTCTTTCATTTCCGGTGTGATTTGTCGTGTGTGTTCATTGTATGTGGCGAGTTCTTACAGCAAGAGTGTAGAAAATCAGGTCTCTTTTCCTTGCAGGTCGAAAGACGGTCCAACAATTCAACGACGTGTATGTGGAAGGAGCTGCGGCATGCCCAATGGCATCGTGTACCCCTTGCATGGCCACAGTCAGCAGCAAGTGGACTAGGCTCTGCAGGGCAGGGTCTCTGACGAGGCAGTGCGGGCGTTGACTGGGCAGGGTATCTCTCGACCATGAGGAATGGTATGCGTTCTCGTCAGTGGGGCCCGGGGCGCACCGGGTGCTCGTTCGCCATAGAGCGCTGCCGCGTCCACAAGGTCTGTGCTCTCCCTCTCCATTGTCCTCTGTTTGACCAGCCCTCTCCTTCCATTGCGCCGTATCCAAGCTCTGCCAGAGTGCAGGACAACAGGCTGGACGCTATTTCCCTGACTAGAGTACGTGGCATTAGACAGTGCTCGCTGTAAGAGACCTGCCTTGAGGTTCAGGGTTATGGAAGATAGCGAAGGTGGGGGGGCGACATTAGCGCACTTGAGGTGGGCTCAGGACGTGCTCCTGCAGGGGAAGGGGCTGGCCCTTGGTTTTGAACAGCAAGGGGCGAAAGCACGTCTGATGAGGGGGCACTGCAATGGGTCTGCGCTGGGCAGGTTGGTGGCGGTTATGTGGACCTAGAACAATCACCTGTGAGGGTGCCAGTTGTGGCCACGACGTTGGCGCCGGCTGCTGTTGAGCGTAGTGTGACCACTCGTGCTGCTTCTCAGGTATGGCTGCCAGTGGTGCTGCTCAAGGTTTAGCATCCCAGTGGCTGCAACACAGGCCTGCGAAGTTGGGGTTTTGGAGAATTATGACCTAATCTTACTGCAAGAATAGCCCTTGGTTTCAGCTCAACATCAATGGACTGTTCTGGGTCTGGTGTAGATGCCCAGGTTGTGTGTTCTTAAACTATGCATGTGAGTGCGAGTCGAAATTTGCGCCGTCTTACCCTCGAACGTGTCACAGTTGTACGAGGGTGTTAGTGAGTGGGCTTCTGATAGTGACTCCATTGTGTTGTCCATATTCATTCATTCAATTCTTCTGCCTTTTGCCTCATGGGATGTGTGCAGAGTTCTCATCGGCAGGGCAAGCAGCGCGAGGTGATTGTGATGTACAACCTGTGCAATGAGCCCTGGTGAGGCAGACATCCACCCACCCCCCACTCGCCCCCCCCC
>WELA01003638.1:413697-423808 GCA_009602735.1 Mesotaenium endlicherianum
CCCCCACCCCCACCCACATTACACTCACAGCACACACGCATATTTGCCATACCCATCTGTACATTGTTTAAAGTGGTGATATTTCACCATTTGACTTGGCCTATTCATTGCATGACTTCGTGGCAACACCTCAAGCCCATAAATTGGTGACCTCAGTGTCTGAGGCTCGTGTCTCCTACTTACGGGCATGGTCAGGCTGGCCTTTTCCTCGCTGTCTGAACTCGGGTGGTGAGCGTTTGACGGATATGCTGGGGAGTGTGTGACGGAGGCATCAGATTGGCCTATGGCTTTGGCTCGGGTTGTTATGGGCGGGTTTACACTGCTGTCAGGTTCACACTGCTGTCAGGCCTCTCCCACGAAGAGCACCAACATAGTCAAATATAATCATCATGATGGATGGGCCATTTAAACAATTTTCCAGAAAGAGGCAAATGTGTTCGGCGCATACAGCCCACCAGAATATTACACAGATGCGAAAGTGCAAACCAGCTGGTTCCTGTCGCACAATGCTCTTGCGCACAATGTTACGGGTCACCCAGATGGAAAGTACGGGGGAAATGACCATAGCGTAGGGCCGTGGTGACGGATGGTTTCTGATCAAACTCTACCGATGTGCCCTATACATCTGATTATATTTGCCAACTGAGTTCCTTGGAGTCGGCTATGTTTGCTTGTGACAAGGGCCTGTGCGCATGCTGTGGAGTGCTTGTGACATTCTTCGCTGGCGGAAGCATTCACTATTGTTGTGGGTGCTCGCCCCCTCGCTGGATTGGGCAGGATGAAGTACTCCCTGAATGTGGTGGCGGACAAGGGCGTGAAACCGTCGCTGTTCACGTCTGCTCGTCTCAAGCGGTCGGACGTCCTCTACGTTGAGACTCACACTGAGAGGTGCCCACACGCTACATATTTAGGCTGGCGCAGGCACCTCTGGCCTGTATGCCTCGTGGAGGGGCTGTTCCAAAGAGCTTGACTTGAAGCATGCGTGACTTCGTGCACCTCGATTACAAAATACATCCTGTATTTATCCTCACTGAAATGTTGGTTTACTCTTTCTCTTGTGGAACGTGGTAGTTCGCGGATTTGACACGTGTACAAGGTCCAAATACCGCCTGGTCGTGCTCTCATTTCCTGCTGCAACATGAAAAGCCTCCTGGAATTTCCACTTCTGTTGGAAGTAGGTGTCTTCTTTCTACCGCTTCCAGGGGGAACATGTGACATGATTTTACAATGATGTGCAGATTTGAGCTGTCCTGGGAAGGTACGACTGGTTACCACGGGCCGTCTTCCAGCCCTGCATCCACCGCTCAGCTCACTGCTACCGACCTGGAGCGGGCCCCTGCCCGCGAGGGCAGAGAGAGGGCTGGAGATGACGTCAGGCAGCATGGAGGCAAGGAGGAAGCACGCGAGGGCCGAGGTACTGGCGGAGGGGCCGGGGGGAAGCTGAAGTTGGCAGAAGGCGAGAGGGTGCAGGAGGGAGAGAAAGGATCGGTCCCCGGCGGAGCCCATGAGGGCCAGGCAGCCGCAGCAAGTAGGGAGCAGAGTGGTGAGGACCATAAGGCCGGCCCCAGTGCAGCTGGAGGTGGCCAGCTTCCTGCTCAGGGTGCAGGCCAGAGCCAGAGCCAGGGGGGGCACGGTCCAGCAGATGCCCAAGTGCCTGTGCACAGCCCAGCACGTGGCAAAGAAGAACCGATGCACAGCCACGCGCAGCCTCAGGGGAACAACCATGGGCACCAGCATGGGGGGAGAGGGCGGGCGAACAGTCCCCTCAGGGGAGGCCCGGGGGCGGGCGTGGGCAACCAGGGTCCCTCGACAAGCCAGCAGCAACAGCAGCATCAAGGAGAGGGAGCTGCGAGCGAGAAGGAGACTTTCAGGTGGGCGCGGTGCAAGCTTCTGACGCTGTCTGAGATGCGCAGGAAGGGCGTGCCGCTGCCTTCCGACTGTACTCAGGTATATCTGTCTGTCACCCATCGTTGCTGCAAGGGATACAACCCGCTTTGAGCTTCCATGGTACACAGCACCTATGCTTGTTCAACCCATACTTGCGGATGGGTATTTCGAAAAATGCGCGAATCGGATCGGTCTGGACGAAATAGATGCAAATTCCGCTCTGCGAAAGATGCGTCTTCAACCCCCCCCGAACCCCCCGTAATGGTTTTTTTTCGAAAAAACCCACCCCCCCCTCCCACGGTTCGCAAACAATGCGATTTGGGGTTGCGGGTATGGCCTGGCTTGTTGTCTGTGGAACTCCCTGCAGCTGTACCGCAGGCAGGATCTGAGCCGGATTTTCCTCCCATGGTTGAAGGAGTCCAATGTTTTTTTTATTCTTGATGGCAAGGATTCCTGAGATGGCACCACCTCTGTGCCACTTGAAAATGGTTTTCTTATCAGGTATTTGTTTCCTTTTGTGAGCAGGTGTTACAGGCAGGGCTGTCTTGGGAAGAGATACAATGGGCTCCTGCTGGTGTGATTGTACGCGGGGTGTCTTATCCCCTCACACGAGCACATTTCATGCCAAAGCGGCAGATTTTGGAGTAGTTTGCTCTTCATCTTCAAGCTGTGCTTGATGTTACTTGGATTCAGAATGGCTACTTGTGCGGGGCTTTGAACTAAATTTTGTTGAGTGAAGGCTGTTGTGCCAGATGTCTGTCGGTGTACTTTGGCGCCTCCAGTACCGTACAAGTGTTTTGGTAGTTTCTGTGCAAGTACATATAGCTTATATTGCATGTTGTTTTCATCTCAATTTGAGATTTTTGTTCAGAAAATCTGTGGAAACTTCCAGCCAATGCGACAGGGCTCAAAGCGGCATCTCATGCGCTTTCATGGCACAGAGTAAGTTTGAAGCGGGCTACTTTATGCACGCCAGTGTTGCGCCAAACATCGTGTCCAAACTATAGAGGGTGAGTCTATGTTGGCAGAGCAACAGCCTGCTAGTGGCAGCCGGCAAATGAGGATATTTTGAGTTGTGTGCATTTTGGTGCAACATGTAATTTCCTTTTCTTGGACTGTCTTAGAATATCTAAGTCAAAAATGCCTTTCAGTGCGTGCTGGCTAGTGCACGACTGATGATTCTATTCTGCCCATTTGTCCCACTGTAGAATATCAGCCAATTTGAAGGTTTTTGACATAAATTGGTAAACTTGCTGGTATTAAGTAGTTATAATAATGTACTTTTAGCAATAGGCGCGGAGCAACTAAGTTGAGGGACACATGAAGGCGTCTTATGCTATCATAACTTTGTGTAGAGATGCACTTCCCCCACCCCCCCTCCAAAGTGTCATGCATTGACCATTTGCCTTGGTTAGCACACGCAATGTTGTGAATAGGTGCATGTCATCATATTCTGAAGAACAATCTTTCTTACTTCAATCGGTCGTCAAGTGCTTTGGAAATTACGAACAAATATTTCACAATGACACACCATTAAGGACTCAAACTATATTCTACTTGATTCCACCCTGCAATCAGATGACGGGGCGCGCTTGGACCACATGTCCCTTGTAAGCTTTTTTAGGCCATTACAAATCCTCAGGTCTTACGGTCCTCAATACTTTTTCAGGTTACGCGATTGCAGTCGTCTGAAGAGTATTCTGGTTAGTATTGATTGCTCTCATTTTGTGTTAACAATATGTGCATAGTTGACCAATGAAAGTGATTAACACTACAACGATACCTTCAGCCGTTATACAGAACATGGATCTCGAGACAGGCCTAGTCATTCAACACCTATGAACCGAGCTGGGCTCTGCTTTTTAATTGTAGGCAACCATCTGCTATATGCGAATGCAATCATAAATGTATAGACCATCAAAGAGTCTGGAAGTCACCATTACATTGAATGTAGCAAATTTTGTACAAAAACCCGAAACACGCTAGCTAATCCAGTAAAGCTACTGAATTAGAGGATAAATAGAAAATTTAGAGGTAAGCGCAATTGAAAGATATATACAGGGGAACCGAGAGACAGGTGTAGCAACACACACATGATATACACAGACTACAATGTAATATGAGAAGAGACTAAGGTGTGACAGTAAATGTGCCCTCCACACGAAGCTCGTCAGGGCAGATACTCAATCTTGTGATATTTGTTCCCGGCCCAAGGTCAAACTGCTTGGGCGGAATTCCTTTGCCGCCCCCACCCCAGCCCCAGGGGCCCTTCATCCCTCCAGTTGACACTGGCTTTGCGGAGAGGAGCCTCCCGTTGGAGCTGACGTTGAACTCAAGAGCCAGCGGAAACGCATTTGAGAAGGACTGGCTAGGCGTGGTGATTATGAGGGAGCCATTTTGCAGAGCAACCTCAAATCGTGGCACAGCTGTGCTTGAGGGGAGGGATAGCAAGTCCCGAATGGCCGAAGACAGAAGTTGGCTTGATAGACTGCACGACAAATGTGAGCAACAATCACAAAACTGATGTGGACACTATGAAGAGCTTCTCCAACTGATATCAGGACGTATAGAAAGTTGGAAGTGTTGAATACGACAGACCATGAAAAAAGACTTGCACGATAACCATTCATTCCTTGTAAGAAGTAGCCAGCAGGCAAATGCACGTGCAAGGGTGCCTCCGACCACACGCACAGCAGAACACTCTCGCCGTCTTTCAAGCAACATGCTGACTGAGACACTCACCCATTGCTCCTCGTCATGCAGGAGCTGAAAGGGGAGCAAAAGAGAAAGGAGAAAGAGGTCACCTTGCTGACAGATCATGCTGGGTGAGGGAGATACGGGCCTGCACCTCAAAGGGCTGCCGGATCAGCCTGCACAGTTCATTGTCAGCCCTCATTTACAATCCTGTCAGTGGCCACTCAGGGGCGTCGTGGAGCACATGAGTCCCCTGCAGCTTGCAACCAAAGTACATGCAGGCAGTACATGATTGGTGTCGACACTCGCAGGCTGACTGGAAATGAGCATCTCGTGTGGTTTGCGAATCTGATTCTGCATGAAGGCAAGGGTGCACAGTTTCTAGTTTTGAGGAAGATGTTTAGGGGGGGTGGCAAGCTGTGGGGCGAGGGAGAGGCGGGCCTCACCCTTTTCCAGTTGTCATGCTCGACTTTCCTAGGGACAGGAGAATTGACCACGCCACAACGTCCACGCTCGTCAGTGCAAGGCCCTGCCGCACCTCAACTCCCACTTTCTTTCGTTAACTCCCGGAGCTGTGATAGGGGGTAGCATGTATGTTACCAACAGTATCAGTAGAACATATAATGGAGCCATCTGAATGAAGGCAGCTCTATCAAGTCTGCCACCTCCGTGGCTGTGTAGTACCCCTTTCGTTTGTTGAAGCCAATCAACTGGGGGAGGGAGCCTTTGTGGACTCGGGACCTCCTCCACATGCAACCAGACTGCTTTGAAGTCTAGCCCAACATGTTAGGACAGAGGACAATGGGTGCTCTATACGCATCTAAAGGACTCATTTTCGCCCCAAGAGGAGAGCGCCCGGGTCTTGCTGCACTGCCTTTGAGCCTAAGAAAGCACTCACCCGGAAAACCGTGTTACTGGCGCCAAGGGAAGCAGATTGGATGTGGCCAGATAGGAGCTCTCTGTTGCCCCCGTGCACACGCACTTTTAAGTCGTCGCACCTCTCGACCTGCTCAAGAAGTTTCAGAGTTGTTCACATTACACTTGGCGACCCCTCCACGCTGGCATGGCTCATAGTCTGATTTCAAGAACCAGTAGTAGGGTACACTTAACACTGACCAGTAAAGAAAAGAATCTTCATAAATTAGTAACTCATTTCCCAATCTTCCGACTCCAACTATCAACGCATACAAAATCAGAACACGTGGGGACTGTGGTCAATACGTGCCGTTTCGCCAAAACGTGCAGCACACAGCCTTGGCAATGCAGAGCAATCTCAGACCCTTCATACCCCGCTCACTTGCATTGCCATCACAACAAGTACCTGGCTGCGGATGAACACTGAAAGGGCTTTTGAAAGAAGTGATCCCGTGAGGCTCTTTTGGCCACCAGTATCCCAGTCACCCTCCTGCTTTCTTTTCACTTCTGGATATGCTTCTTGATTTTGCCCATAAGTACTTGGAGTCTCCTCTACACTATTACGACAAAGTGATGGCTTCCTATTATATTTTGTCTTCTTGAACTTGCAGAAGCGTAACTTGCCAATACTACTTCCCTTCAGTACCGGCCCCTTCCCATATCTCCCCATACTATACGGATCACACAACAACGACGTTGAAAAAATAATAGGATTTTCACTAGGACTGAGAGTAAGCAGATTCCGTGCACAGACTTTAACAGGAGGCAACGTGAGACTCGTCGGATATGGTTGGGAGTAGATTGAACGCGTGACTATACTGCTCTCGCGGACTGTGGAGACTGCATGGTAGTGTAAAGACGCTGCAAAAGCCGCCATTTAGTAAACTTCTTCCAGCACTCCTATAAGCCGTTAAGGATGTCAAAGATTTGGTCCCGTGTAAAATACGTAGACGAAAAACTAAGACAAGGCCATGAGATAGTGGTGCTTCATGCTCAACTTCTCCTCGCCGTTGTAAGAGCTTCTCAACCTCACACCTGGCCAGTCGGAATTTCTCCAACAGAACAAAGCAAGGGCGTGAATAGCGAATGGCCAATTGTGAATCTGCTGCTTATATGATCACACTGCTAGGATGGAGCTGCGAGTGCAGGCTTATAAGTCGGAACGAAGTGAATATATAGGCACCCTTGGGCATACTGATCGCAATGTGGAGACAGTGCACTACCGTGGAGAACAGCTGCAGAAATTGTACATGAAAACTGGCAGTGATGAAGTCTGGAGCTTGCATAGGCTGCCACGTCAATGTAGCTCGCGCATCTGGGCGACGAGATCTTTGCGGCCAGCATGAACCAGCAGAATGCCATCGAGGCTCGAGACACGTGGAAAGGTACAGATTCCTTTCAACGCTGCAGTGAGGTCGTCCAATGTCGTCAATTTGTGCTCTACTGCACAGCGATCCATTGTTCAGGCCCCTTGCCCACTTTGCCCGTGAAAAGAAACAGCACAAAGTTCGCATGTATAGTCCATCATCACCATCATCTACATTTAAATGCGTTATGTCGTTTACATGTTTCAAGACTACTAATTGTAGTGTATAGAACCCAAAGTAGAGTGCGGCATAGTCCTGGCGACGAGTTAAGAGAAATTACTGATTCATTTTTACTCAAAGTTGGAACTCGGAAGTTTTTGAGCTGGCCCGTCTTTGCCGTGGACAGTCATGGCATTACAGTGTGTTTATGTGACGGGTTGTCATGCGTTTGCAACTTGTTTTGCTTATGCTCCGTCGCTTAACTTACCTTCAGCAGCTGATAGCAATAGGATATACAGGAGTAACTTTGTTGGTGTGACAAACACTTCCCTGTCTTCTTCTGCTTTCAGCGGGGAATCTCAAAGACTGCGAAATTTGTCGACTGTATGCAGCTCCAAGTCAAATCATCCAGCAAGGTTAAATTCGTCAATAGCAGCAGCTGCAGCTTCTCTGAGCACTCGCAATCATGCTTCAGGAAGGTTGTCCAGGAGCTCAAATTCAGGATGCAGTATGCCCTGCACTTCGACTATTAGAAGGCGAGTGAGATGCTCAGCTGGCGGAGAGGGTGAGGAGACAGAGAAAGGAAAAGAGGGTCAGAAGCAAGGTCCTTCAATCTCTACTGCTACAGAAGAGCCAGGTCCTGAGGATGTTTCTAGCAGTAAAATAACCCCTGAAGTAGGAGGAGGAGATGGACCGCCTCCTGGCAAGGGGCAGAACCCTAAGGGTGTCCAGCTAGATACTTACAGTCTCTTCGAGCTTCTGGGTCCGGAGAAAGTTGACCAAGAGGACGTGAAACTTCTTAAGGATAAATTATTTGGATATACTACTTACTGGGTGACAGGACAAGAGCCTTTTGGGGACTCAGGGGAGGGAGTGCTGCTTCTGGGGAACCTGAGAGGGCAGCGAGAGGAAGTCTATGCACGCTTGCTGAAGGGCGTGAAGGAGTTGACTGGGGACAAGTACGACCTCTTCATGATAGAGGAGCCCAATGCCGAGGAGGATGACCCCAGGGGAGGCCCGCGTGTCAGCTTCGTGTTGCTCCGCAAGGAAGCATCGGTCGGCGCTCCGACATCCGTGTGGCAGTACATCATCGCCATCATCTTGGGCTTGCTTACTGCCGGTGCTTGCTTGGAGCTCGGCCTTGCCTCACAGGTGACTCCTGGCCCAGCCCTAGCAACACGAGGGTGTAAGTAGTGGGCGCTGGTTGCTTCTAGGGGTGAGTAAATTTGGAATAGTGTGCATACTTTCTTGGAGTACGGGTCTTGAGGCAAAATCAAGAGCACATACAATGCTGTCCCCATTGGAGCGCGTGTACAGCATTGTTCTCATGGCTAAAACACATTCTGCCTGAGCCTGCCAACCCCAGCTCTGGCGGCTTGCATGCCTGCTCACTTACAGAGGTGCGAACTCAGGGGGCCTGGGCAGCCGGGACAAAGCAGTGGCTGCACCATGCGGGGGCTGTTGGCTGTCCCTTTCCACATGTCATAGGTGAATGTCTTGCAATGGCCAAGGATGGGCATCCAGGCGGAGGGGTTCCATTCAATGCAATAAGTGGAGAACGACCTGCTGGCGCCACTTTATCAGCATCCTATGTGTAGGATTGCTATAATTATCTGCCACTTCTCCATGCCCGTCTTTATTCCATGCCTACCAAAGTTCACCCTTTGCCTTCTCGGCCCGCGTCACAAGAAGCTCAGCAGGGTTTCTCATTGTGCTCCCAGGCACTCTCGTCAGCTGTCAGACTTTCACACATGCACAGGTGGGATATAGTGCTCCCAGTGCCACCTCAAGCAGCTCAAGACGAAGCACACGCTTAACGTGTGAGGAAACATCGAACGATGCTGAGCAATTGAATCAGTCCAAACAAGCTAGTGGGGGCGTGGGCTGGTCTGGCTGGTTTCATTGACAAGCCACAAAGGCTCCCACGTGCATGCATGTGCCGAGAACGACGCGAGAGCACTTGCTTGTGTGCCCCATCATGCTGCGGGAGGACTCTCTCCAGTCTGGAGACTGCTTGGGCTTTGTGCATGCCTGCTACCCCGAGCTTCTCTCACTGCCCCCCCCTTCCCGGACTGCACTTTGGAGGTCTTGGACATGCGTGTGCCCTCAGGGGCCACTTGTCCCTGGCGACCAGAGTGGTCTTTGTGGGCGGGGTTTAAGGCTTTGACTAGGGCCACCTATGAGCGCATGTCAGGTGTTGCAGCTCAGCCCAGGTTGACCTGCACGCAATCCCCCCCCTCTTTGGCACACCCGCGCGGTCAAGAGCTCTCTCCCCGCTCTTGACCCTGGTTCTCTTTTTCTGACCATCTCCATGTACTCACCCGGTGTGCAAGTGCGCACCTTTGCCGCTCGGGGTGCGCGCATGCGCGTGTGCGTGTGTGTGAGTGCAGGTCTCCAAGCTGCCGCCCGATGTGGTGGCGTACTTCTCGGCTGTCAATCCGGACGAGCTGGAGCCGCCGGAGCTGCAGGTGCTGGTGCCGTTTGTGCGCAACGCGCTGCCCCTTGCGTACGGCGTCTTTGGCGTCCAGATATTCCACGTATGACTTTCCATCCGTCCACCAGCCCATGCCCCTGTTCTTTGCTCCCCCTCAAGGCCCCTTCACAGCAACGGTGCTTGAATGACTGTGCCTTCTCGTCCCTTCCTTCGCCTGCCCACCTTGCTGCGTATTAAACCCTGAGCCCGGCCACAGGTCCATGGTAGAAGCAGGCTTTGCTAGAGTTATATTGCCCTGTTGTGAGCATGCAGCAACCTCATTTCTGTTCGTCCCCTGCCTTCACTTGTTGGCCACCTCTAAGCCGTGGGTTCTGCAGCATGGGTGTACTATGCTGATACGGACCAAAAGAAACTTAACCTCGTGGGGAAAGTGAAAGTATTGACAGGGTGGTGCGTTGGCGGGGGTGCGGGGCATGCATCACCCGGGCCGCGCGCATGGGCGGCGCGCAGGAGGTGGGCCACAGGCTGGTGGCGGCGCAGAAGAAGGTGCGCATGAGCATCCCGTTTCTGGTGCCCAACATCACCATTGGCAGCTTTGGCGCCGTCACCCAGGTACGTCAGCCTCTGCCTTCGCCCCACAAGTCCCCCCCCCCCC
>WELA01003638.1:423855-461028 GCA_009602735.1 Mesotaenium endlicherianum
CCCCCCCGCGCCCCCGCCCTCTCTCTCTCTTTCTCACACTAAGCCAGCCCTTTCCCAGGGGACCAAAGCTGCTAAGCTCTGGCACCGCTTGTCCCCAAATAAGGAGGTAGCCGCCCTTGTTAGAGTTTCACGTTAAGCGCGCATCTCCTCTTCCCCTTGTGGAGCAGCTGGCATCGTGAGCCCTCCCGGCGTGAGGGCCCCTTGCAAAGGCTTGGTAAGGACCTCCTCCACTCATCTATCGCCGCTGCGGCAGTGACGCGCTTGCAACTGTGGTTGCTGCTGCAGTTCAAGTCCACCTGCCCCGACAGAAGCGCCAAGTTTGACATCTCGGTGGCGGGGCCGCTTGCGGGAGGCGCGCTGTCGCTGGCCATGTTCACCGTCGGCCTGGCCCTCAGCGCCAGCCCCGAGGCGCAGGAGCAGCTGGTGCAGGTGCCATCTGTGCTGTTCCAGGGCTCCTTTGCGCTGGGCCTGGCCACCAGAGTCGCGCTGGGCTACGAGTACACACCTCCTCCTGCCCCGCCTCCCCGCCTCCCTCCCTCCCTCCGCCTGCCCTTTCAGGCATGATGTGAGGGCACTTCCTGGATCAGCTGTGTACACTAGGTGGTGGGTGCCTTTGCGCAGAGCAGAGGCGAGTCCCCGTTGTGCAGGCCTAGTCACCATGGACTAGTTTCCAGTTGTTGCCTTGTTGAGGCACACGAGATGATATTGCTGCTGCTGCCGCCGCCTTGCACTTAGCGCACGTGTCATGGGGGCCTGGACTATGGACGCTCCTCTGAAATCATGGAGCTCCATTAATTCGGGGCCTTCCTGCAGCACTCCTGACCACCCTGCTCGGGCGAAATTTCTTATTGGGGGTGTGCAGCGCAATGCATGCGGCAGTGGTGGGCTTGCATCCACTCGTCATTGCCGGCTGGTACACGCCAGAAGCCCCTTCTCCTTGCACTAGCTATCCGGCCTGTGATGGAGTTTGGATGTGAGGAGCTCTTTGCATGCTGCACAAGCCCCCCCTTCACTAGCAGCGTCTACAGCACTCACGGCGCTTCTTCCTCCTCTGACTGACTTGCAGACCCCTCTATTCAATATGAATTATATGTTTTGCGGATGATTAAGAACTTGGCTGAATTTTTTTATAAAAAGTAACGAAGTCCTTATATTTGTGCAAGCAGATGTTGCTTAAAACCTCAAAGTTCTTACAAATTCTCTTTGAAAAATGTCATGGATGCAAGACAAGAAGGCTTCAAAAAACTCTCAGATTTTGTAGGATGTCCTCTAAAACCCTGCCCGTCGGGTGGAGGACGTTCTTAAAATCCACGAAATTGTTTGAATTGAAAGGCCTGCTGACTTGTTGCATGCGTATCCAATCTGAACACTCGCTGCCGTACACGGCGTCTCAAATAGTGGTCAGCTGTTTTTCTCCTTCGATTCCTGACACCCAGCCCCCACGCCTGCTCCGACGGGCGTTGGCGTGCATCCGCGTGGCCAGCCAGGGGCCGATGCTGCGGAGCTGTGTACTGCGTCTGCAGGGGGCCGACACAGGGCCTGCATGCTTCTCTGGGGAAGCCCTGGGGCACGCGTGGTGCTCCTCCTCCTCCTCCTCCTCCTCCTCCTCCTCAGCTTGGCATTGGATGCGGTGCCCCTGGGGACCTGCCTCACAGGCTGCAACCACCTGCCTGCTAGTGCTGTCCTATTTCACACTAGGGCTGTCATGCTCTGGTTGGGAGAGGGTGTGGCAGGTGCGGGCTGACGACCACGGCTTTCAATTCCCTTCCAGTTGGGTGCATCGATGGTGGTCGCGCCATGCAGGTAGCCTCACCTACTCTTTCGCGGCTTTTGCTTGTCATGCCTGCATTCAAGTCAATCAAAGAGAATACTCTTGAACAGTCGCTTGTTTCTCAACACACACAATCATTCACGGTCAAGTGCACCCATCTGTGCGCTTCCGTGGCGTGCGCTCTTGAGACATTCTGTTGCATTGCAGACCCTTCTGCTAGCTTGTTACATGTAGCACCCAAGTTGTCTCCTGCGACTGGTCTGAGCTGTAGGTGCCTGGCTCCTCTCGCACTGGACAACGAGGTGGGGACATAGAGGGTGGGGTGCACAGTCCTTGCCCATTGCTGCCAGGTGGCTTGACTGGATGCGCTGGGGGTTGTTACGGCAGGCTGCATTTGGGAAGAAGGCGCTGAGTGTCTCGAGCCTCGTCACCTACTTGCTCCTGGGGCTGGGTGTGGTGAGTATACGTTGGTTCCACCCGTTGCTGCTGCTCTGCAAGCGGTCTCCCTGCAGAGGAGGGTCGCTACTCCCACTGCCGTGCTAGGTCTCTATGTTGCAGTTGGTTCAGCGCCTCTCATCCTTGAAGCTCGTAGCAAAGAGTTGGAGATGCTTGCGTATCTTGCTTTGTGGTGGTGCCTGTGCTCTCCGCCCTCCCCTGCCGTGCACGGCTGGTGTGGCTTGCTCCTTATGCATGGGGTAAGTGTGTCCACACTCAACCAGACAGCGGATAGAAGGGGGGGGGGGGAGGCACTTTTTTCTATGATGTTTAGGCGGCTATGGGTGGGAATGACGAGTTGTTTGGGATGATGTGGGGAGCAGTTGGGCGGCACCCTGTCATTGCCGTGGGGCCTCTACATCCTTATTGTGCAGGTACACTAGGCATGATAATATATCATGTCCAGATTCACATCCCTTGCACGCTTTGTCTGCATGTGTTTTGTTGTCCCCGTTGATGAATTCGTGCCATAGACAGATAAACTCTTTATGTACTGAGAAACCTTTCATGCCATGATGGAAGATCAAGTTGATTGAACCATTCTGCTCGCGATGCTGCTGTGTGCGCAGAGAAATCAGGAGAAGCCCGCCTTGAACGACGTTACAGGTGTCGGACCATGGCGACAGGGCGTCTTAGTGGCAACTATCACCCTCGCAGTCATGGCTCTCTTGCCCATCTGGGATGAATTGGCAGCTGATTTGGGCATAGGCCTTGCAACTCCCCTGTTGTGAGCTTCACTGCATATTGTAGGCTAGGACGTGGTTTTTTTCTATGATCATATTCGAAGGCATAACTTTACCAGCAGTTACTTTGTGCTATTCTTTGATGATGAGTTGCCTGGTAGGCAATCTATGCATGTTATCTCTAAACTTTGTTTGTCAAAAAAAAGGTCTATGCAACGTAAGCCGAACTACTTAGTTTATCTCTCAATAGGGTGCATACTTCCCATTTATTGAGTGGGGCAGGGCACATTGTATGAAACATCGACTAGTGCTACGATAGGCGTGAGAGAAAAGCTCATTACAATCTGGATACCAGCACTTGGGTCTGATATGTAGGATAACTTTGTACCTTCACATCATGCAACGTACCATTGACTTTTCACTGTGACGAGTAGAGTAGCAAAAGGAGCAAAACTTGTATATGAAGAATGAAGTGGACCTCGGAGACGAAGAGGCGCTTTAATAGAAAATGTGATAATGAGATATTGCTTGGCTTCTGGTGTAAAGACGAATGCACCCCCGCAAGGAAGAGACATGCGAACTTCGTCCTCCTTGAGCACCTCCGGTTGCAAGATCACATGCAAGATGTGTAAAAGCAGGCAGAGCGCTGCAACAGAAATCAAGCAATTACCCATGTCTGAATCAAAGGAAGTCAATAAAAGCGAGAATACAATATCCATGAGCAAGCCCAAGTGTTGAAGTTTGTTTGTCCAAGGTAGTTGTATGCATGAGCAAGCCGATTTGTTTAATTATTACTTTTACATATGAGAAGGTGACAAGCAAAGAGTTTGAGAAGAGCTGCTTAGTATGGAAATTTTATAATGCTCAAGACTTCTGATAAGTTACGTGGATCAAACAAAGTGGTGGCATTTGCTCACACTATTGCTTCATAGTGCTAAAGTAAAGAGTTCCACTAGCTCATTGTCCATTGTATTACCTTGTACCCTACTTCTATGCTTACTTTCATCTCTTGTGTTGCTTCATTTCCAGTAACCTATTGACTTTAGAATGCCTCCATCTTCTCGATGGCTCAACTCTGTTCAAAGTCAGAGGTAGGGTGTATGACACATTAGCCTAGTAGGAGCTTGCATGTTTGTAATTGAATAGGTTTGATTGTTAAAACTTGTTCACTTTGCGGTGTATGTGTTTCAATCTTCAGTAAGTCGAGTGTAAAAGCTTGTCGGTCGATGAGGCCAATATGATACACAATTGTTTTGGGAGCATTTCAATGGCCAATAAGCGTTGGATGTGGATCAGAAGCCAAAGCAACTAGATGTAATCACAGATTTTACCATTTGTGCAACATTGCCTAAATTTGGAAGAATGAGAAATGTGTCAGAGTAATGATAGGATTAGTAGGAATGTGGCACAATGCACGTACTCTGTCTTTTTTCTATTGATCGCTATCTAGAATATCATTACCTAGACCTGAGTATGTCAAGACAATTCTATTCAATATTCTAGAGCGCATGATTATTGATTACGCCAATAATTGTATGTTGGTACGAGGATGTAATGGCCTGCAAGATTATATAATGCTACTGCCCTGTCGGAGTGCTTATGCAAATAGTCACTTTTTTAGTATTTTAAGAGAGCAGTTGCATCCAGGGACTTTAGTAGCTTGAGGGTGACAACCATGTCAAATCTCATGTTTGTAGATATCGACTTTTGAGTGTGTGAAAATTGACCCTAGGTCAACCAAAACCGCCTTATTGCATCACACTTTTCATATAGCTCATTTCCTCTGTTGCAAAACTTATGTCACAAAAATTGTGATTGAGCAAGCTATCCAATGCAAGCGAAATTGCGTCATTGGGTTGGTTACTTAAATGAATCGATTCACCAATGGACAACCGAATATTAACAAAGATCTTTGTAACAACAAGGAATCATTATGGTGTTTTCTAGTGAAGTCATTAATCGGCAAAAGCGCAACGCAACGGATGCAAATACACTCAATAGTCAAATGTAAGTACATTGAGCATCAATTATGAAATCAATAACTCGTAACATAAGCAAGGTAAGTAAGCAGTTTGTGTAAAGATTTGCAGCCTTGGATTTGGGCATTCTTTCACTAGACTACAAAGAGGGTTGGCCTCGTTTCCAAATGCTAAACTCAATAGCAAGCCTAGCATATGTACATGGAGTTTGTTTATTATTTAACGGCCATGCGATGGCACCACCTACCCGGGAGTAAGGTGACAAGGAGAGAGATTTATTGTGTCGTGTATGTTGTTGGTACGTATGGTTCATGCAAACAGGACAAGAGCTAGAAAGGGTCCATTCTAATGCTTTCACTATAATGTTTTCCTTTGTGCAACTCCTTGCTTTGAGATATATTACACTGATAGAGCTATAGACCAGTTAGATGGAAGTCCTAAAAGGGAGGTTAGAGCAGGCGCAAGCATTTAGTAGACTAATTGACAAATTTATGTTGTCAAACTTCAACACTGCCATTATATTAAAATGTGTGGTATCAGATGTAAGATGGGCTACATATGAGCTACGTGTAGTACTAGATATTACATGCTAGATATTTATTTTGAGTTTTATTGTTTGGGGAAATTCATATGTACATACCGTTTTGTGATTTCTAAACTAGAAGTGAATATCTTAATGTAATGTGCTCATTTCTTTTTAATTGAATAGACAATATTATTCCTATGTACACATTATAGTAAGTAAACAAGGAGATAAGTTTCAACCGTACAGGAGTAATATTTAGCCCAAACAACTGCATAAATAGCCTTATATTTTTGAGTTATTGCACCACAAATGAAAACCACCGTCAAACATTCATGTTGTGTAACAAATAGATAAAGTACTTCGTAAAATAGAATACTTTATCTTTTAAAGACAAGGATTCTTGAACACAAGTGGTAGCTTTTTGAAAGAGAGATGGCTTATTAAAAGTTACTATATTTCTGAGATTTGACAAATACAAGAGTGATACTCGAATGCCTTTCTATGTTCTAGCTCTTGTGTGTATACTTGTTACATAAGTAAGTTCTAGAAAGGTGCATGTTGATATGTTGGCACCCAACACATCCCAAAACATGCCACCTCTTTCTATAATAATGGACACATGTGTAATGAATCAATATATTGGGTAGATATAATATTCATTTAAATATAATAGTTAAATAAGTTCGATCTGCTTGAAATGAATCGTCTTACCAATTAGGCGATTAACAATTAATAAAGATCTTTATATCAGCAAGTAATCTTTATGGTATTTTCCGTAAAGTGAAATAACAGCAAAGGACCACACACTAGCAGTGAATGATACTCGTAAGTCAAATACAAGTAAACTAGCATCAATAATGCAATCAGTAAATTCATACAAAAGCAAGGTTTGAAGACAGTGCGTATCAATGGCTTCTAGCCTTGGATTCAGAATCTCTCTCAGTAAGCTGTACAAGAGAGTTGGCCTCCTTTCCAAATAACTCGAGAGCAATGCCTAGCATATGTACATGGAATGAGTTTACTACTGTTCAACGGCCAGTGCGATGGCACCGCCTACTCGGGAGTTAACCACGTTG
Organism: Mesotaenium endlicherianum; assembly: GCA_009602735.1. Lineage (NCBI taxonomy): Eukaryota > Viridiplantae > Streptophyta > Zygnematophyceae > Zygnematales > Mesotaeniaceae > Mesotaenium > Mesotaenium endlicherianum. The sequence continues at coordinate 430,386 of WELA01003638.1, forward strand.
GTAGGACCTCGATTAACAAAATCCACCGCCGTCTCCCATCATCCCGAAACGCCATCCATCATAGAGATGTCATTCATCTAGCATATCACACTTAGATGCATATCGAGGCAGTTTGCTGCTACCGAGTACGGAAGTCAGCTGGCTGTCAAAGAATGTGTCAGCAAGCTGACTTAAGTTGAGTTCAGCCTGCTGCTTCCGGCTGAGTCATTACTGATTTTAAATATGAAGTCCAGCAAACTGATTATTAACTAGAGTTCAGCAGGCTGAACTTAATTAACTATGTCGTGCGTTAAGAGATCGGGTGCGCACTGTCGGCATAAGCAACACACAATAGACAAGCAGGCTTTGCTGCAATGAAGTCTATAATACAAATGGCTTTATAGCCAATAAGGGAGTCAAGCGTCAAATGTTTTAATTCCCCCCAGCTCTCAGCCTCTAGCTGATGAGCTGTGTACGCTGCCTAGGGCTAGCTCAGTACAGTCTCCGCAGAACCAGTCGTCGGCGGGCACGCGGGCCAGCGGCGAGTCAAGGCAGCCGATGTGGAAGCCGAGGTTGCAGCTGTCGCAGAGCAGCATCTTGGCCTCCTGGCCAGTGCTGTGACAAATCTGGCACGCCCAGTCCTTGGACGGCCGCGCGTCGCGGGGACGGACCTGTAAGTCAAGGTTAGGAAGGTGGCACGGCCCACAGTTCTTTGTGTGGTCCTTGTGAAGACGGCCATCTGCGCCTTCCAGCTCCAGGACTCCTGACGCCAAGGCACGCTTGACGCGCAGGATGATCGGCGAGCTGCTGGTGTTGAGGGTGTTCCTCGTCTGGCGTCGCAGGTACACGAAGTCACCTGCGGAAAACTGCAACACCCGCGGATGATAGGCTCCTCCACGAGTCATGGCGTACCTCAGTGTGTCGCGATGCTATGCGATGCTGAGGTTATCCATGGCCATGGGCATCAAGCGCCGAAAGAGCTGAGCACGCTGCCCGATAAGAGCGCTCCATGTCTCGGAATTGTCCAAGTCCAAGACGTTTTCGGCCACAGTCCTGGCTGCTACTGGTAGGATGGGCTGTCGACCGTAGAGAAGGAAGTAGGGAGAGTGCGAGGCCAGGGAGGCCTGCTTACTGAACCTGTACCCCATCGCCAGCCAAGGGAGGGCGTCCTCCCAGTGGATACGGTCGTGGGCAAGGCAGTACTTCCGCAACCCTAGCTTGACGGTCTGCACCATGCGCTCGGCGAGGCCGTCTGCTTGAGGATGATCGCGGGAGGTGGTGCGGTGGTCGATCATAGAGCGCTCCAGCAGCTTCTGAAAGCTGCCCTGAAACTCCTTGCCCTGGTCGGTCAGCACCTCAGCGCAGCCGCCAAAACGGCTAAGGACCTGATGGAGGAAGGCCTGAGCGATCCCCTCACTGGCCTTGCTGGGCAAGGGCACGAGCTTGATCCACTTGGACATGTGCTCAATCATCACCAAGACGTAGAGGTTGCCCTGGCGAGACTTGGGCAGCTCCCCAGCCAAGTCAAGCGACCACCTGTAGAACAGCCCCTGAATAGGAAGGGGGCTGAGGGCAACGGTGCGCGCTGTGAAGCTCGAGCGCACACGGTCGCAGAGAGTGCAGCTGCTGACAACAGCGGCGACGACCTTAGTCATGCCGTGCCACTAGTACTCGATATGAAGAAGACTGAGGGTGCGCTCGACACCGAAGTGCCCGAGGGACTCGTGCACACGGCGCACCAGCTGACTACGTATGGCAGGCTCGGGGACCACCAGGACGGAGCCGTCCGCCATTACGCGCCGCACGCGCCCCTCCATGAAAATGAAGTCGCGGCTGCGCCTGAGGATGCGGTCGCGCTCGCGTCTGCTGACATCGGGTGCCAACTCTTTGGCCGTGACGTACTGCAGCACTGGGGCGTTGTCCCACACGTCCTTAGGACCGCGCTGCCAGCTGTCCTGATCCTCTGCCGCTGCCAGGGCCAATTGCCGAGTGGTGACGGTCACCATGTCCAGGCTAGTGAGCCTTGCGGGCCGCACATCGCCGTCCACGGTGAAGGCCAGAAAGGCCGCCGCGTGCCAGGCCACCGGCTCATCGTCATTGTGGCGGGCCACAGTGAGATCCCTCGAGGAGGGCAGCAGGTTGCGGCTGAGACCGTTAGCGTCCAGGTTGGTCGAGCCTGGACGATGGTGCACGTCGAAGGTGTACTCCTGCAAGATAAGCGCCCATCGTGCGTACTTCCCGGTCAAGCGCTCCGACGTCATGAGCCACTTAAGTGGCTGATGGTCGATGACCAGGCGGAAGTGCGTGCCGTAGAGATAGTGCCTGAAGTGAACGATCGCCCAGACCGCTGCAAGGCACTCCCCCTCGTAGGAGCCGTAGTTGCCTTCCACGCGGTTGTTGCTGCGGCTGGCGTAGGCCACCACATGCTCGAAGCCGTCATGCTCCTGCACCAGCACAGCGCCCAGCCCTGCCTGTGACCAGTCGGTGTGGAGGATGAAGGGCTTTGCGTAGTCAGGACGCCGAAGCACAGGAGCGCTCACCAGCAGCTCCTTGAGCTTATCGAATGCCGCCTGCTGCTCTGGTCCCCACACGTAGGCAACGCCCTTGCGGAGCAAGTCGTTGAGCGGCTTGGCTAGCTCGCTGAACCCTGGCACGAAGCGGCGGTAGTAGTTGGCGATGCCGAGGAAGGTCCGCAGCTGCGAGAGATCTGTAGGAGGTGGGATGCCTGTGATGGCCGAGATCTTTGCCAGCTGGGGTGCCAAGCCGCTGGAGGAGAGCAAGTGGCCAAGGTACTCCACCTCGCGGGTCCCAAAAGTGCACTTGCCTGGATGGCACTTGAGCCCAGCGGCCTCCAAGAGGTCGAGGACAGCAGTGATGTGCGCCACGTGCTCCTCAAACGTCTGACTGAAGACGAGCACATCATCGATGTAGCATCGGGCAAAGGACAGCCCGACCAGCTCCTTATCCATCACCCTCTGAAAGGTAGCTGGCGCGTTCTTCAATCCGAACGGCATCACCACCTACTCGTAGAGCCGCTGTGCTCCCCAAAACGCCGTCTTATGTTGGTCCTCCTCGGCGATGGGAATCTGGTTGAAGCCCTGACGCAGATCCAGCACTGAGAACCAAGTGCACGTGCCAATGTCGTCAAAGATCTCGTCAGGCGTCGGCATAGGATATCTGTCCTGCTCGGTGACCTCGTTCAGCCTACGATAGTCACCGCACATCCTCTTCTTGGACCAGTTGCCCGAGGCATCCTTCTTGGCTGGCATGACCGTGGGTGCGGCATAGCGAGAGGAGGACTCCCGAATGAGCCGGCTGTCCTCCAGCTTGCCTGTCTGCGCGCTGATCAAGCCATCCTCGAAGTGGCTGTAGCGATAACGCTTCAGGAAAATGGGCACCTGCGACGTGAGAGTAATCCGCATGGGGTCCCCCCTATAGCGCCCGAGATCGTGCATGCCGCTGGCAAAGCTGGTGCTGCGCCTTCCGTCCAGCAGTGCCATCAACTGTGCAGCCTGTGCCTTGGTGAGTGTCCCCCCCAGCTTCCATGTCGGTGGAGCTGGTGGCGTCGCCTGGCCTGCAGCTGGAGTCTCTTGTCTTGCCGCTGGGGTAGACTGTGGTGCTGCAGGTGTCACCTGCCCTGCAGCGGTTGGCGCTCGGCTTGCCGCGGGTACCTGCGCCGTGGCAGCTGCGGCCAGCTGCCTGGCACCGTCTGCCTGCAAGGGAGGAAAAAGAAAAGGTGACCGGGACTCCCCGGGTCGCTGTGAGGACTCCTCTCTCCGCCGGCCCCCCCCCAAGCAAACCAGAGTCCTCCCCGCGCGGCGATGGGGAGGGGGGGCGGGTGCGCGCTGGTGGTGCAGGCCCTGCGCGCTGAGGATGCCACGTCGTGCTGGGCGGGGCCTGATTGTCATCGTCGGTGGAGTCATCGTCCATATTGTGGGCAGGCCGAGGCAGCTCGGGATGCCGACCTGCGGCGTAGAGAGGCAAAAGGCCTGCGTCTGCAGCAGAATCCACGTGAGGACGTTGGCGTCGATCGCCTGCCCCAAGAGGCGAATGCGGTTCACCTCGGTGAGACCGTCCACCTGCGTGAGATGCGGCGGGAAGCCCATGGCACGCTCCATCTCCGCAGGGCGCGGCCTGTCAAACATGCCAATCTCCAGGTTGATGACCATCCCGCGCTGAACCCCGACGAAGGCGTCGCTGTCGTAGCGGCTGACAAAGGTCGGCAGCGCGCGGGTGACGTCATGCAGGACCTCACACTGCGCCATGGAGGGATGTGGTAGTGCAGCCACGCGCTGGGCCAGGCGAGGGGCATCGAGGATGGAGTCGACAGTGCGTGAGTGACGTGGATGTGAGGCGGCCAACGCCTCGAGAGTACCTGGCATCGCCAGGTTCGTGAAGTAGGCGCGGACGCGGTGCGCGAAGGAACCAATCTGAGCAGCGTCGATGACGGCCTCGCGGCCGACGTAGCTGCTGCAAAGAGCGAAGTCGGCGCTAACATCGGGTCGGCGATCGTGGCGCGCGGCCACGTTTTCCAGGATCCACGCGAGTGTGTGTGGCGGCTGGCGATCCTCAACAATGTTGAGGACGCGGAGCAAGTGCCAGAAGAGGGCCGTGCGGGGATCGCTGAGCGCCCTGCCACGCCCGAATCTGGAGAAGCCCTGGCACTCCCAACCGGCAATGACGAGGTCAATGGGCCCAAGTCGGGTGACATGCTCGAGGGTGATGTCGCGGTTGTCCATGGGCCAGTCTGTCTGAGCGCGGCGGAATGCGTGCGCGGGAAGGAGGTCAGGGAATCGCTCGTGGCCCAACGCCATCTGCCGACGGGCCACCTGCTGGGCCTCAGGATCGGGATTGACGTAGACGTAGCGGCGCACCGGGATGCCGGCTTGTAAGGTCGCGAGTAACCCGGTGGCAATGCCGGCGAAGAGCTCGACGAGGACGATGCCGCCGGGCCGCTCGTCCAAAGTGTCTGCGCAGATAGGAGTCGGGAGTGGGCGACACCCCATTGCGGGGGTGCCGGGCTGAGCGGGCGGCGGGAAGGTACGCTCGGCGCTGTGTTGATGTGGCGCCATGTGGAGGGAGGCCACAGCCCGGTCTGCGTAGTCACGCGTAAGGCTGGGGATGCGGTCAGTGAGCGGCTGCGGACGCTCCTCCCGTGCGTGGTCCTGGTAGGTGCGCCACCGCAGGCGCGCATCCTGCAGGACTGTCGGGGAGACAGCGCGGGCCTGACGTCGGGCCAAGGCCACGCACAGCTGCTCCCACCTGTTGCGCTGGGCGTGGTTAGTCTGGTGCGAGGCCGCGTGGGCCAGCTGGTCGACAACGGAACGCTGAGTTAAGTAGGGGTGCGGGTCGAAGTAGGCCCGCTGGCGTGCGCGCATGTCTGCAGAGGAGACTGTGCAAACGGAGCGCTCGGAGCTTTCGACCTCCTGCGGGGACCGAACTAGCCGGCGAGGGGCCAGCTGGACTCGCGGCCGGGGCTGTCCTTGTGGGACGGGCGCGTCTCGGGGCTGCCGGAGACTAGACATGAGCCGTGTGCATGCGGCGGCCGTAAATGGGTGACGACTGGGCGGCCTGCTGTCGGTGCGGGCCAGTTTGGGAGGAGGTGACTCGGAGGGACCGTCACCAGCGATGTGGCTGCGAGGGACGCTGGCGCGCGGAGCTGTAGGGGCCAGCATCACAAAATGCGCCTCGGAAGAAGACTGAGTGTCGTCGCCAGCTGAGAGGGGCCGGAAGGGCGGAGTGCGGCGTCGGTCTCGAGTGTTGTCGTATGGCGGCGTGTCCCCGCGGGCCCGCGTGTCGTCGTAAGGAGGTGTGCGCTCCCTGTTGTCGTAGGGCGGCGTAACGAAGCGGGTTCGCGTCTCGCGGAGGGGAGTCACCTCTCGCGTCTTGCAAAGGGGTGTGAGCGATCGGGAGCGGCTCGTCTCGCGGAGAGGAGTGGTCTCTCGAGCGGGTCCGATGGTCGGCCAAGTGCGATGTGCATAGGTCAGATGGGCGCAGATAGACGGGGTCGTGCGGTGTGGCTCGCGGACGCTGAGCCTGGGCGCTGGCTGCTGTATGGAGTGTGTGCCAGCGCTAGAGGAGGTTGCGGCAGCCCGGCTCGTCGCAAACAAATGCGCGATGCGGCGACACTCGTGGCTCGTCGAGCAGTCGTGTGACACTGGTCAGCTGGGTCCAGCAGCGTCGGTGCGAGCCCTGCTGGGCCAGTCGTGAGTCATGGGCTGGCTGGGTGCGCTGAAGCCGGGCGGACCAGTAGGTGCGCGCTGCCTGCGTGCCGTAGGCGCAGTTGGCGGGGGCTCCTCGGGTGGCGCCGCGCTGAGGACCTCAACAAAAGCCTCTGGCAGTCGTTCCGACTGCGTCTCCTCCTCACTTTTGAGGGACTGGTCGTCGGATCTGATAGGATAAGCTGCCTGCCGCATGGCCTTGTCTTCGGATGCCGTGGGGCGAGGCCAGGCCAAGTCGGCGGAAGAGAGTCCCAGCTGACGGAAGTAGCGGAGGCTGATGAGAACCGGCTGCGCTCCTGTGTCGAACATGATGCGCTGCAGCGCCTGGGTGTTGACGAGCACGATCCCTTGCAAATTATCCAAAAACGCGGCATTAGGAGTGCTGATCATCCTGCGCTCATGCGCAGAGCGCGCGAGCGCGGATCGCACCGCGGTGGCGGCATCGGTTGTCGGCCTCCTAGCGGCGGTGCGCAGCGTGGCTCTGCGTGACTGGAGCATCAGCTGAGCGGCCTGCCTCGTTGCCTCCATGGAGACGCCGAGCTCTGCGAAGGAGACCGTTGGCATGCGGTGCAGTGCTAGAGAGATGACCTCGGCGCTGAGCTGTACCGTCGTCATAGGTGAAGCGAGCGCATGTGGCGTCGGCTCTGCTGAGGTCGTGGAGGGCTCTAGGATGCGGAAGGAACGGGGCAGCCGCGGTGCCTCCTCCGTCCGGCGTCCCTGGTCTGGCCCGATGCGCTTCTGCGGAACAACGGGCCGACAGGCCGGTGCGGCGAGCGTGTGCTCGCGGCTCGCGCGCCCGACTGTGGAGCGGTTGCCGAGTGGCTGCGCGCGTGCGCAGCAGGCCAGAATGGCTGCTGCTGGCGCAGCCGGCAAACTTGCCGCGTATCCGGCCGCGGGGACTGTAACAGTGCCGTCTGCGAAGCCTGCCGCGAGGCCTGCTGCCGCGCCTGCCGCACAACTCGCCGCAAGGTCTGCCGCAGCGACTGCTGTGAAGCTTGCCGCGAGGGCTGCCGCGGGACCCGTCGCAAGGTTTGACGCTGCGCCTGCCGTGCAGCTGGTGGCGGGAACTGCCGTCGCGCCTGCCACGCATTCTGCCGCGCAGACTATCGTACTGTCTGCCGCAGGACGCGTCGCGAGGCCTGCTGCGTAGCCTGCCGCGCAATCTGCCGTACTGTCGGTCGCAGGACCTGTTGCGCAGCCCGCTGCAAGTCCTGCCGCCCAGCCTGTCGCGAGGCCGGTTGCGCAGCCTGCCACAGGTTCGGCCGCCAAAATGGCGAACCTTGGCGCGTGTGCGTTCGCGGCTGCAGCAGTAGCTGCATCTGCTGGCGCGGTCGAGGCTGCCAGGAGGCTGCCAGGTGGCGCCCCCTGGTGGCTGCTGGGGCCGAGGGGCAGGGTCACTGGACCGGTGGCGCCGTCTATCTCGGCTGCCCCGGGCGAAGATCGCAGCGCCCTCCCCCCGATGCATGGGCTAACTGGCCCCCCGGCAGCTTGCGTTGGGCTGCTGCCGGGGTTTTGTGCGCAGCCAGGGTTTAGGCCCTGGCTGTGCGCAGCCGTGCGCGGGCCGTCGGCACCGCGATCAGACATCCGACCGCGTGGCGCAGTCGAGGTAGCCCCCCCCTGACTGAGGGTGGCTGCTCCGACCGCCAGATCTGTGCCGGCTGAGCCGGGCCATGCGTGCGTGCCAAGTGGCGGCACGTGCGCGGCAGGGGCTGAGCCCTGGATGTGCGCAGCTACGGGTGCGCTGTCGGTGCTTTTGCCGGCGATCCGGCCGCACAGCGCAGTCAGGACACTCTCCTGCTGACCGAGGGTGGCGGCCGCTGCGGCCGTCGCTGAGCTGGCCGTGCAGGCCTGCGCGCATGCGCCACTTGGCAGCGCGTGGGTGCAGCTGCTGTGCGCAGCTGCAGCTGCCGCTGTGACGACGTCTTGGCGTCGCCGGGTGTGCCGTGGACCTGGCAGCGCAGTGTGCTGGGCGCGCGTGGGAGCCAGCGTGCGTGCGTGCATGCTGCTGTAGGCCGAGGCGGCCCCAACACGTGCCACGTGGCGATCTCTGCTGGAGCCTGCTGTCTGCAGCAGCCAGCGGGGACCGGCTGTCCCAGCCTGTGCGCAGAGCTGCGCACGGGCGTGCCGCACGGACGGAGTGGGAGGCTGCGGCCGAACCATCTGTAGCCGTGCATGCCGCCAGGTGCCCTCGTCCCTGCCTGCCAGCTGTCGCTACGCGGGCTGATGGGAGGCCTGCTGGTGCCAGCAGGGAAGCGCAAGCCAGGGGCTCTGTCGAAGCCTCGGCTGGCGTGCGGGCTGGCCCGCGTGCGCGCGGGCTTGCGCCAGGAGATGGCGCAACCGCGCAGTCGTGCAGCCTGCCATCCGGCAGTCTGTCGGGACTCCGGCTGTCGCTGCTGACAGTTGTCAGAGCGGTGCGCACAGGGCTAGCAGAGCTGCCAGTGCGGGTGCTTGCAGCTCTGGCAGCGGGCGCTACGTCGTAACGCGGACGTGCGCGGGGTTGCGAGGCTGTCGCTAGGCCTGATGGGTGCGCTGAAGCTGTGCGTGCGCCAGCTGTCAGTGCCGTGGTGTAGGACGGTGGAGCGGACGCAAGGAGTGCTCCGCACGCTTCATAGTTATCGACGTCGATGAGGCCACGAAGTCTAGCGATCTCCGCGTTGGCCTCCACGAGGGCGTCGCTGACGTCGTCGAAGCTGCAGTAGTCAGCTCCAGGCATCAGTGCGGCGTCCGTCGTGGCCGTAGCTGCTGTCATCGCGGGGCGGCCACCCGTACGAGGGTTGCGTGCGCCTTGCTGTCCTGCTGACGGCATAGGGCTGTCAGGAGCGCGTCCGTTCTCGACGTCGCGCTTCTTTTGCAGACAGACAATCTGCAAGTGGCCGTCCTTGCCACAATAGGTGCAATCGCCGGGCTTGCCATTCTGCGCGAGAGTGCAGTTCTGGCGTGAGTGGCCCGTCTTCCCGCAGGACCAGCAGGGATCGCTCGTAGTGGCAGCCATGGAAATGCGGCCACGCGTAGCTCCGCGCTGTTGCGTCTGCTGGGGCAGCTGAGAGCGCTGAGGCTGCTGTTGCTGCGACTGGGGCTGGCGGGCAGGCGTCGTGCGCGTCGTAGAAGACGGCAGCACTGAGGCCTCCTGGCGCACGCCCGTGGATGCTAAGTCCTCACGATCGCTAATGTTGCTCCGTGCGGCGGCCAAGCTCTGTTTCTCAACGGAGAGGTAGGCCTACTCCAGAGAATACTCTGAACCGTGGCGGTCGATGAGGGGGACTACGGCCCTCTCCCTCAGACGCGGCTCGACGGCGCGCAAGAAGATCTCCGCGGCCTCCCGATCAGTGAAAGTGCCGACATCGCGGCGGAGGTGCACCAAGCGGCGGTACATCATGCGGATAGTCTCGTTCTTGCGTTGGAAGAAATGGTGCAGCTCGTACACCTTCTCTTCAGTTGCAGCCTGGAACTCTGTCTTCAGGATGTTCCAGAAGGCTTGCACTGGATCAGCTAGCAGGGTCGCCACTGGTGGGTCACCCACAAGCTCAGTGCGGGTCCGGAGCTCGGCCTCCTTCTCACGGAAGGTGTCGCGGGCCTCGTGCGAGAGGTAGCGCATAAGCGTGTCGAAGACGTCGCGCTTAGTCAGCGTGGGTGTCTTGAGCTTTGCAGCTGCGAAGTCAGCCTGAAACTCCGAGATGGTATCTTCCAGATCACAGGTGCCTGGCCTACCGCTGAAGCGGTAGGCAAACCTGTCAGTCCTGACCTCGTGGTCATCTGCCATGGGATACCAAAAATCGTAGTGAGTCCACTGGGGAGATGGCTCAGAAGCAACTGCTGTGTGCTGGAGAGCAGGTTGCTCTTCTTTGGCGGGTTCAGTGATAGTGCTGAGATCTGAGTCTGAGTCTTCTTCACTAACCCCTTCGTAGTATGGCTGATAAGCAAGCCCACTACGGGTAGGCATACGCTGAAGGTTCTAATTGCTTGCAGGCAAAGAGAGATCTTCTAGAAGTAAGGGAAGTGTACTCTCCAGAGTGAGCACCTCAAGACTGTAATCTGGTAGGAAAACAACTAATGAAGTATGGCCCAAAAGATCACTGGAAGCACATCATGATCTTCAGAGTAGTCCTATGGCAAGGGCTTAAGCTGTGACTTTGCTCACCACTTGTGAAGTTCTTCAAGTGACTGGAAGCTTAAAGGGCTTGCTCTTCACAAGAGAGTAACTCAGTGGTCCTGAAAACACAAGAGATAAAAGTGTAAACTTTACTGATAATCTCTGTTACTTACAACTGGCATATTGGGACTTCTAAAAAGATGTTCCTCTAGGGACATCTCTAGCACTTATACTCCTGGACACCCGGCGTCGTGTGCGGCGGATCCAATGCATGTAGTCACTCTAGGAGGCTCTCCTATGTTCACTAATGTGTACAAGGCATGTACTAGCAATCCTATAGGCTAAGCATAACTCAAACCAATCAAAGCAAGGTGCGGAGGATATGCTACGTGTTTCTCATTGGCCGAGCTTACCTTGGGTGATTCTACCTAGATAGCGCCTCAAAAGTGGATCTGAAAATTGAGGAAGCTTCCTCTAGGAGTAGGTGATGCAATCACCAAGTTATAGCCTCAATGATGCACATATACTATGGAAATGCAAAGCTTATGTAGGCTAAGGGGGCTCGCGGATTTGTGCGCACAAGCTAGGGGTTTTAGGGGGTCACGAATAGGCAAGAATGTGCACATTGAAACACAAATTGCCCTTTGGTGAGGATCCGCTAGGGGCCGGTAGGTGACGCGGNGTAGGTGATGCAGACTAGATCGCTCATATCTCGCTCGATACTTGACCAAGTGACGCGAACCCGGTGCCATTCGGAAGGTGACTTGACGCGCTACATTTTAGTGACTTGGAAATTGAGAAAAGGTCAACGTATGGATGCGTAAAGTCTATGCAAAGTTGGCCTTCCTAGGTTGATGGTTCACACATGTGGAGCTCGATTTCGTGCGGCAACCTCGACTCATTAAATCATGACAACTAATATATTTTAATGATTATTATCTCTACTCATATATTGATTCATTACAGTCCCTCCAACTTAACTTGTTGTCGCCTCGACAACATTAAACTGCAGAAGTCTTAAATAAGGGAACTGGACCTGACCAGTCTCCCCCACTGACTGCCTCTTCAGCCTGTCACCTAGGGGGTTGTTCCTGGGGCTTCAGGATCAGGAGATTGAGATCTGGACCTAGATCTAGACGGCCCTCTAGGTCTGTCAGCTGGCCTTCTAAAGAACCCCGTTTGTTCTAAAGTTGGGCCTCGAGGAGAACGAAGGATGGTAGCCTGCTCTTCACCCACTTGGGTGTTGATCCCCACATAGACAGGCATTCTAATAGGATGGTGAAATACATTGGCAAGAGGTACATGTCCCTGAGCAAAGGGGGAGGCCGGCATACCTCTGGCCACCCCGCGTGTCCCTCTTCTGGCACCCCTGTCCTCTGGGGATTTCTGCCTGTGTCTTCTGCCAAGTACAGTCTGATCAGCTTCTTCCCCTGCTTGGGCAGGTAGGCTGGGGGAGCGGGTGCGGGGTCCACTTGCCTCCATGACCAGGATCACGTTCCATGTACCTGATCTTGGTTCTTTAGGAAGTGCCCCTCCCTGCCCCCTGGGTCTCCTGAGTACCAGCTCCTGATGCTTCTCCACTGCCTTGTTCTTCTTCCTCATCCTCCTCATCCTCCTCCTCTGAGAGAGTAGGAATCTCGTCCACTAAGTCGTCCTGCTCCCTGGTAGACATGGAGTAGTCTACTGACCTCCTTTTCTGGGGTCCATGCTCGGCCTTTCTCGGTTTACATGGGAACCAGTGGGGAGAGCACATCTGCTGTCCTGCTTCCCTGGCCAAGTACTCCCAGCTCCTTCTCTCAACTTCATTGTAAGCTGGCAATAGTGTGAGGTAGAATACCGTATCATTAAAGCTACTGGGCCGCATGCTCACCATCCTGATGAGTTTCTGATCTCCCACTATTCCCGGTATTGGGACTGGCTTGTTCTCTGAATCATCGGCAAGGTACCGGGCCTGCTCTGCTGTATAGCCCACCATCTTGGCATAACCCTCGTAGAGGACCACACCAGTGTGTGTCTCAATGTACCTATCCAGTGCTGCAGTTCCTTCCCTCTGTAGTAGTGTTGTCTGTTCTAGCTTGTTGATCTCCTGGGCTGCCAGCAATGCTTCCTTTAGGTTATCAAAGTTTTGGCCACCCACCACAACATACCTCTAAGTGGCCAAGCTCTTCTGCCTGCCCGCTACAGCCTTTTTCCATCTCTCCTCCTCTGCCGCTGCCGCTTCTTCTTGTTGTTTCTTCTGTCTCTCCTCCTCAGCTTTCCTGAGGTTTTCCGCTTCTTGATCCTTCTTCCTCTGTGCTTCTTCTGCTGCCTCTTGTTGTTTGCGGACCCTTTCTTGTTCTCTCGTGGTGAGGGACGTCGCCGCCAGCTCCTTCTGGTATTGCTCCATTGTCCTCCTGGCTTCTTCTGCCTTGCGCTTTCTGTCCTCCTTTTGTGTGGTGGGAGCCATTCTGCACATGTAACCAGGGCACAAGTTAGTAGGATATTGACCATTGTCCTAGAAGTTGCAGGAAGGGAGTAAGTTCGTATTAGTATGGTGTATTCGTTCCCGTTTACCTTACAGGGTGATTGCTAGGAGTTGACGTAGTTGCGGTGCACTAGACATAAATGTATGAATGTGTTTTCAGGTGTGTTAAGTGATGTATGGCTGTGCGAGGCCCTTTTTCCTTCAGCTAAAGGTGCTTTATGTGGGCCACGCTGTCTCCTCTGTCACTATGCTGACTCTTAGGGTTCACATCACTGTCCCTTTCTCGCTCTCGCACATTCATTGTCATATATTTTCCCCTCCAATTTAAATGGAGACAGGACCTCCTGTCACCTTCCCGTGTCAACTGAAATGACTGTTAGGAAGGTGCTCCAGCCGCCTGAAGGTGGAACCGGTTCAACGCCCCTTTGGCATTAGTCAAATGGTCTTTAAATTCCCCAATGTCCCCAGAGGCATCGTAACTCTTCCATCTAATGAGGTATTTCATGACATATTTAGACGATCGACGGACCGAGCGCGCGTCTAAAATCTCCTCAACCTCATATTCCTCAGGGTCGCCGTCTCGGACAGCGGGGACCGGTCCCGAATGGACAGGTAACCGTCCTGTGAACAGTGTATCACCTTTGATGTAAGGTTCCAGGAAGGAGACATTAAAGACCGGATGACCCTTGTATTCTGCTGACATGTTCAGTTTGTAAGCATTCTGACCGACACGACGCACCACCGAATATGGACCGACCCAGACAAGGCCAAGCTTTTTCTTGACCACACCAGGGAGGTACAGGTGCTGAGAATGCAGTTTGACTAAATAGCTCTTAGAAAATGTCAGCTTCCGACGGTGTTGATTAGCGTATTTTTGTTGGTTTTCTTGGGCTTTGTGCAGGTTTTGTTGGACTTCTGACAGGGTGTCAGCAAACTCCTGAGTTAACTGGAGAGAGACCGGATTGTCAACCCCTTTAGGGTAAGTTACAGACTCCCCTAGCACATCTAAAGGAGACTTAGGGACTCTACCCAGGCTTATTTCAAAAGGAGTATTGCCCGTTGACGCATGCACCGCACTGTTGATCGCAAACTGGATTTGGGGTAACAGGTCATCCCAATTATCTTGTTTTTGGTTAATATAAGCTCTCAGTACCTTTTGAAGAACTCGGTTTGTTCTTTCAGTCTGCCCATAACTCTGAGGGTGGTTTGCTATGCTGAGCAGCTGCCTGACTCCCATTAACCCCATTAAAGCTCTCCATAATTTAGAGGTAAATTTCGAGTCTCTGTCTGAGATTATATTAGAGGGTAGCCCATGTTGGCATACTACATGGTTGTAGAACTGTCTCGCTGTTTTGAGTGCAGTTACTTTGACGGTTGTGGGGATGAAAATAACCATTTTTGTCAGTTTATCCACGACTACCAATATCGAATCATGCCCATTGGCAGTTCGTGGCAGTGTGACCACCCAGTCCATGGATATTGTTTTCCAGCGGCTAGTTGGGATGAGCAGCGGTTGTAAGAGGCCCCCCGGTGGTGTGTGCCTAGACTTATTCTTTTGACACCGGTCACAGGACTTAACGTATTTCAAGACCTCCCGACGTAATCCCTTCCAATGAAAATGTTTTGTCAGTTTGCCAACAATTTTGGCCTGCCCCAAATGCCCACCCGGTAAATTGTCATGTGCTTGACTCAGTTAAAGGGACCTTATTTCCATGTTATTAGGAATGACCAGCTTCAGCCTGCCTGAAGTGGTTTCAGTCACCCAGACCCCTCCCTTAAGCTTATACCCGAGTGCAGTAGCACGACACAGACCAGTAGTGGGGCTAGGCTCAAATGTTGGGTCAGATAAGTAGGCTTTCCTAAGTTGTTCAAGGAAGGACTTTTTCACCTTCAGTGAACTGAGTGCACACAGGACTTTATCTACAGCATGCTGATTAAAGTTCCTTTCTTGCAAGTCAGGTCTTCTAGAGAGTGCATCAGCGAGATTCAACTTCCCTGGTTTGTAGTCGATGTGGACTTGAAACTGCTCCAGCATCTGGCTCCAGCAGTTCGCCCTCCTTGACAGCTTGGATTCCTTCTGAAAGTGAGTCAGAGCTAGATGATCTGTAATCACCTTAAAAGCTTTACCATGTAAGTATGCTCTCCACTGTTTGAGCACATGAATGATAGCTAGCAACTCTTTATCATGCACTGAGTAATTAATTTCCGCTGGATTAAATTTCATACTCATACAACACAGGATGCCACTCCTGCCGTACCTTACCATCCTTTGTGGTTTTGTCAGCAGGCTGCAACAAACTAGCAGCCATGGCAAAGTCAGAGGCATCAGTGACCACCTGCACCGGTTTGCTGGGGTCATACACGGCTAGCACCGGGGCAGAACAAAGAGCATCTTTAAGGGTCTGGAAGGCAGCCTGCTGCTCCCTCCCCCACACATACCCTATGTCATTCTTAGCAAGGTCAGTCAGTTTACTGGCCTTTGTAGAATAATTCTCAATAAATCTCCTATAGTAGTTAGCCAACCTGAGGAAGGATCTAACTTCAGAGACAGACTGTGGTACTAGCCAGTCCCTTAAGGTCTGGACTTTCTTAGGATCCACACTGATGCCTTCTTTACTGACAACGTGGCCTAAGAATTCAATACTTTCTTTAAAGAAATCACACTTGCTCATTTTAGCATATAAGTGAATTTTTTTCAGAGTGTCCATGACTGTCTTTAAATGTTCAGTGTGCTGAGCTTCATCCTTAGAGAAAATTAAAATATCATCCAGGAAAATTTGCACAAACTTATTCAAATAAGGTCTGAAAATGTCATTCATAGCACCCGTGAAGGTCGCAGGAGCATTAGTCAGTCCAAATGGCATCACGTTGAACTCATAGTGTCCATAACGTGTGCGAAAGGCAGTCTTGTGTTCATCCCCCTCAGCAATTCTGATTCGATAATGACCACTCTTGAGATCTATCTTACTGAACACCTTAGCGCCAGACAGGGTATCAAGCAAGTCCTCGATTGTGGGTAAAGCATACTTATTGTTTACTGTAATTCTGTTCAGAGCTCTGTAATCCACACACATCCGCATACTCCCATCCTTTTTCTTCACAAATAAGATAGGTGCGCCGTAAGGTGATTTATTGGGGGAAATATAACCATTTTCCTCAAGCTCTGCAATCTGTGTTTTCAACTCCTCGCTCTCCACATAAGACAAGCCATAAGTGCGTTGCCAGGGTGGTTGACTCCCAGGAAATAAATCAATCTATGATCTACTTCTCTCTTAGGGGGTAATCCCGGAGGCATATTGAAAACATCAGTGTATCGAGCAACAATTTTTGCAGCAGTAGGGTGCTCCGGAGGGCTTACCTTTCTCTCCACCACTTCTTCAGGTTGAGGATTTACCTCTCTTAGCAGCAGACAGAACATTCTGTCTTCCTTCTGGTTCCAGCTTTTGACGAACTCCATTGCATTCAGCAACTTGCATCCTTCTGGAAGCCTCTTCTTTTCCTTCAGTTGCCATCCATACAGGACAAGAGGAAGAGCACTGGTGGGTGCCACGTTTGTCTGCCCATCACTGGCTCCTCTCACTTTAACTGTACCTCTGCTCCAACACACTTCAGCTTGATGTCTGCATGTTCAACCAGGACCTGCCTAGCACGAGATCACAAAAGCCAGTGTTGAGTACCTCAAATGTAAGCGTTTCAGTTAGAACTGCAATGCCAGAACCTAACTGGACCTCAATAGGCTTGGTTATAACTCCTCCCGGGATACTTGAGGCATCTCCAAGGAATATTTTTCTATTCCCTTGGGTGACAGTAGGCAGCCTTAGCCGCTTAACTAAGTCCTTGTGGATAAAACTATGTGACGTCCCTCCGTCAACAAATGAACTAACCTTCCTACCTGGAATCATGCAATGCAGCAGGATAGGGAGGACTGTCTTTTCCTGACTTTCGCATGTTTCTCCTGACTGAGCAAAGAAATGTTGGACATCAGGTGGAACAAGAGCATCCAGAGTGTGCACTCTCTGGATGTCTATATTGCTGATGGTCTCCTTTATCTGGTTGTCAGGCATGCATAGTGAATCCAGNTGCATAGTGAATCGAGTTCAGCAGGGCCCGTAACACGTGCTACGAGGGCAGCTAGTGACGACTCACTATCTCACAGTCAGTAGACTGGATTACTGACTGTTGCTGTCCTTTAAAGGCTGGTCTTTTCTCTCGACTTTTGGGAGGTGCTTGTCTGGACACTGCTCTCTGAAGTGACCTGGCTGCTAGCAATGGAAGCAAATCAATTCTGCTAAGGCTGGTCTCGGCTTAGTCCTACCACCACCTCTTCCATAGCCGCCTCAAGAGGAACCACCTCTACCTCTAGACTGTATGGCATTATACTCATACTCATATCTATCACTCTGATCATCCTCAGCCTGGTCTCCTTCAATTGCATTGTAGGAACCGTGGGGCTTTTTGACAACCTTAGACACCAGAGCATTACTTTGGGGCTTGTGATTAAACTGCTGCTGATCCCAGGCATCAGCGTCCTGAATCAAGTCAGCCAATTTCTCATATTTCTTTTCAGCAAAATGACCTGAGATTTTGGATTTCAGGCCATACCTGAAGTATGCTATCCTACACCTCTCTGGCAAGACTGGCTGCTTCATCATGTTCTCCTGGAACTTTTGAACAAACTCAGCAACTGAAGTGGTCTGCTTCAGTGTCAAAGAGATCATCGCATAGATAGCTTTCTCCTGCTGATTGATGACATCAAACTTCTCATGCAGCTTCTCGACAAACTCTACCCAAGTAGGGTCACCGAGTTGTTGAGCCTTACGCTCTCCTTTCCAAATACAGCCACCAATCTGCTGCACTGCCTTTCAATAGAGCACCAGTGTGCCTGACTTTCTCATAATCCTGCAGTTCTGGGTAGTTCTCCAGCCACTGCTCAACATCAACGAGAAACTTGATCAGGTAATACTTTTTGTTTTCCTCAGGATCATAGTCTTGGGGAGGTTTTGGCTTGGGCTTACTAGGCCCTCTGCCACCACCACCAGTGGTTTGAGAACCCAGTTGGTCTCTGTCACGCAGCAATGCCATCATGATCCTTCTGTCCTCCTGTTGGGACTGATGCAGATACTCGCCATTTGCGATTGCATCTGCACAAATAAGGCTGCCAGATCTACATTCTGAGGTGGTAACCCAGCAAACGCAGCAACAGCAACATTAGCTCGATTTGTAGCAGCTTCGGCATTCCCGATTGCTGCCGCTCCGACTATGCCTGTTGCACTTAGTTGTCTGCAAATCTGAGGGAGAGGTATAACAGTAGGGACAGCAGGAGGTTGGTTTCGGAGATTGGCCCTCTCTGCCATCTGCCCATCGTCCTTTCATCAGGGGCTCTCCTGTTTACTGCCTCCTCTATGTCCTTGGCTAATCGCTCGTCTTCAGCCAACTGGGCTGCTACTGCAGCCTGCTCAGCAGCCTCTCTAGCTCCTGCATCATGCAGCGTTCCGAAGTGGGTACGGGGTCCAAAGACGCGATTTTCGTCCTGCCCCTCTACAATGTTATCATTGTCCTCACCCTCCATTTTCCGAGAGTTGCCAACTTGAGACCTAGTTCTTACCATACACGACTGCTGTGATAACTGCTCCGATACCACTGAAATGAATCGACTTACCAATAGGCAATTAACAATTAATAGATCTTTATATTAGCGAGTAATCTTTATGGTTATTTCTGTTAACTGATTAAATAGCAAAAGACAAACACACTAGCAGTGAACAATACTCGCAAGTCAGATGCAAGTAAACTAGCATCAAAAATACAATCAGTAAACTCGTACATAAGCAAGGTTAGAAGTCAGTGCGTATCAATGGCTTTTGGCCTTGGATTCAAATATCTCTCAGGAAGCAGTACAAGAGAGTTGGCCTAGTTTCCGAATGCCGAACTTAAGACTAATACCTAGCATATGTACATGGAATGAGTTTACTATTCAACGGCAAGTGCGATTGTACCGCCTACCCGGGAGTTAACCACGTTGGTAGGACCTCGGCTGACCAAATCCACACCCATCTCCCATCAGCCCGTATCGCCATCCACCTTAAGGGTGTCTTTTGGCCACTCATCTGACACATAACACTTAGATGCATAGCTAGGCAGTCCGCTGCTGCCGAGTACGGCAGCCAGCTGACTGTCAAAGAATGTGTCAGCAAGCTGACACAAGTCAACGGGCTGACCTAATGGACTTTAACCTGCTTCTCTCGGCTGAGTCATTTAACTAAGTATCAAGTATCGAGCAGACTTAAATTCAGCAGCCTAAACATTGACTAAAGTTCAGCAGGCTGAACTTATTCAACTATTTTATCCAAATAAATATTATATCTATCCAATGTACTTGCTCATCCAATGTACTTGCTCATTACACGTTAACAGGTCAACGGGGTTTAGTCTGTGAGAGTTTGTATCTGACAGTTTGTAACTGAGCGCGTCTTGCCATCCGCCACGTGTGCCAGATTTTGTATTTACTGACAATCGCGATAGCTATTGTGCCTATCCAGATCGGTGCCCCGGACACGTATGGAGGTTGCCAACACGTGTGAAACTGAACCAACCTACCAATGAGCCATCACCTATTTAATAAAAGATCCTCATATTGACAAATAGATTTTATGGTATTTTTTGGTAAACTTGTTAATCAGCAAAAGCCCACACAACTAGAGTAAGCAATTCATACAAGTCAAATGTAAGTCACATGCATCAACCATGCCACCAGTAAACTCATGCGTAAGCAAGGTTAGTAAGCTATTGTGTAATGATTTGCAGCCTTGGATTCAGACAATCTCTCAGTATTCTATATCGAGAGTTGTGTTGATTTTCAAATTTTGAACTCGATAGCAATACCTAGCCTACGTACACGGAATGGTTTTATTGTTCAACGGCAAGTGGGACGACACTGCCTACTTGAGAGTTAACCTCGCTGGTAGGACACCGGTTAACCAAATCCACAGCCATCTCCCATCATCCCGCATTTCCACCTGCCTAAGGCGTCATCTAGCCATTCATCTAGCATATCACAATTGACGCATTGCTAGGCAGTTCGCTGGTTTTGCTGAAGGCGGTCGGTTGACTTTCAAAGAACATGTCACCAAGCTAACTTAAGTGGACTTCAGCTTGCTCGTCAGCTAAGTCATATATTAAATATTGATTAAACTCCAGCATACTGAAAATTAAATAAAATTTTGCAGATTGAATGTGATTAATCATTAAGCAACACCCTTTTTTAAGTTTTTAAGGTAACAACATATCATTTCTTATGGACTAATTACAAGCAAGAGAAAAAACAAGCACACGAATATATGACTTTGTATCATATTTGAAAATTTGACGGTCAATCATGCAATCACTTTGAAAATGTTGCAGGTGCCGGCATATTCAAGAATGACATACCTTTTGTATACAAATCAACGCTATTTTGTCATTTACTTTTGAATTCGTGACCAAAAAATCAGGAAAGGGACCTGAGTAATGTCAATGACAGGGGTTCCAAAGCAGTAAGTAGCTACTTATTGGTAAGTTATTGGAATATCTCAAATACTTTACTGCGTCGTGCACCATATGCAGAGTGAAGGTTCAAGAGCATTTGTTAGTAATGAGTTATGATTCATCACAGTTGTTGTGCCTAGGCGGACAGCTATGATAATGGGGTGTAAGTGAACAATGTACATTTTGAGGACCATAAGTATGGTTTGCTAAAATACATAATATCTAAATTTGCTCATGTTTTGAAGAGAACCTGAGCCATTGTGTCACGTCACAAGAATTCTCTTTCCTTGAACTTTGCCTAGCACGATCCATTAGAGGTCAATTCGGCCATCACTATGGCATGTTAAAGCTTCAAAAATTATGTCTCTATTGTTAAGAGTCCCTTAAATTTTGTCTTAATTTATGCATATTCTAGAATACTCTCGAGCAATTTTTTTCTTTGTCGATGTAGTTGCCATCTTGACTTCTCACATGCTTCTTGGGACGTCCCATCCCATACGCTTGTGTGAAAAAGTTCACATGTTCAAGGGACCAAACTTCTTACCCACGTTTTGCCTTCGACGATTGCTTGACCTGAAGGCTGAGAGGTTGATCCACAAGCTCCGTGCATGCTTAAGTGGACCTTTCTGCCCCGTGCTAATTGGTGGAAGGACTTGTGGAAGTCGGTAAAGTGCCGTTAAGACATTAAGTGATCGTCTTTTGTTTGTGGAATATACTCTAATGTGAAAATCCACTCAACAAATGTACGGTTGAGAGTACCTGCAGAGTTTCCACGGACAGGGGCATACAAGAGTCACAGCAGGCGAAATGGATGGTTGGAGATGGTTAAGAACCATGATCTGGATAAACTGTGGACGAGCAGGCAGGGCCAGAAGGAAGCGCGAGAGAGAGCCTTCCCAAGCAATCCCAAGCCAGCCATCACCTGCATTAGCACGAAGTGGCACAAAGAGCCTCGCAAACGTCTCTCCGCGCCACGTCCTCCTAAATGAGCGCCACAGCGAACAGCTCTCCATCGGACGTTCTTAATCGGCGGCAGGGACAATCTGCTGTGGGATTGGTGGTCGACAAAGTACATCCTATCCTGTTCCATGAGCGCGGCTGTCACCCTAGTGGGGAGCATTTGACAGAAGAGTCGAAGCTCCTTTCCACTTCAGCTCGTCAGTCTCCACTGTAATAGTGACACTCTCCCATCCAGCGCAGGTCATTCAGCTGCTTTTCAAT
Source organism: Mesotaenium endlicherianum (assembly GCA_009602735.1). NCBI lineage: Eukaryota > Viridiplantae > Streptophyta > Zygnematophyceae > Zygnematales > Mesotaeniaceae > Mesotaenium > Mesotaenium endlicherianum. The sequence goes on from WELA01003638.1 coordinate 451,885, forward strand.
CTTCTACTACGCTTTACAAATCAGAAGCCATGGCCGCCGTTACCATGTCCTCTGCTTTCACAGCTCTGGTCGCCCCAACCCTTTTCAAGGGACAGACCAGCCTTAAGCAGAATGTGTCCCAGAAGTTCGGCCTGGTCAAGTCGAACGCTCGCCTGACCATGGCCTCCTACAAGGTGACCCTGGAGACCCCCTCAGGCTCCTCCACCATCGACGTTCCCGATGATGTGTACATCCTCGATGCCGCTGAGGAGGCCGGACTTGACCTGCCTTACTCATGCAGGGCTGGTGCTTGCTCATCATGCGCCGGCAAGGTCTCCAGCGGCACACTCGACCAGTCTGGACAGTCATACCTTGACGACGACCAGATTGCCAAGGGATTCGTCCTGACCTGCATTGCCTACCCTACCTCTGACTTGACCATCGTCACCAACCAGGAGGACAGCTTGTACTGATTTCCCAGGTAGTGATTTAGAGACGAATCTTTAGTGAAAGTGGTTAGCTTGTATATCAGAGCTTTATTAGCACGAGCTGCCTATGCAGGATTGGTATGCAAAGCGCGGCTTAATGTTAGAACGCTGTAGAGGATGCACCCTAGAACAGGGTTTTGCATCGTTCTGAGTTTCAAACTTTGTAATTTAGCAGGTGGGTGACATCCTTTGAGCATATTAAAGCCTCTGGTTTCAAGGTATCCTCTGTAGCAACGGATGTACAAACAATATTAAAATCAAGCACAAATATCAAGCACAAATATCAAGCACAATATTAAAATCAAGCACGGCTTCTAAACAGTGAAGTATGAGTTGCTGGGTGTTTGGTGAGAATATCTCTAAGGTCCTGATGAAGTGCTGCAATCAGTTCAGTGATTGTTTTTGTTGGACTATTGTGATAGGGTCATTACTGATGGTATATAACTGCTGTGACTTTTGAAGTGCCCTTCAGACGTTTTTATTTTGCCAGGGCTGTGTCATTGAGCTTTTTATAGGTCTTGCTTGGACTGGACGGTGCTGAAGGTTATCATTCTTTATTAAATGATGTTTTCTGGGGCATTCAGGGCTGTAAATTTCTGAGCTATGAAATCACTCTCAATCTGGTATGATGATGTTGTGATGCCCTCGGGGCCCTGAGCTTTAGATCAATCTTAATCTGATATGATGATGATTTGATGCACTGGGCGCTGTAAATCTGAGTTCGAATGTGTCATGCTTCATTCTGGACGGTGGTCAGCATGATGTAGCTCAACTCAAGTGTGCTGATGAAATTAGTGTTAGTCCGTGCTGGAGGTTGAAAAGCCTGTTGTGACACTTCTTTGCCGAGGTTCTACTAGCACTGAGTGCTTTTATTGTAAATATGTGCTCACGAATTTATGATTTTCATGTATCATCAAATAAGGCTTGTTGAGTTTTGGATAATGCCGGCGCTCTTCCACACTGTTTTGTAACAGTTCAATCAGATGTAGATTTCCAATATAAAACATTGAATTGAGGAGATGATCCAATTGTGAAAGCCAAAAAAGGGGTACTTTCTGGACTTTCAAAACTCCATTTTGACAGAACCTTGACATGAAACTGAAATACACAAAATATTATTCTTTGATATCAATTTGTTGCTATGCCAGCTCTCGACACATTCAGCAAAGACATTTCTGTATGTAGGAACTATTATCGAATGTTATGTTATGTCAACCTCGTCCTACTCGTCGCTCATTAGGATTCCTTCTCGATCCAAAAGGTGTGACAGGACCCTTCACTTTAGAGCCCTGGCCCTTAACACCCAGGCCCTGGAACCATGTCTGAAAGTCTGGGCTTGTGATACTTTCATCCTGAACATTAGAACCACCATATCAAGCACAACAAAAGCCAACAAATACTAAGATTAGTACTTCTAAGCAGCCTCAAATCGTCCATGCTGCCTACAGGAATAAAGGATGTACCTTCCAGTGTCAAATGAATATTGTGTACGCTACTACGGAGGCTCAGAGAGCTCACTCACAAAGAAACATACACATGCAGATCAAAACTGATTCATATCATTTCCTCATATAGAGAACAAGCCCAGTGCTGGCTAGTTACCTGCTGCATCCTCGCAACCAATACTCCATTCATAAGCTTTCGAACGTCATAGATCCAGCCAAGCAGCACATTCAGTAGCAGACCAAGTTCAAACCTGCAGAAAATCAACATGCCGAGTACATACCGTACATAGAAGACATAGCATTGCGACATTGCATTGCAGTGGACTCACCCCTTTGAGAACCTTCTTCTTCCAGGGCCCCTTGGGCAGCTGGTCTTCTCGCAGCACTGGATTTACTAGAGCCCCCTCCCGGCCGCCCTTGGGCATGGGCAGCGAGTACTGCAGCCACAGCATATGAGAAGTTAATCAGGACATGAGAAACAAATATGTCCTGCACGTACGAGAAACTGATCCTTCACTCCATTCCTTGTTGAGTGCCGAAGGTGACATGCCGGTCTCCTGTCAACACGAGCAGATCCAAACCCCACTCTGAAGCTGCTCTGCACGAACGCGGAGCTAGAGGACAACCTATCCGCGGCCCATGCTTTGATATCATCAATACACATCTCTGTAGCGTTGTAGTGCACATCTTTGTCCGAACTGCTGTAATGTCAAGCAATACACAAAATATACGAGCCACGCAAACACCACACCTGAGTCACAGCAAGCACGTGAAACAAGTGCTACATGCAGAAGGGGACCTCTTCTTCCTTGCAGGGCAGACATGACACAATAACATCGGGGCCAAACTGCGGAACCAGAAAAGATGGCTTGTCCCGCAGAAGGCAAGCAATATATGATGCTTGCAGCGACTAGTATCTCACCCTGGTGCCCCGGATGTTGAAGCGCTTGCGCATGCCCGCCTGAAGGGTCCCGTTCTCACCCACAGTGACTGACACTTTGGCAAGCGTGCCGCCGTTGCCGCAGTCGGCACAGAAGGTGCGGCCCATCTCACGCGTCACCGCCCGGCACGCGCTGCACTTCAGCGCCCACCTGCGCTCGCTCGCGTGCCCCGCAACCCACACCGCCCGACAGGCACAGGCGAAAGTGGGCCAGCAGGAGAACGACAAGGGACGAAGAATAGGGCTAGGAGAGCATGTGGGAGTGCAACCGCCGTGCGATGCATAACAGCCGGTGTGAGGTGGCAAACCCAAGTCCCAGTTGGCAAGAGCAAGCCAAGAGCAGCGGCACAGATGGCAGCCCACCTCACGCCTTGTAAAGAAGTCCACACAACCCTTCGCCATGTGCCTTTGTCATCAACTTTCCACCAAAGCAGGCTGGACGATTAGCCAATAAGCCAACTCTCTCTGCCCCCCCCCCCCCCCCNCCTCCCTACATGCCTAAATTGTGCTCCCTTCCAGACAATAAAATTTGTAGATGCAAGCAAACAGCCCTCTGCATGTGCTACAGAAGCAGGACCTGGAGCTGAAGCACATAAGGGACGGGGACGGGCGGCATGGCTCCCGGCGTCAGAGAATACGCGTGTTGCCAAAAGCGCCCCTGCTACTTGGCCAGCACGACACTGCTAGCACCAACAGACACGATCGAGCAGGGCAGAGCGTGCGAGCAGGCGCAGAAACGCTGCGGGGGTCGCACGCATCCCACGAGCATCTCACGACCCTGGCCCACCACATGAGCTGCATGCGAAGAGGCCCCCCAAGCGGGCACCTTGAAATCTACATGGACCTGGACCTGAGGAGGGCGGGGGTGCACAGAAGTGCATGTGCCGACGACCTCTCTACGAGCCCCGCTGAGGGGGGGGGGGNGGGGGGGGGGGGGGGGGGGGGGGGGGGGGGGGGGGGGGGGGGGGGGGGCAATAAACGAGCAGAGGCAAGCTGCAGGCCAGCAGGCAGGCAGGCGCGCACGCCTGCAGGCAAGCAAGCGGGCGGGACAGGGGCGGGGGCGCACCTTTGCAGCTCCCGGATGCGCACGCCGTCGTACGACAGCAGGCGCAGGCCCATTTGTAGGATCACGTTCTGCATGGCAAAGTCGGCCGTCATGCACGCCACCTGGCTCTCCCACATGGGCCTCAAGGCCCAGCTTGCCTCGCTCTCGTCCTCGCCGCCCTCCCCGTGCGTGCCCGCCAGGCTCTGCTCCTCTTCCTCCTCCTCTTCCACCTCTCCTCCTTCCTCAGCGCCGTCAGCTCCATGCGACCCGCCGTTCGCATCGCCATATTCGCCTCCTGCCTCTCCTCCCTCTCCATCCTCTTCCTCGTCAAACTCCTCTTGTCCCAGCTCAGCACTCCCCCTCCCATTCTCCCCCTCCTCAGCCGACGCCTCCTCCGCGTCGGACCGGCTGGGAAAACCTGTCAAATCCCCAGCCTCCTCCTCCCCAATGCCCGTCTCAGGAGCATCAGCAGCATCCTCAGTCTTAGCCGCTGCCGCAGCCTGCTCCCCTTCAGCTCCAGGACTTACCTCTGCAGCCGCCACCTCCTCACCTTCCCCGCTGCCAGTCATGGCCGCACGCCTCTGCTGCCGGATCAGGTAGCGTCGCCGGGTGGTGCGACACACGGCCCTCTCCCAGTCCTCCCCCTCGGGGCCCGCCGCCGCGTCCTCGCCCTTGGATGCATCCAATCCGACCGTCACGATCTTCCCCTCGAACGTCTCCTCCTTGATGAGGGGCTTGGGCGTGCGCCTCCTCCACCGGCTCCTGCCCCGGCCCCCGCTCCTGCTGCCCCTGGCCCCGCCTGACCAATCGGACGCCTGGTTCGACCTTGGGGTGGACACAGCTGACGTGCCGGGGGGGTTCAGAGCAGAGGCCGCCTCGCTGGCGGCCTCGGGAGCACACGCCAGAGAGAGTGCCTCCAGCTCAGCAGCAGGGGGGGCTCTGCTGGTCTCAGGCGCACGCTCCTCTTTACCTGCCTTGGCCTCAGCTGCAACCCCCTCCTCTTGCTGCCGCAGCTGCTGATGCTCAGCTACCCCTTCCCTCTCTTCTGAACACGCCTCCTGGGGAGGCCCCGTCGATTCCTCCCCGCCCCCTGCCAACTCAGCAGCTGCAGGGCCTTGCTCCGAGGCTGTCTCCCCGCTCCCGTCCAAGCTCGTCACTCCCAGGATGCGTGAACTAGAGGCGCCCTTTCCACCCCCCCCTTTGCTCCTGTCCTTAGCCCCTGGCCTGGCCCCGTCATCGCCCACCTCATCTATCGCCGCCCACTCCTCGGGGTTGGCCACAGTGCCCCACCCCGGGGGGTTCCTAACGCGCTGGGAGTGCTTGGACACAACCACCAAGGGAGGGGGGGACTTGCGGATGTGGCCAGTCCCGTGTGCCTCGGCTTCCAGCGTGTACGTGAGCGCTATCAGCTTCACGTCCGGCGCCGACAGGGTGTGCAGGTCTCCCGTCGCCCGTGCAAACTTCATCACTGTCGAGGGAACAGTTTTCGAGTTAAAAGGGGGAGGAGGAGGGGAAGAAGGAGGGGAGGGGGGAGGGAGAGTGGGCAGGGGGGGCGAGAGCGAGAGTGGGCAGAGACAGCCACAGACAGGCGCGTGAGGCAGGGGATGAAAGTGGGCAAGATGCGGTGTCTGTCGCGTCGTAAGAGGGCTCTTTGAAGAGTCTTAAGAAACGTGAGCCCGTCAAGCAGGCTGGCCCTTCGCTTACTTCCCGCATGCACCAGGAGAGAAGCGGCACCCTTTCTTAGTGATGCAGTATGAGTGTGCATGGTGCCAGCCTGAGCCTTGCTGTGCATGAGCTGTTAACAAGAAATGGCACGCAGAGAGCGAAGGGAAGGCTGCACAGAATGCCACGGTGGAGTGACCAATGGGGAGAGCGCACCTGCTTTGAGGGCTTCCTCCGACGGCTCGCGGATCTTGAGATCGTACGGCAGCTGGGCCAGGAGTCTCCGGGCTTCCTTGTCGCGGACCTCGTTCATCACGTCCCCAATTGTCACGAGCTCATTAGCTCCAAAAGCGTCCAACCTTATACCCCTGATAATGGCGTTGGCATCGACTACCAGAGTCTCCAATTGACCCCCCAGGTCAGGCCCTCTGGAGCTGCCAGAAGCTGGCGCAGGAGCTCCGCCATTAACGTCCGTGGAGCCCTTCGAACCCGTTGAACCGTCAAGCAATTGTGTATCAGTTCCGCTGACGTCCCCCCTTTCCCCACCGGAAATTGCAACCTGTGAATGTGTTGAAGTTTTGCTAGTCGACTCTGGTGCGGTTTTTGCAGCAGGCTGGGGATCCTGCCGAAGAGCTTGAGTGAATGAAAGAGGATTGCTTTTCCACGAGGTGGTTGAAGTGCCAGGGGGTTGGGTGGAGCCAAGAGCCGGAAAGTCGTCTACCGAAGCCATGCCAACGCTTTTCGTCCAGATATGTAAAGATTTCTCTACGCAAGAAGACCTCGAGAGAACGATCTTGGTCAAGAGGCAGTAATTCGAAAAAAAGCTCAGCCAAAGACGGCAAAAGGACAAGTAGCAATCAGAGTGGGAGGCCTTCACGTTCAGTCATTAACTATAAAATTCTCCAACTCCACTTAGGCCAAAGGTAAACCATCAAAGCTCACTGCTTTTTATTGTGGAAGTTTAAGTTCCCTGTGAGCTAGCTAGCTGTCTTGATTAAGATTCTGCCCAGATTAGCCGAGCTATACGAGCAAATCATTCGGGACTCCAGCGGCGGACGCCCAGTGAGGAGTTCCCAGTCATTCCCAGTGCACGGTACGTTCGGTCTAGTCCAGTTAGATCCAGTCCATGCTTCTCCCTTTCGCGCGATGCACACGAGACATTTCGCGCTTGAGTACGAGTCATGTCACATGTGCTCACTCATGCATGCTCACTGCTACCATTGCCTACTCTGCGGCACTCTGCGGCCCTCTGCGGCATCCGGATGCATGTGCAAGGTGGTCGCGGGCAGCCAGCAGGCAACGCCGCTCCAACGTTAGAAACGCTGGCTGATGCCAATATGTTCGAAATCTGCACGTCCATGAGAACATAATGCGACAGCGTCGACGCTTTTCAAATGATCCGCTAAGTTTCTTCCAGAAAAGTAGATCCGCATGTCTTTGTTCCCTGAGAAAAACTTGATGATAAGTTCATTGTCATCCACAATTGAGGACGACTATGTAGAGAACATATCAAGAAGCAGAGGTAATGCATCCCTTACACAGTATATGCAGCCCTCAGGCATGGTCTGGAGACTACCTCAGTGACATTCTTTCACTCATCACTTCTTCCCACGCTCTAGATTCTGACCAACACAAATTGACCATATATTACTTTGGTTCCACTATATTATGCCATCCGTGTTCTGTACATGTCAATTTCATAATAACAGATGAATGCATGTAAACACCGTGCACTGCAACAATTGTTTTTTTTATGCGACAGAGCAGAGCCTGCGTCCAAAGAAATTTAACACCTCAGTATTGCCAAAATGGGTACCAGGGCATTGCACATGTAGTCGGCCAGATGGCTGAGTGCGACCATGCTCAAGCTATGGTGCACAATAGGACTACAAATTACATTGAGGGAAAAAGCTGAAAAATGAAGGGCATCTTACCTTGAAACCAAGTACGAACAAATAGACATGCTGATAGAGAACAATGACGGCTTGACAACTGAACTCTGCATGCATAACATACACAGACTGTGGGACCTGGGATGTGTATGCAAAGACTACCCGATGTATACCCTCAACAAACTGTATGCTCATGCATATGGCTCCAGGGCGAGCAGCATCGAGAGGCTTGGTTACTTCAATTCAGACAGCCAAACTTCTTCCCATCTCCACTTTTGCTGTCAAAATGAAGCCACATTGGGAGGGGAGAAGCGGAAGGCTATGGTGGCGACCTCTGTCACACCAACTGTTCATGCAATGGGTCGCTTCCTACGTGCGTGCAACAATGATGCATGCTGCTAAAGAGCAGCTCTCTGAGGTGGTGCCGCCACGACACGCTCGCCCGCCTCAGCAGCCAAGCTGTCGGCCAACTCCGCCTCATCAAGAAGCGCGAGCAAGATCCTGTACACGTCCTTGCGGTTCTCTTCTCTGTAGCGGTGCCTGCAAAGATGATGGACCAGCTCAAGCCAACAAAGCCCACGTTACTCTGGAGCCTCACATATCCAAAGCACAGAGCACCAAAGCTATGCGCATAAAATGCTGTCGCAGTAACAGGGCATTGCGATGCTACACAGAGGATGAAGAGCACACAGGGTTTGATAGTACACCATCGACACCAGCAATTTTGTTCCACTTTCAGAAACTTGAGAGAGAGAGAGAGAGAGAGAGAGAGAGAGAGAGAGAGAGAGAGAGAGAGAGAGAGAGAGAGAGAGANGAGAGAGAGAGAGAGAGAGAGAGAGAGAGAGAGAGAGAGAGAGAGCACGTTAAGGCATACGCGAAGCCTGTCATTTTCACAGTCCCCAGGCTCGGTTTAGGATCAGGCCCTGGCGGGCAGGCCACTGACCTCTCGCTGGTCAGCGTCAGCATGTCGTTGTTCCGGTTGTACCGGGGGCCCACCAGCGCAAGCAGGCGTTCCCGGGCCAGCTTCGTGAGGCTCAGCTCCGCCACGCGCACACTCATTTTCACTTTCCTGTTGGCTGGGTGCCAAGCGTTCCCGCCGGGGCCCAGCACCAGCCTGGTCTGCCAGTGCAGGATGGGCCCCTCGCCCGGCGGATCGCCGCCCGCGTCTGGCTCCTGCTGGAGAGCCTCCTCTGCGCACCAAAAAAGTAATCGAAGCTTCCCCTGGTGTGAGAGGGGGGACAGTGAAGCACAGAGCTTTCAGCCAAGGCGTAGCCAGGTGTCGAGAACTGCACTGCATGTGGCTTCAGAGGACAGCACACAGCGTTCCCGCCACCTGCGCCAGCAGCGTAGGGGGCAGTGATAAGACACAAGACGAGCATGGGCCTTAAAGTTTCTGCACGTGATGTTTTATGAGTGGCGCGTAGACCATGAATGCATGAGAGGCGAGCGGGGGCTGCCAGGGGACAGAGGGGCACACGTTGAAGGTGGAACAGCTAGCCGATGGCGCCGGATGCACCCGTCTCTGAAAGTATAGTCCTCTTACAATGCCGCGTTACACGACAAATAAAAGGGATGCGCAAAAGGAGGTTCTTAAGTGTAACACACAGAGGAAGAGAGGGAAAGTGTGTGTGTGTGTGTGTGTGTGAGAGAGAGAGAGAGAGAGAGAGAGAGAGAGAGAGAGAGAGAGAGAGGG
>WELA01003638.1:461839-471912 GCA_009602735.1 Mesotaenium endlicherianum
GGGGGGGGGGACCAAGCGAGGAACGTGGTTTGGGTGGCACGAGGGGATGGGAGGTGGGAGCACCTGTGATCATGCCCCAGAAGGTGGGGTCTCCCATCCACTTGTCGACCATGCCCCTCGCATCGTAGTGGTGCTCGAAGCTCTCCTCCGCCGGGATGCTGTCCAGCTCCTCCTCTATCGCCCGGATGTCGTACGACCCGTACTTCTCCCGGCGCCTCATCCTGGGCAGGGGCGTCAGGTCCTCCTCAATCAGTCCCAAGTCCACCTTTGCCACTGCCTCCTCCTGGCCCAGGCCCTGACTCTCCATCCCCGCATCCTCCTCCGCCCCAGCCTCCGCCCCAGCCTCGGCCGTAGCCTCTGCTTGTGGCAGCCCTGCCTCCTGCACTTCCAGAGTTGCAGCTTCTTTGTGCGAGCCATCTGAGGGAGACTCAGGAGACCCTGGCTGAGCCTGGGCACCTGTTTTTCCACCAGACTCCAACGCTCGCTCCTTGGACAGCGATGCTGATGCGGGCACCTGGTCGGCTGACTGGCCCTCTGCACTTGCCCCAGCCGCTGAGCCTGCATCCGCACCTGCCTCTGGGGCCTGCTCGTTCAGAGAGGAGGAACCTGCATCTGCTGCACTTGCTTCCGATATGCCCCCCCCCTCCTGAGCGCCCGGTGGCGCAGAGGCCGGTGGCTCTTCTCCCGAGGCTTGTGGAGGTGCTACTGAAGCCTCTGGCTCACTGGGAGCTTCACCAGCTCGGTCAGACTGACCAAGAGGCTGTTCATGAGCAGCTGCTGCCCCGGATGCTTCTGTGGTCATAGAGATAGGGAGGATCGTGTTAGGTGCCAGGATGTTGACGGTGTAAGGAAGGATAGGTTGGGAGGTATGGCATGCATCACAAAGCAATGCCGAATGCTCCTGACAGATTTGGGTGTTTGCTTCTGATTTGTGCCCATGCTCGTTACACGGGATTTCAGCTCAGTCATATCAGTGGCCTACTCCTCTCCAAAATGTAGGATTATGCAGAGCTTAATTTGATCTAAGGCTCACCGCACCATAGATGCGCTGCATAACGTCAGAGCATCTCACTAATTTTCACTTAGTAGCATTATAAATCAAGTAGCTGGACTGCACGGGTCATTTATATTCCGCGCGTACTAATGACAGTCTGCAGCAAGAGGCTGCGGCAAAGAGACGCTTCTAGGAAAGGAAGTGACTATACCGTCCACTGAGATGCTCTCCTTATCGTCAGATTTCGAGCCATCATCTGTTGAAAAATGCCTGCATGATTTTACCAGCATGTCGTGCTTAAAATCTCCCCCTCTGCTGTTAGTTCTGCGATTAGTAAAGGTATGCGAATGAGCTTCTGCCTCTCTGCCCGTTGCCTTCTGCTGAAGGCCAACTAACCATCCAGGCCATTGCCTTGCTTTACATTCTGAAACGCTTGTTACATGCTTCCCTGAGAGAACCTTCCTTGCTTCACAAATCGTAAGGGACGTAAATCGACGCATGCCTTCACACCACTGCAGTGGATGGGGGGTTACCAGTTTGAGCTTACAACTAGACCGCGACTGATGATTTCCCCCCAAACGTCCCACAATATATCAATCAGTGTAAGAGTCAAGACCACTTTATATGGTCATTCATAGAATTAGTCACAATGTTTGGACAGAGACTCCCCCACTCCACACGAAGGTCTTCATCATAAGTACATAAGGATGTGGATCGGAGAGACGGACCGCAACGACTTCCACGGAGCAACAGGTGCATTTGCTGTGCGCACTTCAATTTTACGAGTTTGTTCATTTAGTCAACATGCTCTAAGGCATGTCCTTGTACATGTGGAGCGTTTCAAAGCACTTGCATTGACAATTAACTCCAAGCTCACACCAGAACCCCGTCCCCTGCAACCTACACCCTGCCGTTTCGACGCTGGAATCCAAGTCGACGCTGCGGTTCTGATTGACCATTTTCCAAAGGCGCCCAAGTTAACACTCGAAAACACTCGAAAAGACCTCGACGCCTTCTTTTCCAAGATTCACGATATCGGAATTTTCTTGTCTATGCAAATCCATGTGTACAATAATGTACTTATCTGCACTTATTTTTGCGACTCCTGGTTCTGTAATGCGGGTCGCCGCTGCCTTCTCGTTGCCCCGAGATACTTTTATATTGCGGCTCATAGCCGACGTGGGGGGAGAATTGTTGGTCGTTGTGTCTGATATTTTGAAAACATAGCTCGAAAAAGCTTGGCTTGTGTAAGCTTGTCCCTAGGTTTCTGACAGTTCACAAACTTGTATTTTCGACCTGTTTTGTGCTGTTTTGTCAGAAGTCGCTTCCTATCACTTCCTCTGATCCGTCGCCTCCAGTCGCCAGTCGTCCAAAAAGGTTGCAAAGACCTGTAGTCAAAGCAGTGCCATTACGTATTCGGGGCCCTCGGAGCCCTCGGGTTCGTTTGCTGCGAGCTAGTCTTCTCGTGCATCCTGACTTGAGAGAAAGAGCGCATCAGTCGTTCTGAAGGTAGTTTTTGGATACCTTTGTATATACCTGGTTACACTTTGTACAGCCGATCATCGGGGATCATATTCACTTACACTTTGGGTGAGACCTTCGACATGGCTAGTCAGTCTGGAGCCCTGACGGCCTTGGCTAGAAGAGCTGCAGGACAGTTCTCTTCTGCAGGAGCTGCAGGTAGTTTTCAAACAGTAGGCAGGCCTTTGGCAGCTAGATATCATATTCTGCAACAGCGTGGGCTTGCAACCAGTTCTGCCGAAGATGACACACCGATCACAGTGGAGGTCCCAGTGCCATTCCAGGCTCACAAGTGCGAGCCACCTTCACGTGAAGTACAGACCTCTCCCAAGGAACTGGTCAAATTCTTCACAGATATGTTCAAGATGAGGCGACTAGAGATCGCTGCCGATAGCTTGTATAAGAGCAAGTTTATCAGGGGATTCTGTCACCTGTACGATGGCCAGGAAGCTGTCTGTGTGGGCATGGAAGCAGCCTTAACTTTTGATGACGCAATCATCACAGCGTACAGGGATCACTGCACCCACATTGGCCGTGGAGGGACAATGCTAGAAGTTATGGCAGAACTCATGGGGCGAGTTGATGGTTGCTCGAAAGGGATGGGAGGTTCTATGCACATGTATAACAAGAAGAACAACTTTTACGGAGGAAATGGCATTGTTGGGGCTCAGACGCCTCTGGGAGCAGGAATAGCATTTGGACAGAAGTATTCAAAGATACCCGCAGTCACTATGGCGCTGTATGGAGATGGTGCAGCGAATCAAGGCCAGCTGTTTGAGGCCATGAACATGTCGGCCTTGTGGGATCTTCCCGTCATCTACGTCTGCGAGAACAACCACTGTAAGGGCCCAACTTGACATTATCGTGGTCTTTAGACATGATCAGCATTTGTTTGCTGTTAGAGAGCTTTGCTTTGTTACCTATCATTTTGCAGTGGCTGAAGTGGTCTGTTTGCCAAAGCCAAATGATCAAAATTTCATAGCAACGTTCATGATTGCCATCTGAATAATCTTGATCTTATTATTATCCAAGCCACCATGCTCGTTAAGTGGCCTCGGTACGGGGCACTTGTCCAGTCTCCGGTTGTGTCAAACTTAGAAGTCAAAGTGTGTTGTCAGAAACTTTATCAGCCTATGCAGGGGGTAGTGCTGTTAAGGGAGTGCTCATTGAGGAGGATCTATTGTGAGCAGATGGGATGGGGACGGCTGAATGGAGGTCAGCTAAAAGTCCTGAGTACTACAGTCGCGGTGACTACGTTCCTGGACTAAAGGTATGCTGACTATATTGAGGTCGCACAGTCAGCACGGAGTAGCTTTAGGCACAACTAGTCAGTGCAAGGAAATTATCTCTGGTGCTGTAACTGCAAGATGGATTGTTTTAGTTTGTTAGCATACCTTCATGGATGTGCTTGCTACAAATATGGGTAGCCATAGGTTAGTGGACAACTATTGAAGCTTTTATCACTCCTGCACATGGAAGTGTCGCCTGCTTGATGTACTGACACGGTTATCTGTACCAAATTATTTGCTTTGGCCAGCAGGACTTAGTGTCAGTCGCCACACCTGTACTTGTGAAGGTGCATGGGATAAAAAGAATATAGTTAACAATTAGATGGAAGGATTTGCTGGCAGCTATTGACAGGCTGTATCACGAGCAGATACGCATAGCATGGCTGATGCTAAGTACGCGTGAATAATGGCATGTGAGCAGGTGGATGGTATGGATGCTCTGGCCGTGAAGCAGGCTGTCAAGTTTGCCAAGGAGCACGCCATCAAGAATGGCCCCATGGTATGACAGCTTGAAGTATCCAAATTCTGAGAACTTTCATGCAAGGTTGGACAGCAGAGATATGGACGGAAAGAAATGGACTTCAAGTTTCAGGGAACATGCGGACAAAATTCTAGTGGTGAGACACATTGGCTAGGTCACTATATAAGTACCTTGCCTGTGAAGCATGGAGTGCTCGCTTGTGGATTTGTGTGGGTAGATAATCTCTTCATTCTTTGCATTAGCACAACTCAATATTGAGTGGAGAGAGTATTCACAATCATTAGAGGAGTTGTTCTGGCAGGTCCTGGAGATGGACACGTACCGCTACCACGGCCACTCCATGTCCGACCCTGGCAGCACTTACCGCACACGTGATGAAATTAGCGGTGTCCGTCAGGTGTGTGCCTTCTTCCCTTTCACATGCCTCTTTTGGCGGTTTGCAGTTTCCTGCATTGATGGTGTTTAAGCTGTGGTAATTTTCTTATGAGATTGAGGTTCTTTGTGCGTCCAATTGACACTTATGATGTGTTTCTGAGATCTGCTGTTGTGCAGGAGCGCGATCCAGTCGAGAGGATTCGGAAGTTGCTGCTGGCCTTGGAGATCATGACGGTGGCTGACATCAAGGTGACCCTTATTTCCTTACTGATGCAAATTAGTCATGCACTCTTGAGGCTGGCATGTCCGATGCTTGAGAGTTGCTCTAGGTTGTGTTGTGCTTCTCTCCTGCGTTGCTTTCGGTTTGGCGGTTGATGCGACACAGGCTACTCCCCTCTCAGGATCCTCCTTGTGCTAGTGATTCCGCGCCTTCTGACGCATTGGAAACGTTTTGACTCTCGTCTTCTTATTTCTGGTTGAGGGCTTCTGCTGCCAGAACAAGAAGTTGCAACTTGCAAATCTTGAAAAGAGCTCATTGGTTTTCATATTCCATGTCGGCAACCGTGCAGGGGATTGAAAAGGCCGCAAAGCAGGAGGTTGACGCCGTCGTTGCAAAGGCTAAGGTAACAACACCGTGTAGACTATGCTAATGCATCAGTGTGGACTACTTTTCGCTGGGATTTCTCTTGCGTGAGTTTCCCTACTGCGTCACGCCAAAGCCCTCTGATTTTTGGTTAACCTACTATGAATGGAAAAGCAGATGATGTTACTATGATACTTCATATTATTTTGAGCTTGTTAAGAATTTGAAGTCCTTTTGCACATCCTTCTGTGACGGAATAATAGAGTTTCAAAATGTACCACAATGTTACATATTTGCCCCTGCAACTGACAACTAGATTCAATCGCTTTTGTTTTGCCTTTCAGGATAGTCCTATTCCAGATTCCAAGGAGGCTTATACCAACATCTACTCTAAGGATACAGGCCTAGTGGTAATTTCTTATTTTCCAGCTTTCCTTAAGTACAACAAGCCTTTCATAGCGCTTGTGCACACTTATGTTCTGATTTTTTGGACTGATGGTTGCACCATTGGTGATGGGGTGCATATGGCTGCTCTAAATTTCAGTCTGGCGTCGGGTTGTTTGTTATTCTTACCATTTTCCTGCCTTTCGTCCAACTACTTGTTTCACAGACTTACTGATTACGCTTGGCCCTACCGTGGTGCTGCTGGTATGCAGGTGTTCGGCAGTGACCGCAAGGAGATGACGCTAACCTTGCCATAGTCAAATTACGTAGATAGTGTTGCTGTTACAAGGCTCAAGAGGCATTAAGCATTGCTGCTGACCTGTTCTTGAAGCTAGTTCTTGAATTGTTGTCAGTATTGAGGAGTTGTCCTCCATACGGCCAGGCTTCTATGAATAAGATTTCCTACCTACAAAATGAGGCATACTCCCATGAGGTAAATGTTATTTGGTGTTGACATTCATGTGCATATGTTTTTGCGGGATTGCGTGATCAACAGTCATCCTTTCAAGTGTATATCTCCCCTGCTGATTGAGGTGGTATTGTGTACGCTGCTTCTGTTTGTGGTCTACCCATATACTTGAGCTGAAGTAAATGGAATCACCCCATTCAGTCTATATATTCATTTATATGCGAGGCTACTTTTGGCCATACACATTAAATTTCTGAATAGACCCTGTCTAAACTGAAATACTGGTACACAATCAGGATATGGAATGATAATACTTGAGGAAATTTTCTTATGTTCTAGTGACAGCTAGAGGTGTGACAGTGCAAGTGCATGGAGATGAATAGAGCACAAGGGCCATAATTTTGATGTTCATCGTCCTTCTGCATTTTTATCATGCACAATGAGTAACTATGTATTCCTTCTAAATACAACACACATACTTGATCTATGTTGTTGTTTGTAAGGGGACCGGCATTTTTCCTTCCGAACGATTGCAACAAACTAGCGTGTAAAATCAGCGCGACCCCTTTGACTCGCCGTCAACGCAACAGCTTCCACCCCTCCCCTCTCTTCTCCACCATCATCCCTCGTGCCCTTCCAGCTAGCCACCCTCCCCTCCCTTCCCACCCTCTTTCTCCCTCACGCCCTCTTAACAAGGAGGCGGCCATGGCCGCCTGCCACAACGAGCGGCCATGACTGCCCACCAGCATGCGCCGCCAACCCCATGAACCCATCTAATGACCAAGAGCGCCCTCTACGCCCCTGTCACGAGCTACCTCGCGGCCCAGGGGAAACTTCTCCACGCTTCGCCTCGCCATGGCCGCTCACGAAGAGTCCCAACAGCGCACTGCTTAACCGTATAAGAGGCCTAATTTGTGGAGATGGCCTGATTTATGGCGGTCGCCAAAGGGCAAGCCGCAAAAGACAGGCGTCATCATGATTAAACGCTTTCGCGTCGATCCAGGTTGGACACAAACAAATGCAAATTTGAACGTATGTAGGGGCTAGAGCTCACAAGAGCGACGGCCATCACTGACTTTCCCCTCACAAGAGTTCTACGAAGGGCGCCTTATTGAAGCCAACAAACTACCGCACGTACTTGTTCAAACAACTCTAAGATCATTATAGGTAGTAAGCTTTCTTCGAGCAGAGTTAGGCATGATAGTTGCTTCCAGGTGGGCATTTTTTGTCATCAGTTATGGAAGTGTACGGAGGTTACATTTCATGTTGTTCCTTGGGAAGGAACTTAGAAAGTTAGAGCCAATTGAGTTAGATATACAAAGAACAGGTATTCATCTGGCAATAAGGTGGGGCTTTGTTGGCTGGATTCAGCTGGGTCAAGGCAGGTCAATAAGGCAGGGCCCATGGCAGCACCAGGCTGCATGTCCATAGCATACCATATTGTGCATGCAGGCAATGGGCAAGGCCAGGCAGGGCCCAGCAGGGCCGGTTGACGTAAACTTGACTTACGCGAGGGATGCAGAAGTACACAGAAGTACACCTTAATCAAAGGTGATCTGTCAAAGAATGGTCACGCATCTAGCCTGGTCAAGGTTAGGTTCGCAAGTGAATTGCCTCGTGTGACGTCCCGATGTGCTTGAACTATGAGCAGGGCTTTACGCTCGTACAAGTCAGTACGAGCTGGTACGAGCTTGCAGTAAACTGCACCCCACTGCAACCAGCAGGAGCTCTAGCTGGCTCAAGCCACGTGTTTTTTCTTTCTAATAAATGAACAAAGAGCCTCTTGGACTGTCTTGGCCAGTCTTGGCCACTCTTCGCCATTGTGAGCTCACGCGAGTTGCATATTAGAAGCTCATTTTAGCCTGTGTCTGAAATGCATGTAATGAGCTTAGATTGTGATGACCTTGGAGGTCCAGTTCGGAACATCATTTAAAGAAAGTGTAAAATTGACTGCTCTGAGAGGGAGGCGGCCATTCACATTGTTAGTCTTGCAATTTATTGATGCATGATTTGATCGCACGTTGTAGCCAGCTTCAAGAGCAACATACGGCGGAGAATCAACCTTTCGTGATGGAAAATAAAAGGATTAATTATGGCCGTGCATTCCGGTTTTGTATTGACCGAGGAGGTACTTTTACGGACGTCTATGCGGAGGTTAGCTCCCACATACTCTGCACTTTGATTGTGGTTCTTATTCAAAGCATGGTGTGTACGGATGCTCCTTGGACAGATTTTCACGTAACACGCTGGTTTCAGCATCACCCCAATGAGCTGTCACCAATAGGCAGCTCCGTCTGCAAGTAGCGGCATGTATGCTGGCATTCCTTGACGAGGAGTAATGGCGCGAGGGATCTGACTGCAGCTCTAGTAAACCGGATTATTGTATTTCCACTTGTCAATGGTACAAAAGAAAAAGCACGAGCAGAATTGGAAATTTCTTCTCATGCAGTGTGTGTTTCTTCAAGAGGATACCATGAAGGACGTACTGCTATGCATGGGAGCAAACATTTGCTGCAATTCATATGTAATTACCAGGATTGAGTGGAACCACAAGAGCTTTGGCTGCCACACGAGACTTTACAAGAGGTAGGGGCTGCGGAAACTGTGCCTTGCTCACAGCAAGTGCCAGCTGGGGCCACTGAGGACTACACCTCTGCTGCAGTGACACCAAGTGCAGTCCAGCCTTCTGGACTGCCTGTGTGTCGAGAAGGTGCATCACGCTGTGCCAGCTGGCCATTACATGCACGACTGCTGCAGTGGCGTCAGAGCAGTCCAGCCTTTTGATTGTCTTCACGTCCAGAGGAGGCATTATGCATGCTTTTGCGAGCAAAAGCGGTCAGGTGCATCATCAGCAGTGGCCCCTTACTCGGTGCATGCAGGTGCCGGGGGAGCCCGGATGGCGGGTTGTGAAGCTCCTGTCGGTGGACCCGGCCAATTACGCCGACGCTCCTCGCGAGGGCATACGTCGCATCCTGGAAGAGGTGCATGCGCCCGCCCCGCTTGTGACACGATCCATGCACCCGCGCTCCTCTCGCGCCTGTGCCTCCATGCTGCGCCCTCGTGGGCATGCAATCAGCAGCCTAGCCCGAAACAGAGCAAGGCGACGTCGTTTTCGGCACCCGCGCATCTTGTAGTGAAGGGGCTTGCGGAGCACTTGGCTCGATCACTGTTCATTCGCCTGAGAGAGAATGCGCGTGCAGGGGGGCGGAACGAGCGAGGGAAGCCCTCCTGGGCGGAGTTGCGAGCGTTGCTCGCTCGCAACGCCCAAGCAGTTGGCAGCGTACACCAGCAGGAGTGGTGCGCAGGGGAGGTATCGAGGGAGCAGACAGGGAGAGGGCGGAGAGGGAGGAGAGAGGGCGAAAGCCTCCAGAAGGTGCACATGTGCAGGCAGCTGCTGCAACGTGCGCACACCTGTCACCCCACGAGCTTGCCAGCAAGGCGGGGCCAGGGGGTGAGCTGTGCAAAGGCTGGAGAGGGGAGCGGAGGTTTTGCTGGAAGGCGTCCTTGGCCCGCTGGAAACAGGTGGTGCCTTCTACTGCTGCCGCATCATGACAGGTGTGCGATGTGCTGTTGGTGGTGGGCGGGGGGGGTGCGGGGGCCTGGGTGGGCGGGAAAGAGAACAGGTGACAGGTCAGACGATTCCACGCAGTGCCAAAGTGCCAACTCAGCACATCGAGTGGATACGCATGGGTACAGCTCCCCCCCTCTCCCCCCCCGGCCATTGTTCCGTCCCCTCAAGAAAGGAAGCAGAAACTAAGTGGCAAGCTGGCAGATGTGCACGGAGATGGGTAAGGAAGTGATAGACTTTCTTTTCTTCACGGGGTGCTGAGTGGCACCAGTTGCTACTTTCTCCTTCCCCCCCGTGCAGCTGCAGGGTCCTGATCCTTGTTCAATGCCTTTGCAGCTGACCACTGCAGCTTTCATCTGGCAAGCCTCTGAGAGAGAAGTGGGGTGAGAGGGGGGGCTGGAAGGAGGGG
>WELA01003638.1:568347-583891 GCA_009602735.1 Mesotaenium endlicherianum
GGGGCTGACGTGGAGGCCGGTTCTGGAGGGGTCCAGCAAGTCCGTGATGAGCTCGTTGTAGATCTCCAGAAAGGAGCACGTGCACCGGAACTGCAGCTGCTCGCCCCTCCGCGCGCTCACCTCCTGCACGTCCAACCCCCCCATCCCCACCCACGCCCCCCATCCCCCACCACGAGCGCAAAAAGCAGGCCCACGACCGCAGGCTTTCGCTGTGAGCCCCATGCATGGTTGTGTTCACGACTGACTGGAAGGCAGTGCCCCGAGCGCCCGGAGGTCGACCTCCTTGCAATCAATCAACTCAGGCAGGAGCCAGAGCGTGAGCGAGAGCTGGAGTCAGACGGAAAATTAGGTGGAGAATCAGAGCGACAGCGAGAGCCAGAGCCAGAGCCAGAGTCGGGGCAGAAGCGGAAGCGAGAGCAAGATCGGGGCGGCACCTCGTGGATGCGGTCAAAGATGTGCTCAAAGACGCGCGGGATGATGCCGCGCCCGGGGGGAGCATGCCTCTCCTGCAGGCCCTCGATGTCCCCCAGCATCGTGTGCGTCTTGCCGCTCCCCGTCTGCCAGCCGGCCGCAGCACAACCAGGCGGGCACGCATACGCGCATTCGTTGTGTCAGCCACCCAGGCCGGACAGGGTCAACTCAGGGGAGAAAGCCAGGGAAAAAGCGTCGGAGAGAGGGAGGCAGGGAGGGGGGAAGAGAGAGCAGAGAAGCAGAGAGGGTTACTCAAACGAGACTTGGGCTGGCGGGGCCTCCAGCGGCACTCGGCGGGAAGCGCGGGAGGGCAGGCAGGAAGCACGCAAGCTGCGGTCCCGCTGCCTCCAGTAACATGCAGGAAGGATGCACATGGGGAGGCCAAGCCACGACAACTGGCAGCTGTGTGCGGGTCGAGATGCCCCGGCTTGCTTGGAGTGGGACCATGGAGTGACGACGACGAAGGAGGAGGAGGAGCGCGGGGCACCGGCAGGAGGGAGCAGGCATGCATGTGTGCGCATGGGGATCGCCAAGGGGAAGCTAGCAGCAACCGGCCCATACCTGGCCGTAGGCAAACATGGTGCTGTTGTAGCCGGCCAGGCAGTTCTCCACCATGGGCCACCCCGCCGCCCGGAAGAGCTCGTCCTGCACGCTCCCGCCGCACCCCACCATTGATGTTGCAAGCCCCACGTCCTCGCTTTCGCTCGATCAGTGCACACGATAGGTGGCCTCCCTCATCTCGGCTGTGCATGCATGCATGCATGTCAGCCTGAGCCTCCCCGGCAGCATGCAGCCCCCCACCCGCGCCATGGTGCAGACCTCTCACTGGGAGCGAGCTGACAATGCGTACAGCTACACACCGCGAGCATGCACGCTGCTCATGCATACAAAATATGCTAGAGGCTCCGCACACGAAGAGAGCTGCTCCACGCGGGGCCCCATTGCGCCGGGCGCGGGGGAGGGCAGTGGGGGTGGGGGGGCCAAGCAGGCGTGGGTGACCTAGCAAGTGAAGAGTCCAGAGCCTGCCTGCATGGGCCAGCCAGTGCCCACTCCAGCGACAAAAAAAAAGGCACAACAACAGCTCCTCGCAGTCGCCCAGGCGGCCCGTGCCGCACGGTAAGGCCGTCCAGTACTGTCTCTCTTGGAGCTCCAGCTGCAGGCCCGGCAGCGTGTGAGTCAGGGCAGGCGCCGAGGGCGGGAGTGTCCCCCATGCACCAGCCTGCTGGCACAGGCCTGCATACACGTACCTGGGAGACGTGCTCGCCGGCCACGTGGTCGAATGCAAACGGGTACTCCTCGGTGGCGCTGGCGCTTGCGGAAAACGTGAGCGAGTGCGGGCTGTCCTGCTTTACACAGCGCTTGTGGCCCGCGTTCGCCACCTCCTTGCTGCTCAGCGGGCGCACCCGGATCATCACCTGCCCGTGCCACGTGGTGCAACCCCGTGCCACGTGGCATGCAGCCGCCCACCACCCATGACCCCTCGTCAGGCTCAACTTTTGGCAGCCAGGCGATGGCCCAATTGGCGGCCTGGCCCCTGGGAACGACCGAGGTGGCCTTGCCGTCCCACAGACAGTGGAATCCACACCCTAGGGACCATCTTTGAGTGCGCCCATACTGACGCTACTCTCTGTCTGGTGTGCTGCATGCACCTATTGAGGAAGTCGGGAGCTTTACATGGGTGGGCTCTCAGTTGAATCCGGCCTGTCATGCTGTGGAGCTGAAGCTGCCTGAGAGGGACGGATGTGCTTATGCATCTGTGTATGGAGGTTGGGCTTGCTAACATATCATTGGATTTGCTTCTCGCGTGGATGTTGGGCTGGCCGATCGACTAGCTCAGGAACTGACGACTTTTCAACGGCACCGGAGTCGGAAGAAGCCAGCAGCAGTGGCACTTCTTCCTCTGCTGCTGGCAAGGGCAAGAGATGCCCGTTATGCTGGGGAGCGAGAAAAATGCCCACCTTGCCAGATGGCACCAGGTGGCAAGCAGCAAAGGAGGGCAGCAGGGAGGTGGGGCATGGGTGCCAAATCTCTTTCCACACAGACAGCAGGAACACACGGGCACTCTAGCTAGCGAAGCCTCAGCAACTGAGGCGGCTGGCACAGGCTCGAGCATGTGGGGCTGCTAGCTGGTGAGCCACAGGTACACATACACACAAGACAGAGATGCAGACACACATACCTGCACGTTGTTCTCGACATCGGCGTCGCTCCATTGGTCGAGTCCAAAGTGCTCCCCCCCGTAGAACCCCGGAGGGGAGGGCGCCAGCGGGAACCGGGGCACCAAAACAGCAGCACAGCTGCTGCCACCTGGCGGTGCCACCTCGCGCGCGTTCAGGCTCTTGCTCAGGCTGCTTGGGCCCAGCTGCGATCCGAACCTTGCGGGCCTGCCCGAAAATTCTGGCGTGCGCAGGTGCCTCGACGGCGTGACTACGACAGCGCCGCCCACACCCGCGGCCGTCCCCGCCCCCATTCCCCCCTCCACGGGGTGGGGGCGATTCAATCGGTGCACTTTCTGCACGGAGCCCTTGCCTGGCGTGCGGCCGGCCCTGGGAATGACAGCCTGGGCGGCGGTCCTGGCGCGCTTGCCGCCGCCGCCGCCGCCGCCGCCGCCGCCGCCAATGTCGCCTTCTCCTGCTCCTGCTCTGCTTGCGGCAGGGTAGTTGCGCCTGCTGCTACTGCTGCCAGGCTCCTTCCTGCTTCCCGGGGCGGCCGTCTGACCGCCAGCTGTCGCGCCTCTGCCCAGCGGGTGCTCGGGAGAGGATGGGGCGCTGCTGCTCACGCTGCTACTGTCAGTGGCTGGGGCAACGACAGGTGTCAGCCCGGGCCTCAGGCCACCTGGATGCTGGTCCTCCTGCCTTACCCTCAGGGGAAAGGGAAGCGCCCCTGCCAGCCCGTTGGGGGGCAGCTTCCGGCCCCCATCGGCATCGCTTTCAGAGCCTGACCCGTAGTTCAGGCCCGGGGGCCTGGGGATGAGGCTCTCTGTGCTGCTGGACTTGCCCACCTGTGGAGCCTTCTTTTGGCCCCCCTCTTCCCCCCTCAGCTTGGGCGGCACAGCAGGGGCCTCATAGGGCTCATTTTGCACCGAGGGAGCCAGAGGCTGGCGGGGGCTAGGGGGAGCGCCAAACAGGCCTCCCTTCGCACTCTTAGAGCTCTGCTGATTATTTTCTGACGGGTCATCTCTGGCTTTCGTGTGGGTCAACTCACCCGGGTCAACGTTTTCCTCGCCGCCCAATCTACCCATTCTAAAAAACGCGCGTAGAGGGGACACCATCTTGGCGGGCCCGCTAATCGGCCACGCTACCTTTTTTGCAGATTGTTTCGGTCACTCCATGGCCTCCACTCGGCCGCCCTGATGGAAGGATCACTTCTCTGGGCAATCGTTGTACCTGCACGAGAAGAGTGCTGACCTACAGCTGTCAGCATCTCACCAGCCTTGGCTAAGTTTGAAGCAGCTCATGCTGGCAGATGCACGTGGTTCCAAAAAGAAGGGGAGAGGGGAGGAGAGTCTAGGAAGTCACAGTTGGCCTCTTGAGGTGGGCGGGATATATGGGTAGGAAGGGCCATCTGTGAGCAGTAGAAAGTCTATGAGCTGGCGCTGACATCTAGATATCATGCACCAGTTCCTCGCCGATTGTGTATGGAAGCAGTAATGTCCACTGAAAGGCGAAGTGCATGTCCACATTCTTTTCGTGCTTGTGGCAACTCTGACGCCCACAGGAAGATACATTCGTCACTATAGATACCTTGCCAGTTCTAGGTATAGTCCAGAACTAACGATCTCTTAGCAAGTCTCAGCTGAATATTTGAGCCGGAGTGTGCATAATTTCTTCAATGTGGCAGCTTCAAAGGTCTGTTAAGACACGTATGCCCACAAAGTCTGATCCTCGTCCAGAATGTAATGTCTGCAGTTCAAGTTTTTCTCGAGATCCACGACACATATTGATTTCATTCGCGGTCAGGGGGCATGTGATCATGTAACAGCCAAGCCATAATGTGGTCCGCGAAACGAGTTCAACGCATGAAGAATAGACGGATGGTGCTACAAATGCAAGCTGCAATTGGTGATCCTCAACAATCAGAGACGCTTTAATTTCTACTCTCTCCAAAGTATGTGGCTTCTTAGATTTTCTCCAAGCAATACATCTCATATCATAATGCTGTTGGGCACGAGCGTTAGAGCGTACCAGTTCGATGCAGAGAGCTTCACTAGGCAGTCAATTTGTCTTCTTCAACATGCGTAGGAAGAGGTGTAGAAGTGAACTTGTACAGCCTATACACTCTTGTTCATAATGCGAGTAGGCGAAGAGCAGGGCTTGGTATTCATCCAACACTTGATACAAACACTATTCAAGGAATTGCGCCCGTAGCAAGATGCAGGTGTAGATGCGGACGAGAATATGAGCTCTTGAATGTGTCCGTTGGAATCAGTTGGAACAAGATTTTCAAATATTTGAAGTGTCGGTGACGAGTCTTTGCAAAACATGCGGGCAACTCAGGGCCCCAGGCGGTGCTCAGCTCAGGCTCAGCTCCACTCAGCTCAGCTGAGCTCAGCTAGTGCTTGGGCTTTGGTGTCGAGAGGCAAAGCAGCCGACTTGTAGAATTGCAGCTGACTGCAGCCATTGTGCAGCCCGTCGCTTTAAATCGCAAGAGACGTCAAAAAGTACTATTTCGTACAACTATTTACTCCGATGTACGCCCATCTCATTGACCTTACCAGAGTTGACCACGTAAGAGAAAGCTGGAGACTGAAAGTGCGTCACTGTATAGAGGTCGTCAGTTGCCACGAAACGATTACAATCTTTCTTACTGCTGCGTACTACTAAAAATCCGCAACACTTCCTCTGTCGCGTGCAGTGAACCCATGGAGTTTAAATTTTTGAGCTTTTTTATGTACAAGTCTCCTGTATAAAAGTCGTGGCGTCGTCGCTAATCTTTAACCTCCCTGCATGCTCGAATCGATCTCGCCCAAAATTGTCTTGCATGCTGAACTGGTATGACTTGGCATCAGCTGGCATCAAGTATAGGCTCAATCTTTAAGAAAGTTTGGGAGTATAGAGCTTTTAGGCAAGGAGTATACGCACGTTATAGAATGCACTGCTGCTGTCACTTTGCCATCGTCCACCTTTTCCCCTGGCTTCACGTATTTTAACATTGAACAGTCTGTTTACTGAGTACACTTTCAAGGGAAGTCGCCTGTACGGCCAAAATCAGAATCTAGCTAGTCCATAGGAGACATCTTAGGCGGCTGACTTCTTCATGGCTACAAGCGACCAACATTCGTTGGTCAGTGATGTTCTTGAGCACTTGTTTATCTTTCTCGCTGACTTGTCACGTCTTTAAAGGTGGTAGACGATTGCTGCACCATTCCTTTTATGGAGTATCATATTTTCAGCAACATTTCTTATATCCTCATTGACTTGTTATTGGAGCTCAATGATGCGTCAAGTCTCTGAAAATATTTACTCACGCTATGTTGCAAAGCAGGTGTCCGAAGTGACAGCCCTTCTTGGACGAGAGGTCCGTGTCTTTGTGAGACCTGCTGCGATATCAGCCCCCGAGGAGGAGCCATCAACAAGCTCCCAGCCAGAAAGTGTGAAGGGTTGACTCCATGCCTTCCAACATCATACAGATTGTTCTGAGGTTGCCGGTGCTTACGGGCTGCATGAGAGGCAAAAGTATTGTCCCTTGTGAACCTCTGTTGCCAGCGTAAACTTAGACATATATTGCAGGAGGCTCGTAGCATTCACAAAACGGTAGCTTCACTTTGCCGGTAGCATACCTTCTAAAAATGTCCCTTCACAGTCTGACGAACAGAGGCTGTTTGACCAGCTTGGTTGTGAAACTCTAATCGTCCTGTGTAATGCCCAAAGAGCTCCCCTTTCACTCATGCGGCCTAATGCGGCCGAACCTACTGTTGCATTGCGTTGCATTGCAGATGTCGACGATAAGTTCTTCGAGTTCACAGCAGCCGACTACGCCCGGGTCATGGCCAGCAAAAGAGAAGGTGGGGGGAAAAGCATTAGGCACAATGTTTGCCAGCCGCATGTCATTGCACTCTTTGTTTCTCTCAACTTCTCAAGATGGCTAGCAGCACCCCCCGGATGCATCTACGTTTAGACCCGACGAACCAAACATAGGTGTTTAAGGCTTGCTTGGCGGCAGTCATCTCAGGGCTCCCATCTATGGCTGCCTGCCTGGGGGGCGAGGGAGAGCAGAGGTGCACCTGAAGACGCGCATGATCCGCGAGCAGGAAGCTGCCGAGCGCAGAAATCGCATCACCAAGGTATCTTCCTTCCTTCTTCTTCCTCCTCCTCCCCCTCCTCCTCCTTCTCAGCTCCTCCTCCTCGTTCTCCTTCCTCCGCTTCCTCGTTCTCCCTCCTTCACCGCTTCCTCCTCTCCGTATTCTCGTGTTCTTTCTCTCTGGGTCCCCTTTCTCTCCTGGGCGGCTAGCTGGTGGTCCCACCCGGCAACATGTGAATCCAGATGGAGCCTGCTGCGTGCGGCTAATGCAAGGGAGGGAAAGAAGCGAGGAGGAGCTGCCATTGAAGCTCTTGCAATCCGACTGTGACTGCAGCTTCATGTCCCATACCTCATGCACATATGGGTTGCCTCGTATGTTTCCCCCTTGTTTATGATGGATTGCTTGTGAAGCCCACCCCTATTGTCTGTAGTTAGCCTTTGTTTTTCTCCTTTTTGTGCTCTGGGAAAACCCTGCTCTGGGGAGGAGGCAGGCAGTGATACGCGTGCACTTTCCGGACGGCTGGATCGTGGAGGCCACGTTTGCGCCCTCCGACAGCGTGGGCGGCGTGCACGAGCTGGTGCGCCGCGCCCTCGCCCGGCCGGAGGCGCCTTTCTATCTCTGTATGCCTGCCTGCCTGTCTGCCTCTTCTACCTCTGCATGTCTGCATGCCAGCCTGCCTGCCTGCCTCTTCCTTCTCCTCTTCCTCCAGCCCCTAGCCGGGAGATGCTCTCTTCGCATCTGTCAAGTTGCCTGCCTGCCTGCCTGCCTCTTCGTCCTCCTTGCCCCTGGCGGAGGGGAGGGGGGACTGCTCTCCCTGCGTATGTCGGGAGGGAGGAGCTCAGTCAGGCGTTTGCCTTCTCGCTCGTCCCAGCTGCTTGGCACCTCTACCTTTTTTTGGTTTTTTTCTCTCTTGCCCATCAACTTATCCTGAGAGGATGGGCCTTGTTGCAGCTAGTGCTGGTCTTCGCTGCTGCCACTTGGCATGACCGTGGAGTAGGAGAGGCGCATGCGCAAGATGCTCGCATAGCACCAGGTCGCCCCTGGCTCTAAAAAGGTGTGTCGGCGGCTGGTTAGTGGAAGCGGCCCTTGAATGAGTGTTCGACTAAAGTGCTCGCCTGTGCGCGTGCACGTGGGCATGTGCGGGTGGGTGCGCTTGCGTGAGAGCAGACACGGCCCCGCCCAAGCAGCGGCTGAGGAGCATGGAGCAGAGCTTGTACGATGCGGGCCTGGCGCCCGGCGCCCTCGTCTACTTCTCCTACGAGGCGGCTTCCTCTCCTTCTCCTTCTCCCTCGGGTGCAACAGCTCGTCTTCCTGCTCTTCTCTCCTCTCCTTTTCTCTCTCTTGCGTGCGTGTGTGTGTGTGACTGTGCGTGTGTGTGTGTGTGTGTGTGTGTGTGCATGTGTGCGTGCGCGCGCGCTCGTG
This sequence comes from Mesotaenium endlicherianum, assembly GCA_009602735.1. Lineage (NCBI taxonomy): Eukaryota > Viridiplantae > Streptophyta > Zygnematophyceae > Zygnematales > Mesotaeniaceae > Mesotaenium > Mesotaenium endlicherianum. The sequence goes on from WELA01003638.1 coordinate 576,482, forward strand.
CGACCCTACTAGTCGAGTGATTGTGCATGTCACACACTCTTGGAGCTTACTCGTCGGAGAGTGCCACGGACAGTAGTGCGATGAACTGGCTCCCACTCAGTTGGGTGTGTGTCGTATGCGTGCGTGTGTGCGTGCGTGCGTGCCAGAGGCGTATATCTGCTGGCCGATTGGCATGTCTCCGGAGAGGTGACTGGTCGGACCAGCAGAGGCCCTCCAAGACAGGCTCAGTGAGACGTGGCACGGGTCTTTCTCTCGGTGGACGAATTATGTGTCAGGCAGAAGCTGAGCATCACATTCTCATTATCTGATTGGAAGCTGCTGCTAGCTTGTAGCCGAAACTCCCTGCCCCCTTCCGCTCATATTCGCGCCTCTGAAGTGTACAGACTGACCTGCGGATGCGCGCGCCCTGCGTTTTTAGTCTTGACCTGGGCCCTGTCTGCATATTGCGCTTTGCTCCGTCTGCCTCTGGGCCTTTGAGCTGCAGTTGCAGCAATCGGGACAGATGTCACCCTCCTGCTCCAAAAGCCCCGCACCTTCCAGCAAACCCTGGCAGCGGCTCGCTTCTCTTTGCGGGTGAAGTTCCCTGAGCACAAAGGGGAAGCAAATGAGGACCCCTCTTAAGGCTCGAGATGTATGGCATGCGTCCTCTGCAGGGACAGGCGTGGACGAAGGGAACGGCACCACTGAGGGCACGTCTTTCCTGCGAGAGGAAGTGGCGCGCATAAGGGACGTGCATCTGCAGCCTGCGGCTCCCTCTGAGGCTGGCCCTAGTGCAGACGTGGCAAAGGAAAGCAGAAGCTCCGAGGAAGAGAAAGGAGAGGGGCCCCCTGTGGTGCCTCCAGAGACAGCGCAGGCAGGGGCCAAGGCAACTCCGGGTCGCAAACCCAAGTGGTTCAAGATGTGACGTGGGTGGGCGCCGGTGATTCATTTTTAGATCCACTGACTGCCCCAGGGCTTTATTCCACCCGGCTCACGACTTCCGGCCATGTGGAATAAATTGGGTGCCCTACACCAGCATAAATTGTCAGTGGTGAGACATTTGGACCCGCACGCTGAACAAGGGACGAAGGGTGGATGACCCCCTACGACAACACTATGTGTCCCCCACTTGTGGTGCCCTTCAAAACAATTTCTTTCGTGGCCCAAGGGGCTTATTGCTTAGTGTGCGTACCTTGGCAAAATACCATGTGGTAGTACCTTCTTCTGCAGTGACACGACGAACACGAGAACAATGAAATACGATACATTCACAAGAAAAAGAATGACGCTCTTGACTGGATTAATGGAGAAAGGCTAGAGCAAGGCAAAGACCAAAATGACAGAAAATGTAGTACGTCAAAGTAGCAACAACAGTATGCCAAAGCACCTGGTCAAACTCCACGCGCAAATACCTGGATTTCAGATTAAAGCGGTACGCCAAAATACGTACATTTCAGTTTGTGGTGCGGTACGCCACAATGATCAAAATTCTGAATTGCATACTCCAATTTAAAATTAGCTGGTACAGCTAAAATGAAGTTCATTCTCAAAATTTGTATGCCAATGTGTTGCCCATTTCAAAATCCAGCGGTATGCCAAAACACGTACATTTCAATTTACAGTTTTGTATGCCAAAATTATCACTTGATGGTAGCTTAAGTGCCGTGCTCCAATCTAACATTTAATATGGCTCAAAAGAACATCATATTTCAAAATCTACTGGTACTCTTCTAACCATTACATGATTAAGCAATGTGGTTAATTTGAGCCCCATTACAAAATCCAGCGGTACGCCGTATTCTAGCCTATTTCAACATCAAGGGGTACGCCAAAATACCCACTTCAATTTTGATTGTAATACGCCAGAATAATGACATGTGAACTTAGTGAAGGCACAATGTAAATAAGAATAAAGTAGAATAAGACATGTAATAGTAGATCTAGCACAGGATGAAGAAGATTATGGCACATATAGTTACAATAGGCATTTGGTACAAGTGCAAGCTGAGTTCACGTAGATTACTTCTATTATATTTATAAATCCTATATTGAGTTGATGTTATACTCATGTATACTCTTTGGTATAACTGCGCTAAGCTTAACTTCGGACTTTCTTCTACTTTTTGTTATTTCCTAATGACTCTTAGTGAAATGTATCCATATTCTCTTAGGTTACTTGATTTTTTTCACTACATATTTGAAATTCTACCTATCTGCTCATTTTGAGTTCTACTTTGGGGGTCTCTCATTCTTTATTTTTTTCTACTTGAGGTGGGTGGGTCATCTCTGCACTGTGTTAGTGCGCTTGCATGATTTGTGGTAACTTCAGTTGCACTACAGTAGTTGCAGCTCTCGAGAGCTGCTTGTCTGTTCAGATTGAGAGAAATATTTCACTTCATGAATATTTCACTTTGGTGCACTTCCCTCCTCTTAAACTTGAGCGCTTGCTCAAATTGTCAGTTGCATGTAGACTCTGATAGTACTTCGAAGGCCGTCCTCCACTTCAAGATAAGCTGGCACGGTTAAAAGCCTAGTCATTCCAAAGTGGGTGGTACACCATTTCTAGCCCACTTGTAGCCCATCACATTCACTTAACACGGGACCATACAGAGCAACTTCACAGCATTCTGGTGAGGTCGATCATGAAACAGCTCTTCAGCTAAGTTAATTCCTTGTGCAACATGGGTTTCGCCTAGGAGGTTGCGAGGGAGTGGACCGGGCTTAATTGAAAGTTGGTGAAGATGGAGATGGAGTATACGGGCGGCTCAAAAAAGTAAGAGCTGAATTAAATAGAAATTTAGAGGATGAGCACCAGAGGCTCATGACAACAGTTGTGGCATTGATGCGCTGTTAGAAACAGGACTTGCATAACCATTGCGAGGCTTGTTTTCTTGAGCTTCAGCAGGACTACTATTGCTGCCATGCTGAAATTCTCACAGACTCGCTGATGCAGTGGAAGGTAGAAGCAAGGTAAATGTTGCTGCGAAGTCGCATACTGAGCTGCAAGCACCGGGAAGATTGCACGAGGTAAGACATGAACTGTATGGTGGGTGTTCTTTGTACTAGATAAGCTTGAGAGGTGTATTTTTACAGGCTCTTCAAGTGTTTAATGCGGTAGAATACCTGAAGTTTTTCATTTGCGACATGTTATTGTTGTTGCATATCTGTACATATCTGTGCGAGGTATACATCTATTCCACTGGGTAAGTGGTGCAGCCAAACTTTGATACTGCATATTAGGTACAGCACTGAATGTTCACTGGAGCGACAGAAGGTATACAGGAGGTAACAAAGGTGCAAGGTTGAGCGCCAGGATTTTTTTGGCAAAGCTTTCTGTAGGGTATTGATCAAACGAGGGCCATCTGATACAGCAAGTTCGTGTATGTTTGCTGTGTACTTGTTGCATCATCATGTGTGCCCTTCGAAATTGCGCTGCGTTGAACACTTATTTCCTGTCATTCTGAGCAGCTGAGCTCCAAGAAGGCACGAACATCAATGAGCATCTTAAATCTGCCAGTTGGCATTCTGGAGCTCATCTTGCAGTCAGCTTGCGTTGATACTCGGAGAAGGCAGGCAGATGGGCAGAGCAGGGTAATATCCAAGACCACGGTGGGATGCATAAGCAGAGTGTGCACCAGGTGGCGTGATTTGGTGCGGTCCAGCTACAAGCGCGCTCGCTGTGAATCTTTGGGAGACCTAGACGTAGCGCTCAGCCAGCTGCACACTCTCAGGAACGTGACACAGATTCATGTCTCTCGATTCTTAGAATATGAGCATTTGGGATTTCTAAGAGGGCTGGCCACGGGGTTCCCTCTTCTCACGTCTTTCAGCCTTAACTTTTTTGGCAACAACAAGGACCTGGAAGTGTTGTCCCTGTTCCTCTCGCTTAAGACAGACATTCGAGAGCTGAGTTTGTATACGGTAAAGCAATACCGGGAGGCTGTCATTTGGGACTACTTCAAGAGGGCTTTGGAGAGGTTGGACTTCACCCCTCAGGTGCACCTGAAGAAGCTCACGCTCGGTGTCGCCTACCACCTCTACCTTGAGATTCCCGATCGCTGGACCGGTGGATTTTGCATCCCTGTCAGCACGACACTGACACAGCTCGCGGGTCTCGAGGAGCTTCACATCTCGGTGGATAAGCTGGCGGAGGAGGCACCCCTGCCCCCCTGGTTGGCAGAGCTCCCCGCTTTTGTGGGGCTCCGGTTACTTGAAATGAATGGCGCTCCCTGCAGCTCTTTCCTCAACTCTCTCGGAAGAATGACGCGCTTGAAGGAGCTTGTCATGACTGGTGTTACTGTAGGTTCCCCTCGGGCCCCCAAACAAGTAGTCCTGCCTTTGCCTTTTTGCTGCCCTCTGTACACAGCTGTCAGCTCATCTTAGACTCGGACTCGGCACAGATCTCTCTCTTTTTGACCTGAATTTTGATTCTTTTGTGGTCTTGTTGCTGTCAGCAGTTCATCGAATCCGAGATGGATGCGGTCTCCAAGTTGAGCCATCTGACGTCGCTCGTCCTCGAGGAGAGCTCAATCGGCACTTCCATGACGCCCTTCTGTCTGACCACAACTCTCCGGGAGCTGTCTTGCCCTGGCGAGGCGCTGGCTCTGCTGAGGACGACTCTGCCGCTCCTGGAAGAGCTCACGCTGACAGAAACAAAGTTAGAGAAAGAATTTGAGCCCACCTACTTTGCGCGCACGCCCAACGTCCGCTCTCTGACCCTTTTCCTTCGGGAAGAGAGGGGCGCAGGGTCCTATCTAGAGCATCTCACGGGGCTCACCTCCCTCTGCGTGGATGAGGGTTTTGAGCACTATCAGCCAGAAGAGCCCATCTGGCACATATGCGAGGCACAGGTGCACGCGCTGCAGGTTCTCGAGCTGCGCTCCTGCAAGCTTCTCCTTCTCATTGATGGCCTGCTCTCGCTGGAGGGCCACGTGGCAGTTAGTGTGCGCTGCACATGTCCAGGCAGTCCAATTGGGGACAGGCGCTGGTTCAGCAGCCACGCAGAGCACGTAGATGCCAGGAGCACTTGCCACAAGCTGCCAGCTGGCGTTGCCAGGCAGCTCTTCAGGGGGACCAGGCGCCCGACCCCGAAGGCTCCTCTGCCGTGCTTCACTTTCCTCATCTCCAGGGACCACAACCGGGGGGCCAATGACGCGGAGGAGGACGTCGCCGAGGATGACAACTAGGGGGGCGACGTTGCTTGGAAGGACAATGACTTGGAGGGGTGACAAGAGGGAAGATGAAGGCTAGGGGTAGTCAGGATGCATGGCTCCCCGGTATGCTTTCGTTATCAAAGACTGGAGACTCTGGTATGTGAAAGGAGGCCCCCATAGGCTGCCTATGTGTGGGCTAGCTTATTACGTCACCTGTTCTCCCTGCTCTCCTTTGTTATTAGACTAAAAGGATGGGGAGGTGCATCCTGGGTAAGGTGGAGCAAATAGCAGGGAAGAGTGCGCGATGCTGCTGCTACTGCTGCGGCAGCAACGGCAGCATCAATGATGTGAGTGGTTCATGCTTGTCTAGGTTAGGTGGCACAGGGGACCACCTTTGGCAATCATGCAGATAAGTTATTTCGTCTCTTCACCAGTGCATTCCTGTGCCATGCTTAATTCCCACTTAGCATTCTTGAATCATCAAAGTTTTGACTTTTTTTGTGTAAGAATGGAATTCTCCGCACTTTGGTGGCCCATATTGGAAGCAGATAGAGTTGACGCCTCTACACTTCATAAGCAATTTGCATCAAGAGCCCACCCAGGACCACATGCCCCTTAAGCCACTCATTTAACTTTTCTCAGCACATTCCGCTTCACATGGCTATGACTTTCGGCAAGACAGAGTACGTAGTGTGTAAGATAAATCATTTCGTCTTCGAGAAGCAGTACCTACACACCTTTGCAAGCTCTTGGGTCAAAGGTGAGACTTGAGATCATGTTAGTGCAGTTTTATGTGTGGTGCGAGCACGGCCCACAAACAAATTGATATCTGCTGTCTGGGACTGGGAAGAAGCCTTCTGCGTCTCCTACAACTTTCTTCACATGCTATATGAACTGCAACTGATTTTCATCCACTGTTTGATTCAAGGGGCACGTGAAGCATATGTACAATCACAAACGTTATTTGATTATGCCAGGGTGAATAAATGTCAAGCAGATCCATGATTTGATCTCAATGTTGATAGGAATAACCTTGATGCACATCTTATACAAGTTGATGTTATGATTCAATTCTGTGAGCAACACGACAGCAGTAACAATTGGGGATGCTCATACAAAAGCAGTTTGTGGGGTGCTAGCTGCAAGAAGGCGGCATGCATGAGAACTTGCAATTTCAGCTACACAGATGTTCTTCCACAGTTCATGCATGGCATGCGCACAAACTTCTGTGCAGAGACCAGCAGAATGCGTTGATGATACTGTAAATGATATTAATAAGAGTCAATGTTGCTGACGCACTTGCCAGGTATAGAATGGGCACATGCATGAGCATCAACAATAATAATGTATCTGGGCGCCTCAGCTGTAACAACAGTTCATCTCTTAATCCTGCTTCTCTTCCTCGTGAGGAAATTTCAAGCTGAGTGCCACTCCAGTCCCCAACACACTTGCAACTACGCCGAGTGATGCTTCTGTAGGAATATGGAAACCTGCGAATCCAATCACAAAAGCACATGCACAATTCACAAGATATGAACTCAACTTCCACCGAAGCTAAGGGGTTTCATGTACTCACGGATAATGCACCCCAATCAAAGCTTTTCGATACAAGGTATCATATAGCCTTGCAGCCTTGGTCAAGACAAAAGTGGAACATAACGACTTGAGCGCAATGTCATATGCACCAGAACCAGAAGAAGACAGGTGCGAATGCATGACAATGCACTTTAATGCTTCCACGCTGAGTAACAAACAGTACGCCCAAAACTACGACACTGCCGCCTGGAGGCAGGGCAAAGCTCGTCGGTGCAGCCCGTCAGACAAACGTCGTCAAGGCAACAAAATAGCTGAGGGGGGAGAGGAGCGTGCTTACCAAAGTAGTCGGTGACCATCTTCACGCCGATGAACCCGAGCACGATTGCAACTGACGGCTGCAACCATTCCAAAGGCGACATGCTTTGCGTAAGCGAGAGACGCCCCAGCCACATATGCACATCCCTAACGCTCTCTTGCCAACCCCAAGTCACTCCCCCCTTCTGATTGCTCCCGTCCCCCCCCTCTTCTGTAGTTCAAACTTACAGTCATCGAAGCCCCTACGATGAACTGCTGCTCGACAGGCGACAAGGCGAACATGAGAGATGCTCACGCCATAAGTGATGCCAGCATTGGGGCCAGGCCAACAGGCCACAACAACACACAACCATTGCAGTGCGGGGCCTCTCCTCCCCTTTCTTCCTCCATTCAGGTTCTCTTGCTCTCTCTCTCTTCTCCCCCCCCC
>WELA01003638.1:598188-613351 GCA_009602735.1 Mesotaenium endlicherianum
GGGGGGGGGGGGCCGGGGGGATATGGGTCTGGGGCCGCCAGGCTGTCGGCTCGGACCTGCAAACATCTGCCGACAGGATGCGGCGCCAGCTGGCGCATGAGGCGCAGTTCTACGGCGCCCTCATCAGGTGTGCGTGCGCGCATGCGCTTACCTCGCTCACACCTTTCCTCCATCCCTCCCTAGCGCCTGCTGCTTGCCCCTTCCCTGTGAGTTGGGAAGTGCCCCTTGGCAAGACTGTCTATGAGGGGCCCCGAGGACGCGGGGGCTTATCATGCTTATCTGGCACAGAGTGTTGGGGGGGCATGGGCCGGTGGAGGGGGGAGGGGAGCTTGTGAGGCTGGCGGCTGTGCGCGGGGTTCTGAGCTTTCATTTGGTTGGGGGAAGAAAGGGGGCTCTGCGTGTCTGAAGAGTGCAGAAGGGGGGAGGGGGGAGGGGGTAGGGGGAAAGGGTGGGGAAGTAGTTTCCGGCTTTTTGTTGCACCTCAGCTGTGGCATCGCTGCGGGGGCAGGGACTACGAGGAGCAGTGTCCCACTGTTGCCAGCATGGCCGTTGTCATCGTTATCGACATCACCAGTAACAGCAGCAGCAGCCTGGCCTGGCCTGGCTGGTACCGTTTGCATGCACAGGGGACGTGACATGTGGCGTGCGTAACTGCGCAGCATCATGACGACGTGCTCCTTGCCCGCTCGCTGCGTCTCTTGCTTCCGGCAATGGGGGTGGTGGCGCCTGCCCTTTTCGGTGCATCTGTTCATGTGGCTGCGTGTCAGGGCCTCGTTCTCTCCGACGCAGGATCTGCACGTGCGCACACACACACACACACACACACACACACACTTGCAAATACACACGCACCCACGCACACACACGCGCACCTGGGCAGGGGTGGTGCAGAGGCCAGAGAGAGGGTCACACAAAGAGAGTGAAAGAGAGAGAGCCTCATGGCCTCCGGGAGCAGGCATTTGCCCATGCTACTGTCAACCATGCACTGCCACCTGGCTCCTTCTCCTCCTCCTCCTCTGGACCGGACCTCCCCCCCCCCCGCCCCCCACTCGAGCTCCCTGTGGGCAGAGGGTTACGCCAGGGCACCAAACTGCAGGCACCAATCCTGGTGCTTCCACAAGCTCTTCCCCCTTTGTGTGCCTAATCGCTTGTGGGAGCACTTGTGGAGGGGAGAGCCATGGGATGCACGCGGCTGCTTTTGCTGGTCTTTCTTGCTCCCTTCCTCCCACCCTCCCTCCTCCTGCAGCTGATGCTGCTGCTGCTGCTGCTACCGCTGTGCTGTTGCCTGCTACTGCCCTGCGTGCCCCGCTTGGTCTGGGCCTCTCCTCCTTTCCCGCTGCGGCCAGAACCAGTTCCTGTATTGCACCTTCAGGTCAGTATAGAGTCTAAGAACTAGGGTGGGGGGCAGTGGAGAGGGGAGAGGGGAGGGGGAAGGGGGAAGGGGAGGGCTTTCGACTGGCCAGTTTGAACAGGGGATACAAGTCTGGAAATTGTTGCCAGCCTATGGACGACACCCCCCCCGCTCTTCTCCAGAAAGCGAGAGGAGAGCCCAGTGCCCCTTTGTGACCTCAAGCGTGGCCCCTGCCCTTCCTGCGGACATCTGCCCACTTACGTGCATGCGCGCGCGCGCGCCCACACTCGTGCAGGCTGCAGAAGAAGTGGAAGGTGAAGCGCCAGAAGGCGGCGACTGGTGTCAGCCTGCGGGACACGGCAGGCTTCACTGTCGACCTGGCGCTGCCGGCCGCAAGCGACGCCTTCCGCGGGTTCTCGGCGCGCGCCACCCCCATGGAGGCCGTGGCCCTGGACCAGGACTCTGCAGGCCTGCTAGTCGGCCGCATTGCCAGCGGCCGGCCCCTGCGCCGGCTCCAGGTGGACCTTCTTGGAAGAGGCCACCTGGCGGACAATGGCCAGAGGAGCGGGAGAGCAGAAACGGTGAGAGGAGGAGGAGGAGGAGGAGAAGCAGGGGCTGGAGCTAGCAGCAGCGGGCAGCAGCGGCAGCAGCAACTGCAGCAGGAGAAGGAGGAGGAGCAGGAGGAAGGCCACGCTCGCGGGGGGGTTGAATTGTCCCCAGGTGCGGGCGAGGGGAGCAAAGAGGGGGGAGCAGTGAGCGAGGGAGTGGCGGCGGGAGCCACGCGCGCGCAGCTGCTCCTGCGAGCGCTTCTCTCGTCTGTCTTTGACGAGCAGGTGGGACCGCCCCGGCTTCCCCCTTGTCCTCCCCCCCCCTCAGGGCTCCGTCATTATTTTTTGTGCTCTTCCATGCATTCACATTTGGTACTTCCACCTGGCGTTGTTTGGTGTTGCCGCCTGTTGTCGCTTGGCATTTACTGCTGTTGTCATGCTGCAGTAAACGCCCTGCTGCCGGCTGGCTGGCTGGCTGGCTGGGGTCGTGCAAGCTCTCTCCAGGCAGCAGGCATGGCCGGCTGTGAAGCAGCAGGCAGGAGAAGGTGGATAATGTTCGTATGTGGTCGACAACAAGCCACTGGCAGACCTCGAGTGTGACTAGGGGCAGTGGGAGTGGTGGCAGCAGCGGTAGCAGCAGCAGCAGGAGCAGCGCACGGTGTGTGTACTCGTTGACTCCTCCTCGCCAAGTGCAGGCAGCAGGAGAGGCATACACGTGTGAACGTACTCTTGTGTTGGTTGTTTCTGGGGGCGGGTGTGGTGGCGATGTGGCAGCTATTTGACCACGTGGAGCGCGAGGCGCTGAGGGGAGGAGCAGGCCACAATGGCCTCCCAGTGGCCGCCACCAGTAACTCTTCGCTCGCCATCACGCTGACATCTGTCACCTCCATGAGGCTGCAGCTTCTGGAGCGCTCTTCTGAGGAGGACGGTGATGCGGGCGGAGGGGAGAGCCTGCAGGCTCGACAAGTGGCTGACGGGGACGATAGGGACGCTCCGGGAGCTAGTGAGAGAGCGACAGCTGTTGCTGAGACGCGGCCTGCTACTGGCGGTGCGGTGCCCGCTGACGTACAGGCGGCACCTGGTGGCACCGCCGGCTCTTCTGGAGGTGGCGATGCCAACCCCACCTCGCAGGATGATGGGGCGGCAGCAGCAGCAGCACAACATGGGGGGAAGCAGGCGGAGCTGCCACGTGGAGAGCAGTGGACAGGGCCACAGGCGCCCTCGCCAGAGCTGCTGGCTGCCTCAGCGGCGACATCTGGCCAGTCTGATGCGCTGACGACGTTCGTGAGGCAGGCGTTCCACAGCCGCGTGTTTGGCGCCCTGGCCGCCCACGCGGCCCGCAGGAGGGAGGGGGCTCGACCAGAGGGGAGAAGAGCAGCTGCTGCAGCAGCCGGAGGAGGAGCAGGAGGAGCAAGAGCAGAAGGTGTGGTGGAGCAAGCGGTGGCAGTGGCCAGGCACCGCGAGCTCGCACAGCAGGTGCTGGCGCGTTTGGAGCTTCTGGTGAGTCTCCTGTTCTTCCCCCTCTCCCCCCCCCCCCCTTTTCCTTTATTGCCTCGGCCCTCGCGACCACTCCCCACACGCACGTGCTTGCGCTAGTTGGTTAGTCGGGGCCTATGTTCGTCGTGCATGGCTGTGGTTGCCATGTGGGACGGTAGTCGGCTGCTTGACGCAAGCGCCGCGGCTGTGTGTTAGAGAGGGAGAGGGGAGGGGGAGGGAAGGGGAGGGGAGGGGTGCTGACTTGCGGGAGGCTCCTCCAGACATCCGCACGTCTGCGTACGGCCACGCTAGGCGAAAGGCATGTCAGCATGTGGGTGGGTGGGCGCGGAGACCGTGTGCGCAAGCTGGAGGCTGACTCACTCGCGCTTGCCCGCGCAAGTCCTTTCCGCATTTTCACGCAGAGTTTCTCCAGGTACACTCTCCCGGGAGCGCAAGGGGGGGGGGGAAGGGGGGGAGGAGGGGTTCGCATCTTGACCTCTTGTCGTTCAGGATTGCCTTCTTGCTGCTGCTCTGTCGCGCTTCCCCCGCTTACTTTAAAGGTGCGCGCAGCTCAACACACTGCATGCTTGGCTTCTTTGAGCAGGACTGATGGGAAGGCTTGCTGCGCCGTTGTAACCTGACTGTCTGTCGGCCCGTGCGTGCATGTTGCCGGAGTGCAGGCGGCAGCCAATCGGCATCTCAGCCTGTCGACTGTGGCCACCTGGCACCTCACGACGGCCGCGTGGAACGTCGCCTTTTCATTGCCACGGAGACAATCCCCCTCCCCCTCTCCCTCACCCTCCCCCCCCCAGTTCGAGCGCTTGCTCGGCGACCCCAGCGCCTCCCCCTTGCCTCCTCAATCAAATGAAGTACCGCCGCTTGCGCTGGCCTCCCCGCTTCCCACCCCTTCTCCTCCGCCTCCTCCTCCTGCTGCTGCTGCTGCTGCTGCTGCTGCCCTTTCACCTGCTGCTGCACCACCGGCTGCTGCAACAGCACCAGCAGGAGCAGGAGCAGGAGCTACTCCTCCTTACCCTCACCCTAAGCCTGGTGCTGCGCCTCCCGCTGCTGGCCACGCGAACGTGCTGGAGCTCACGGTGGCTGTCAGGGGAGAGGAGATCAGCATGGAGGGGGCCCACGGCGTGAGGGTGTGGGGGGAGAACGGGACAGCTGGCAGCGGCGCTGGTCCTGCGCGCCCTCCCGTGGGCCCCACGAGCATCTCTCATCTCAGTTGGGTCATCCTCAACCAGGTATGCGCCCTGTTGCTACAGCTCAGTGCCACAGGACAGCAGCAGCGCATGGAGCTGGCAATGACTATGCACGCAACGCACGTGCATGTGGTGAACATCTGCATGTGCGTGTGCGTGTGCATGTGTGCCTTCAACATGTGAATCACCATCTGAGCGCATGTGTGTGAAAGCAGGCGTGGAGTCCGAAGAGTCGTGCATGTGAGTCAGGGACAGGCTTTGGGGGGGCCAATATCAGTCTTTGGATTGTAGGTGCTCCCATTAGGTGACGACTGTAGGGCCGCGTGATATGGCGCTTGTATCTGCGCCTGGATGCTCACCCGCAGCTCGCAACACTACTGCCTCCGGATCACTTCACCAATACAATCTCCTCCAGTGTGCCCGTTACTTGGCGCAGATTGCTGAGCTGCAGGAAGGAGCCTGTGGCCCTGCGATGCAAAACAAGTGCATCATGCAGGTCTTGGAAGTGACGCGGCATGTGAAGCCGCATGTGACACCTATTGCAGAATCTAGTCTTGGAGCAGCAGCTCCTTTACCTTCATTGTGTGTTCTTATGTGCCCGTCTGCTCTCTTGCGTTGATCCACTTACCCGCAGGTTGCTGCGCACATGCTAGAAGCCCTCGAAATGGAAGCCATGTCCCTGGGGCTCCCAAGTTCTCGCCAAGCTTTCACTCTCACGCTCAATGTTGCGCCAAAGTCTACCGCGTCTTTCACTGCCTACCCCAGTGCGAAGCAACACTGTGTGCTGTGGTCCATGAAAGCGCCCCTGGCAGCTCCGAGCAAGACAGCACTCTCCAAGGTGCACATTGAAGGAGCTCCAAGCTCTAGCCCAGAGTTCTTCTTAGGTCAGATGTCTATGCCAGAGCTGAGACGACGCTTGACCAACCTATTGTTGCAGACTTGAGGGTGCAAGAGAATTATCCGCAAGCGTCCACCCTCTTCGATCTACATCATTCATCATTGTGAAATTGTTCCCATCAAGTGGCCCTTATCACTCACATGCACTTACATTCTCAGCTAGCAAACCCTCTCCGCTTGATCCATGACACGGCACTACAACGTCAATTACTGCATGCGTACATAAATGCAGCAAATGGCATGCACATTTTACTGAAAATCCAGTTACATTCTCTCTTGTTCACTAGACTTGCACTTTAGCATAAATTTCTCAACAAGAACACCACCCTACTGTCGAAGTCCCAACCCTTCTGACAGTTGTCACAACAATTGGTGAACATCATCATAGAGCCAAGTGCTGAATGTCGATCTCCCATGTCAAGCTTCCTGTCATGTACTGGAGATGAATATCACGTATCTCCCAATTGTTGGACTGCACCCTCTTGTTCTTGAAAATCCGCCCAGATATATATTAATGCGTCACCACTATCCGTAAGGCCCCGTTTAATTTAGAGAATTCTTTCCACGATAGCCACTGTCAAGCGGGCTTGGGTCGAACTGCATCCTTATGGTCGTAGCTTGTCGCCTCCAGGCTCTGCTTTAATAAGCTCCGCATCTTATATGCACGGAGTAGGACTTTTTTCTATGGAATGCTGGAATTGGCCGATTTGATTATGACTTTGTGGTCCGGACAAAAGAGGCAAGGAAGTGCAAGACACGTCTGGGGCAAACAAGGGCGAGGTCATATCCTTAAAAGCCATGGAAACTCTGCTGTACATAATTTGAAGGACCTCAGCAAGTAACCCTGAGCTACAGTTTACTCGAGCACGGCAAAGCAACAGAGATATTCCTGTTGGACTCAAAAGGCTGACGTCCCATTCCTGTCTCTGATAGCTTCATAGCCAGTTCATTTGACAAACTGTTGCCTACAGATCATAAACTCAACTGCAATTTGCAATCAAGCATACTTCACTAAGTACATGTCAGATTTGAAAGAACATGAATGCACCAGCACGCACTATCTTGTGCCTGAAAAGATACCCCAACACATCACCTTCCACGCACACAAGACGACATCTATCTCGCCTTGTTGCTACTACAGGACTGGCTCACAAATTGACTTCAATATCATGGCACCCTGCATAAGACAGACCCCCCACTCATGCTGGCAACCCATGTGCGCTATGTGCTAGTGAGCTTTCCAAGAAGACATATCTCCTATCAATCCTCTTCTATAGACGCGCCCAAAGAGAAGCCAGAAGAAGGGATGATATGCCCTATAAGCGAAGAAACAGCAAACCAACCCCAGAATGTCGCAACATGCACTTGCCCTCTGCGTTCAACACTTTGTGAGTCACATCCAGGCACAAACAAAAACGCCAATGTAGGTGTGACCATGTTTTGCACTCGATAAGCAAACGTTATGCACCCACTTGAAAGGTATCAGCAAAGGGAAAACTTCTGGAAATTGCTTTGATTAGCCACCACAGCCATTCAAAACCATGATGGTAAGGGCATCCCTAACCACATTGGTCAGGGGTGAATGTTTCAAGCAATGGTCAGGTCTTTGACAGATGAACCTCGTATGTACTGCTACAGGAAGACCTAGATCGCAGCAAACACCTTCTTGGCGGCACCACCCTCGCCGGAGCCCATGGGGATAACCTTCAACACGTTGAATCTCACAGTCTTCGACAGCGGCCTATGGAACAGAGAAAGCACAGGCACAAAGGGTACCACTAATAAAGTATCTACCCATAATCAAATAGAAGCTTTAGGCTGACCCTACTCAACTGAAGGTGTATACATGCCTGCAATCAGCTTCAAACTCCACACAGACCATCGTCGGCTGAAAAACCGGCCATTGCCCACCCTCCTCACAGACTCAGTCCCCCCCCCATTCTACATGCCACAGCCCGTCTGCCACGCAGTGCATAAGTTGCCCAACGTGCTTGGCCAGGTGACACACTTTGTTTCTGTGGCAGATATCATAAAGAAGATCAACCGGAGGCAACTACACCTAAGAACACGGGCTAAAAGCTGAAAAGGTGCAGAAATAAAACTACAGAGAGCTTGGCATTCCCCTTCATGGACGCGGCACGTTGTGTTGATGCAGGGTGACTCCTTCAGTTTGAGTACAGCTTTGCATTGCATTCTTTGACATGTGCAAAGATCCGATATGCACAGCATTGGTTTAGGTTAAGCTCTAGGTCAATAGTTTAGCAAGATAGGCATATCATACAGACAGGGTTTTTAATTGAGCAGTAGTACAGGCCACCCACCTGCACTGGCCAACAGTGACCTTGTCTCCCTCCTTGACACGGAAGCAGGGTGAAACGTGCGCCGACAAGTTTGAGTGCCTCTTCTCATATCTGAGCCACCCCGTGTACAAATGATAGCAGTCAGCGTAAGATTTCCCTTGATCATCTTGTGCCGATGCCTACATTGTAAAGAGTAAAGCAGCACAAACTGTCCCGAACAAGAATAGCACTACTGCTGTTGCCCCCCAAGACAACACATATGCAACCAGGATGCCAATGAAGAGATCAGATTATGCAGACAATACCGCTGGTACTTCTTCACGAAGTGAAGGTAATCACGACGAATTGTGATTGTGCGCCTCATCTTGGTGCTGTAAACTGTGCCGGAGAGGATGCGACCACGGATGGACACATTGCCGGTAAATGGGCACTTCTTGTCAATGTAAGTGCCTGCATCCAAACCTCAACCTCGTCAATAGAGTATTCTATGCAAAGCTCCTTGTACATACCAGCCTAGTCCATTAAACACCAACTTCCTGGAAAGATATGAGCTTTCCATTTATCCTCCCCTTACATGCCACAACTTAAACCCGAAGCACCTCAATGCGAAGACATGTCCAGCATCTCCAATCAAAAGGCATCTCCTGCCCCGGACATTGTGAGTCAACCTCACTTCGCCTCACTTAGCTTGACTTGGCTTGCGTGAGGGGAGGGGAGGGGAGGGGAGGGATTCTTGTCCATGCAAGCCCGCACTTCACAGTCTATTCGTAGAATATTTTGCGACCAAAATGACCTGTATCTCTTTTTCAGGGCTATACACGCACTTGTGACGGCGACATGTTCCCATCAGATGAGTGTAACCCTTGCCAAAAACAGAGCTGACTTTGACGAATCAAAGTGATATGTGCAGCCCCTGCCCCTTTTAAGTTGTGTTGTAGACGAATATACCTTCAATAGCCTCTCGTGGAGTCTTGAACCCAAGACCTACGTTCTTGTAAAACCTGTTGCCGGCCTTTCCGGGAGCCTTCAGGCCTGACTGCTTCTTCCCTCTGCACCCACCCCTAGCATAACCACGTGAACTACAGACCAACATCTGAGGATGCTTCATAAACCCTAATATAACAACATAACGATAAGGTAATGATAAGTATATTCCAGCCAAAGAAGACGGCCTTGTAACTTCCTTGCTAGGCTTCACTCGCATCCATGCGCAACGCTTTATCTCCAGGATTTATTTAACATGAGCTACTGACATATTATGATAAGTGCAGGTAGTAACTTACGCAAGGAAGACCTTGAGCTGCTTCTGAAAAGACTTTTCGGTCTGTAAACATCCAGCAACCCAGAAAGAAATAGCATTAGACTAGTGATCACGATCTTCGATATGATTTAAGAGGTCGGCGGGTGGAGAACCGCCTCAAAGATGTTCCCAAGGCCAGCGAAAAAAGGCTGTGTAGGGGTTCAAGAAACCAGAAGGTGACATGCTTCAATACACATGATATGGCAGGAGGATGAGCCCATAGAGAGCTGATGAAAGCAAGTTTAAAATCTATACTTTAAACAAGAAACAAAATGCCTGATGATAGTGAAGATACTATGTATGATACAAAGAGCTTAGTTCACCTGAGCGTCCGTCATGGCTGCAGTTGCCGCAAGCAGGGCTAAGAGCAGATGAAGCTGCAAGACCTGAAGGAGCCAAAGAGACTCTTCTGTGGCCGCTCTCTGCCCTAAGTCATCTCGATTCGTCAACATGCCTGTCGTCAATAAGTCGTTCACACTCGACAATACTCCGATCATGGTTCCGTCATTTCAACATGTTCTCTACCGTCGATTGGCAATCGGTCTCTGAACGTTTAGGTTTGCCAGTTGGACTGCATACAGAAGTGTACAGACGCAATGAATTTAAAATTGATGAAGGAAGACCGCGCTAACCTTCATCGGCCTAACCTGTCACCGTCTGAGTGATTTCTCACAAATCGAAACGGTTGCAAATAAATGGAAACCACTAGCGCAGGCAGGATACCAGGCGCGTCTGGAACATTCACTGCTGGACGACTGGCCCCAACTGTGCCCTGTACATGGCCGAGAATATTTACACATGCACCTGATTCCCTGCGCACATATGCATTTCGGGGGTAGTCAGGTTACGTCGTCGATATACTGCAAGCGTTTTGAATGTTAGTTGGTTGGGCTAGTGCCTTGGCTCCTGTGCGGTGGCCTCATCTCACGTCGAATTGCTGTTGCAAGTATTTCACAAGGCTTCTAGGTCGTTCATTTGTAGGAAGTTTGCTTTTAGTTGGTTTCGAGGACAAGCGCATGAACTTGGTAGCAATGCTTGGCTTATCTAACACGTAGTCACTCAGGAGCCGACTCTGCCTGGAGCTGGGTATGTTTAGGCTCACTTTTACGTTACCAGCCTTTCAAAGGATTGTCTTCTATTATTGAAGAAACGGCATTTTTGTGGTCGCACCTTTTCATTTTGGGGGAGCGTTGCTCTGTCGATTTCAAGACCTCATTGTCATAAAAGGTAAGAGCTCATCTATCTCGTGGATGCGTTCGGGGTTTGATCATTATTTCACAATAGTCAGATGTGCATTCGTTTATTGGCTTCTTGCGTCAGACTGTGGGGAGCATTACCATGTCTCAGCACCATGAGACAAAGATGCGAGAACTTGAACTGCTTGGGGCTGACACGATTTCTTTGTTTTCTGAGATGGACATCCCGGCCCCCATCCTCGGCCATGCAGAAGAGGGATATCGCTGTGCAGAGGAGTCAGGGACAACGCTTCGGCCTTTTTGTCGATTGTTTTGTCTTCCTGCAAGCCAGGGGCCCAGCAGCCGCTGTGTAAATCGACAGGCAGACGTATATAATCACTTTAGGGGTAATCAGCTGTCAAAGCAGTGGACCTTCTGCTGCATCTCTTGTGGGAGCAATAGCATAAGGGGAGGACTTGTTGCAAGCTATGTCAACAATGAACGATGTCAAGACCACTGCTAGGTTCTTCCAGATGATTAAGGAGAAGGAGAAGAAGGAGCTTGAGAAGAGACAGGCTGCACTGTCATGGGCTCAGCGTCTTGAGAAAGCGGCCATGGGCGAGGACAAGCCTGACAAGAAGAGCAAGGGTAGGGGCAGGAAGAAGTCACGGAGGCATAAGCGTCGTCGTAGCCGCAGGAGCTCTAGGTCGTCCTCAGACTCCTCCTCCAGCTCTAGCAGTGAGGACTCAGATTCCGAGGACGACAGGGACAGGAGAAGGAAGCGCAAGCACAGAAGCTCGCAGAAGCACCGGAGGGCCCACTCGGATTCAGCCTTGGGGTCAGAGTCTGACGATGACAGCACAGATGGCGGTGCAAAGAAGAGCAGCCGGCGGAAGAAGCGGCGCCAGAGGAAGTCGTCACTGTCGGGCTCAGATCGCTCCCGGGCCAAGTACGTATTCTTGTCTGTCCTTCAGCGTGCATCCCGTTACAAGCCTCCGTTGTATGTAGGAGAACCTTCGTACAGTGCAACTGCTGGTTGTGCCGGGTAATATACTAGCTATTATGGAGCGTGAGCATGAGGTTATGTGCGGGGTAGGGCTTTCTTGCCGTCCTCTTTCTCCTCCTGACAAACTTGGTATCTGTCTCCTTGTCATGCAGAGGGGAGAAGAGAAGACATGTCAAGCGCAAGCGCGACTCGGAGGACAGCTCCGACGACGGCAGCAGTGGCCCGGATGCTGAGAGGCATGTCAAGAGGCGGAAGAAGAAAGAGGCAGGTGTTAGGGAGGAGGGGAGGGAGGGGGAGGTGGCGGCCAGCAAGCAGGGCAGGAGAATATCAAAGAGCAAGACTCCGGAGCTTGCGCAAGCCGCCAGCAGGAGGGAACAGCTCGCGCCGCAGCGTGTGAAGAGCACAACTCCTGAACCGGCTCATGCCACTCTTCTAAGAGGTCAGCTGAGGCCGAAGAGCAGGACACCAGAACCAGCGCTGCAGCACAATGGGAAGGGGCACTGTGAGCTCCGTCCTGGGGCCGACGGCATGGGAGAGGGAACTAGGTCACTTGACGGGCAGAAACCACGTGGTGAGGGGCTGGATGAAGACGGCGGGGAGAAGCCTCAGCGAGCTGGAGAGCAGCTGCTTGCAGAAGCCGTGCCAGTGCAAAGTGAATCAGGGGAGGAGCGTGTGCCCTCTAGAGATACCTTGAATGAGGAAGATACCTTGAATGAGGAACGTAACGGAGTGGGGGATGGCAACATTGAGATGAGAAGACCAACGAAGTAGCATAGGATGTATCGATATTGATTACGACATGCATTGGAAATAAGAACATATGTTGCAATTGCTAGAGGTGTGGACGGATTTGTACTATGCACTCTTGCCAATTGTATCATCCTGTTCGAGCCCTTCAGGAATAGCAAACATGCTACGTTATCATCAAGTAGTTATATGAGAATTGTGATCTGTGTTTGTGACCATACAGGTCCAAGGGCCTTAATCAGCAATTTGAGCCTGGCTATAATGTTAGTTCAAATGGAAAAAATCCACTTTAATTGCAAAGAACAACACGCCAACAAAAACGTCAGAAAGGATGGTAATCATCATTGGATCAAAGTAAGTTGCAAATCAAAGTACTCTTTTGGAACAAAGTCAAAGAATGCATGTTGCTACAATCAATTTGCAGGAGGTAAGTTGTAACAGAAGTTGCACAGAATTAATCTCCATAGCTAACTGCCAATATGGAGGCAGCCCTGATACTAGTGTTCTACGTCGGCAGGCATGTTGCCTGGCACATTTTGAGACTCGTGTGCAATTTGTTCAATACTCCAGATGGGCCAGTAATGCATTGATTCAGTGTGAGTGCACAGTCAACACTGCACTGCCATGCCTTGGTTTGGAAGACTTGCAGACTTTGCACGAAATCTTTCTATTACCAAAACCTTACAAAGTTTAAGCTTCCATCTTGCCTAATGCACACGCGCAAGCACTTTCTGCCAGTAACTACTTGGAATGAAGATGCCTGCTAGTAAACGCTAAGCTGGAGTTCACACATTTGACTCCAACTGCAGTTTCTGGTTTACATAGAGAACATCTAGTCCCCCTATCCTACAAGCAGGCTTAGAAAGTACTCAAGCTACCATATGTCTGATCCTTTAGAGTGCGACGGGCGCACTTAACTGGTGAAACCATTACCTCTCACCATACATGTCCCTCACGTTGGCCAGTTGGTCATGATCAACCCCATTCCTTTTTAATGTGGACTGAATGGTGCCAGTCAAACATTGACC
Source organism: Mesotaenium endlicherianum (assembly GCA_009602735.1). Classification (NCBI taxonomy): domain Eukaryota; kingdom Viridiplantae; phylum Streptophyta; class Zygnematophyceae; order Zygnematales; family Mesotaeniaceae; genus Mesotaenium; species Mesotaenium endlicherianum. The sequence continues at coordinate 611,222 of WELA01003638.1, forward strand.
AAGTTGAATGTTACCCATGAAGGACTGTTAACCACCTACAAAGATCAAATGACCAAGTTTAACAATTTCAGAGACTCGCACATAAAGCCCGTTCACGACCAACCCATGATCTTAGTAGAACCCATGATCTTAGTAGGCAACACCCGCCTGAGTGGGGAATAGCTCCGTGATCTTATTGAAGACGTCCATGACCTGCACATAATACACGCCCATCAATGCACATAAGTGATATATTCCACGCCAGCCCCTGAGAAAGACGAACAAAGCTCGTCCAGGAAGCACGACGCAGTAGTCTCCCAAATACATCAGAAGTTATTGCAAAACGTGCACAAAGTGTACCTCCTTGTCGGCAATGTACTTGCTGATATTCGCAGGGTTCGTCGAGCACTGCACCAAAAACAAAGAAAACCACGAAGGCTTGACCGTTCAATAAGCTGCAGGAACGACTGCAGCAAAAGCTACCTGACACCCATAGCACAACAATACAAAATATTCATGAAAAGAAAGAAGGCGCTGCCACAGTGTGCCACAGCCACGACAGTGACAAGTTCACGAGCTGCCATGCAAACATGTACCAATACACCAATACTAGGATAGGAGACTTGAAATTGGAAAAGATGCTCTGCTTCTGACAAACTTACGTCAAGAATGGCCGCCTGCACCCTAGGATTCTGGAAGGCCACAGCAACTTCAGGGTTGGCCATGATCTTCGTCACAACCTGCTGGGGCGTCATGCCGATTGCATCTGCATTGTCGCACAGACAAACGATGGGCGTGAACACCACGAGAGCACCTAAGCACCCAGGCCACACTCCCCTGTCGCTTGCTCACTACTAGCAACATCACCCACAGCTTTAAACAATCAGTGTCATCAACAATAAGAGCAGTATCTCTGACCAACCAGCCGTGCGTGTGATTCTACAGACCTCAGCTGAGAGTGGACACCACTCTATCATGGAGTGCTGCCCCAAGGTTGATGAAAACAAAGCTGAAACACGAGGTTGGGAACTGGCTAATTCGTTCCTGTTGGACTATCTGCAGCATTCTGACTAGCTCAAGACAAGGGGGGGAAGCATACCAAACTGCTGCTTCATCTCGTCGCTGTTGAGGTCAAAGTTCTTGATCATGTCCGCCATCCGGGGATCCCAGGGACCATCCTGGCCAACGTTGCCTCTGTACCCCCCAAACTCCGTGAGCCAAATCAGTAAACAAGCATTGTCAGCTTTGCCCTACCGCACTGAATTATAAGTTCTTCCTCCTCAAGAGTTGGAGAGCATTGAAACGAGGAAGAGATAGGCTCTTACAAGCGCGAAAAATAGAAGTAAGACACAAGATGATACAAGAAAGATGCAGGCCCCTACATTACTCCACAAACTCAACCGCCTCTTTCCTCAGCAGCAACGCACCAGAAGTGCGGCACAAAGATGTCATCAGCGACCCAGAACATGCATATGAGAGCAGCCGCTAAAGGAGCAGGATTGTTGAGTTCAAAAGGCTTGAAAGTCCCTACAGCATGTCTTCGAGCTGGCTCCTGTACTGTGGGTTCTGCATCATCCCTGCACGCCACAATATTTAAAAAAAACAATTGTTTTATCAGAAGGCACCTCCTGAGCAACGTCCTGAGCACACTTCCTACACCTGCAGCAACACATCTACATGTGTACAGCGCCCAGATACAAATATGATAGCAAGTCAGGTACGAGCTCACCAGAGTCAACATTTGCCATGAACGGCTTGTTGCACATTCCGACGCGTGCCATACCAAGACCAGATACACGCAAACAGGCATACGAGAACAACAAACAAGAGAGGGTGGAATAAAATGGAAAACCGCAGTTGTCTGAGTGGGACTCACATTTCAGAGTGTCCGGGTTGCGCATCTCTTCCGGAAGATACCTGCAGGCAGCAATGACCAACCCAGCACCACTCATACAATAATCAGCACCGAGTTTTCGGGAATGATACCCAAGTTAATGTAGTACAAGAGAAGCAAGAGTGATTGCATGGAGGTGATTGCATGGAGTCCTCAAGACAACCCCAGAAAATGAGGTGGCTAAGACCAAGCATAAAGCGGGCGGGCAAAATGAGCACCAGAAGTAAGAACAAGTTTTTTTGTGCTTGGGGGGGGTG
>WELA01003638.1:613992-684555 GCA_009602735.1 Mesotaenium endlicherianum
GGGGGGGCGCTCTCATACTGCATGATCATGTTCTGGACCGTGGGGTCCTCAAGCATTGTCTCCAGCATGTCCATGGTGATCGGCGGGTTGGGAACTGCAGCACAGCATCAATGTCAGAAGTGAGCAACCAGGAGACCGAACCTCCAGCTCACGGCCAAGACCCTTCCCACAGTAGGCGGGATTGGGTGGGTGGAATGTGCAACGTCATGGGGCTCGCATGCGAGGCATATAAAAGAACCAGACGCACACTTGCTGCAATAAGAGCAGAGGCGTTCCAAGCAGGGCGGCAAGCTTGCAACAGGGCAATGGCGGCAAAAGAGGGCATTTGAACGACGAGGGCCCGAGCAAGAGGAGGCATACGCACCTGCATCCTTCTCAGAGGGTTTGTACTCTGTCTCGTCCTTAGGCTGCACATTCATCCACGAGAAAAAATGATTCTGTTAGGCATAAAGTGAGCATGGTTACCTCCGAATTTGAGCCCAGGCCCACCAATAAGATTATTGCTTGAACGAGACTCGGGGGGGGGGCGGGGGGGTGCTGAATGCGTCTCCAGCAGCGTGACCTTTTACGGGTGTAGGATAATCTTTGGAAGTTATTTGTGTTTTGAGCCCGTTCAAGGGTGATCAGAATGACTAGGCAGTTGCTCCGCTGGTGCCCATACATGTACTACCCACCCCAACTCTCCTCCAGAAAATGTCCCCATCCCTTACGCGGGCTTCAAGCCACCACGTGATGATACTTAGTGCAACGAGCATACTCCGCTGGTGAAACCAGATCTCGCACCATACATGCCAGTGATGATAGCCGGCTTGGCCATCAACAACAATCCTTTCAGACTTAATGGAGCGAGTCAAACATCGACAATGTCTCCCCTGAAACAAGCCTCCAACCCACCCACACATCCCCTCGACAAAGTCTGATTCCCTGCTCCGCACAAAGCGGAGATTTGTCACTTTGTCACCCCACAACCCCGCAATATAGAAAGCCACACCCGCCTGAGGGGGGAAGAGATCCGTGATCTTGTTGAAGACGTCCATGACCTGCACATAATACACGCGCATCCAAGCCCGTCAGCAGTTGCGACCGGGCTAGTGCCAACCTCAAGAGCAGAGGACAGACAAAGAAACCACTTTTCTGCACCCTAGATGAGCATAGACATGCATGAGCTTGGTCATGGCATTCAAGATGAAAGAAATTTCAAGCAAGAAAAGGTATGGAACAGCCTTCCACAATCGAGTCCAGGAGGCAGTGCACAACACAACCCCAAAAACATCATATCGTAATGCGATGGTGGTGATGTTGCGAGAGTGTGAATATATAAAAAAGCATACCTCCTTGTCGCCCAAGTACTTGCTGATGTTGGCAGGGTTTGACGAGCACTGCACAAGCAACATAGCGGTGCCATGCGTTCCCGCAATCTCAGAAGTGTCGCTAACCACCCGCGTCAAGCAGCAGCAGCAACAACCACGAGGACGAAGCTCTTTCACACTGGAGAGTACATTTGGGAGTAGAGCAAACTGTATCGTGGCATGTTGACAAAGGGGATGCCTTGCATGCATTCCATCAAGAACACCAATAGGTGGCGAACTGCAATCAATCACTGGCATGCAAGCCCAACAGGACTGCTTTAGAGCAACATACGTCAAGAATGGCCGCCTGCACTTTAGGGTTCTGGAAGGAGCCAGCAATTTCAGGGTTGGCCATAATCTTCGACACGACTTGCTGAGGCGTGAGACCGATAGCATCTGCATCATCACACACCACAGACAAACCATGGATATGAACACCACGACAGGCATATAACAACCAACACCGACTGCCACACTACATGCCTATCACTTGCTAGCCAATTCAGGACCCCCTGCCCACTGCTCAATCGAATCACAGCTGACGAAGTTGAAGGCTGTTCATCCAACCAATCACCCGCATAGAGACTGCAGCTGAGAGTGGAGATCTTTCTACCAGGGCAACGTACCAAACTGCTCCTTCATCTCGCTGCTGTTGAGGTCAATGTTCTTGGCTATGTTTGCAACCCGGGGGTCCACGTTACCATCGCCGAAGTTGTCCCTGCACCCGCCAAGCCCATTTCTTACATAAACTCCGTAAGCAATGACTGCCAGATTTGCTTTACACCAACTCGAATGTCTTCCTGCCTACAAAGATTAAGATGTAGGAGAAAAGCTGTCACTATATATGACATTCCCAGAACAAGACATAACATTGTCGGAGATAACTTCATCAGGGTAGAAACCAAATACAAATAACAGGCTGACAACCACCAGGACCACCAGGGGAAAAATGATACAATGCAAGGACGGCGCAAGCGCAGGAGAGCAGCCAAGAGGACAAAAAAGAGCAGTGTTGCAAAGGCTTCAAGGACTTTGAAGGGCTCAGAGGTCCCTACAGCATGTCTTCAAGCTGGGCCCTGTACTGTGGGTTCTGCATCATCCCTGCATGCCACAATACGAAAAAATAATCAGAAGGCACCTCCTGAGCAGCGTCCTGAGAACACTTAGTACCAGCAGGTACGAGCTCACGGGCACCAACCAGCAAAGTCAGGAGCAGCTGGCACATCTTCCCAATATGTGCCATGCTGATATCATGCTGGAGTGACAACCACCAAGAAAACACTCGAAAGCAGCAGTTAGGTGTGGGTGTCTGAGGAAAGCTCACATTTCAGAGAGGCCCGGTCGCGCATCTCCTCCGGAAGGTACCTGCAGCGCAAGAAGCAGCGCTCAGCCATTCGCTAAGTAATAGAGACTCACCCCACTGCAGCAGCACCCATGGAACATAAATGCCAGGTGACTGCACATGCAGACCTCCAGCTACAGAGATGGCTGGGACCGAAGCACAAGCCAACAGGGTAGCGGATGAGCAGCCAAGCACAGGGAAGGAAGACGAAGTAGAGGGCGGGGCGGAAGGCTTCCTACTGATAGATCATCTTCTGAACCATGGGGTCCTCGACCATCGTCTCCAGCATCTCCATGGTGATGGCTGGCCTCGGGGCGGCTGCAGTGCACCAGCATTTTGGACAGAAAGATCAGAAAGGAACAATCATAACTAAGGACCTCCGGCTTACTGGCACAACCTTGTCTAGCCCAGTAGGTGCGGCTGTGTGGGTGGAATGTGGACTCTGCAGGGCCCATGGGGTATGTAAAACGGACAATGTGATACAATGTAAACATGGACTGCAACGAGAACCACTGCTCCGCACATAGCTGCAAGCTGGCGAAAAAGCAACAGCAGGGGGCAGTGAAGGCAATCAAAAGAAGAGGGCAGCATAAGCACCTGCTTGCTTGGCATAGCCGTTGGTGCTGGCTGCACTAGGTGCCTCCACAGCCTGCACAAAGGCATCCTGACCTAGTCAGCTACCTCGCTTCACAAGGACGACAACATGCAGTAAACAGGGACCCTCCAGGCTTTGGCCCCAAAGAAGACATTGAAAACGGCATCCAAGATTCACTTGGACAAGGCTTGCGCAGGGGATGTAGGAGCGTTGCCAGCAGCATACGCGGACGATGCTTCTTCACCAGCTAGCTTTCAAGAGAAGGAGAATGACCAGGTAAGGGCACAGAGAGCAAGGCAGAGGCTGATTGCTACGTGAGACGCACAACACGCGTAAGGGCCCCAAAAAGGGTTGAGGGAAACCCACATGCTTGACAGCTGAGACAGCCTTCTGCGGCAGCTTCACAACCTCCTCTGCCACATCCTTGAATGCTGCAATCATGGAAGGTAGCACACAATGATAAATTTAGCATGGCTGCAGAGACCGCGGATCATGGGGGAACCTAAGGGCCCAGAGCTGGGGCTAGAGCTACCCCTGACACACTCTGAATAGCTGCCACGAAGGCCCCTAGGCGACATAGACACAAAGAAACATATGTACACCAATCTTCAGCCCTGTCTACAACCTCCTTCCCATTGCGGAGAAAAGAGACTGCAGCAATGTGTTGGACACTCACATTAACCAGTATTGTTCTACACTTTCTGACAAATCCCTAACACACAGGAGCTGAGGGGCTGCGAGCACCCAAGAGGAATGGGTGCAAGTGCAAACCTGAACGCTTGGCCTTTGGCGCTTCAGTGGCGGGTGCTGCAGGGGCCTTAGCAACGGTGGCTGTGGTGTCGATCGTTGCAGATGTCGCGGATGGCTTAGAGGCCGCAGGAGGGGGGGGAGATGGCATGCCGCCGAAGGGACTGGCCCCCTGGTTAGACTGCTGCATAGCGCTCATCATCTGCTGCATCATTGTTTGCTGTTGTTGCCCCACATCCGAAACGCACATTTATTGGCACACCTCCATCATCAGCTGCTGAGCAAGGGTAGGCGCATGCCCTATAATTACAACCTTCGAGTAAGATCCTCAACAGGAAGCTTTTTGCAAGTAAACATAGAGACAAAAACACATGCACATGTGCATCCACATGCACCTGGTCATGTACTCCAGAAGCTGATGCAAATGCTTGGTGACAATCAATTAAGCAAGGACGACATGTTCACAGCAAGGTGGCCAGAGTGCGTTCGGCGAACATTGACTACATGCAGAACCAGCTAACACAACAGCATGCATCCATCCAGGACCTATTGTCTATTGCCACATCTTCAGAGACCGGCATGTGATGCTGACCTGGGCCTTCTTCGTGAAGTAACCAATGACCTGGTAGGAGCAGATGACCATGCGCCCATTGAAGAAACACCACACCAAAACACAGTCACCGTCAAGTCAACTTCCTGCAGCTTGGATAAGTGAGTGGTCAACGTGAATAAAAAGCACAAAGCCAAAAAGGTTGAAGTACAAGTTCTTAATCTATTCGCGAATAAATTTGACTGCGCAGAAAAAATACGACGCAGACGGCAAAGAGTGTCTTCACACCATTGTACAACTCCCTGGCAGCTCAATTCAGCTAGGGTTACTTGCCGAACAAGGCCGTGATACGTTTCTGCACTTAACAGCTACTTTGACTATTAGATATTCAAGCAACACATAATGTATCAGAAACTCACATTCATGACAACAACGGTAGCCCCCACTCCGAGTCCAACCCACAGCAGAGGGGTCCCCCTGCACCAATATCATCCCACAGCCAACAGATCAGATTGCTAAACAAAAACAGTCCATGACAAAGTACCAGAGCTATTGTCCTCTCCTATCAGACCTCACAAGAGGCATGCCAGGATGTTCCAGACTGCCGATAGCCTCAGCCATAGGAAGACACAGACCGTTCATGACACAAATGAACACACCCATTAGGAAATTGGGGAGGTAGCATGCACATGTTGTCACGTGCATCAATATGGACGTATAGCTCATGCATCACCAACGATCGGCCTGAAAGAGATAGCATGCACATGTGTAGCTCACAAGGGCCAACATCCGTAAGCTGGAAAGATGCTATTTTTCAGATGCTATTTTCCAACTCGAAACAGCCAAACATTCCCCAAACACGCACATGTGTGGGACAGCTCATAACAATGCTGCGGTCTAACACATACACAATGTCTGGACATTCAGATAAAGAAGGGCAAATGTAGCTTACGGAGAGGACTGAGAAGGAGCTGGAGGAGGAGGAGTCGAAACAGAGGTGCTGAGTGTAGCCCATGGAGCAGAGAACCGGCGCACTGACTGCTGCTTCCGGACCGCCCCTTCAAGCTCCCTGTTGCCGGCTGCACCTGGGAAACAAGAAGATTCAACTCAACTTCAGCGTTCACACAGACTAATCCTTGGCCAGCTGAGCAATGTGCACTGACCTGTAGCAAACGAGCCCTTAGGCATGTAGACACAGAAAAAAGCAGCTCTTGCTCGAACTTTTACGAACCGAATACAGGGGGTCCACAGCCTTGGGTAAATAGAACCTGATAGATAGGAGCACATTGTGACGCTTCAACCATCTACTAGTGAAGGAGCCAGCAAATAGACGAGAACAAATATCTACTTCACGTCAACTTCCGTCACACATCTGCATTACATTGCAAACTTAGTACACAAACTCCCATAGAACGTCTATTTCGCATCATATATCACTTCACAAAAGATTTTGACTTAATACATCTATTTCACATCAACATAAGACGACATATCCACTCCACCGTCAAATCTTCAACAACCACCATGTAACGGCTGAAGTTGCTCTTCCTCACCTGCAAATTCTTCAGTCTGAATAACCTCTGCTTGCCTGTGGGGGTGGTCATCACCCGAAGCTTTGACAGCAGAAATCCTTTGGCGCACGCAAGTCGAACAACAACGCTTCACACATATCTTTGACGAGTGTCCGGGAAACCTAACAACAGGGCACAGAAACTTTCCCTCGCCAAGTTGTTGCAGACTCTTTGCTGGCACAGAGGCACAAGCCTGCACAAATCATCAAACTCGACACTGTTAGTTTTGAGGGTAGCTGGTCTACTTCGTCAAACTTCTGTTTAAATGAGGCAGCATATTTGAGGGCAATGTCCAACAAAGGCCACATAAATGACTCCGAAATTAAGGGTACATTGTGCCCGTCATAACGCGCTTATAACCAAACAACATAGGGGATTGGCATAGGTCAAGTCAGTCAAAATGCTCTCTTATCTTCCAGATGTTTCGGAGTAACTTAACAAAATTCACAATAAGTAACACACTCTCTATTTCATATTACCCACGGTTATGAGCTATCTCCTTCTAAGACATGCACCGCTACTCGGTCTGCATTCTTGAGGTGGCCCCATTACATTCCCAACTATGTCTATTCACACAGATTTGCTTTGGCATTGTCTGTAGCATGCAGGTCTAACTTATTCTTTACGCGCGACCATCAATCAGAGGGGCTAATCACCTGCCATCCCTGCAACGAAGCCGCTACTGAAAGTGCCTGCATGGCTGCCAAAGAGAAACGTCAAAAATGTGTGTGACGAAGAAGGGCTTGACGAGTCTACCGGGCCTGCCCGCGGAATTTGACTAAAAGAGACAAAAAGGAAGCAGGGGTGGGCTACACCCACAGTAATGTTTCTGCGTCTCTTATGATTCACCTTGCTACCGAACCGATAGGGCCAGCAGGCAATGTAAGCAATGCAGTGTAAATTTCGACTGGCTACGAGTGAACGGAGTGAACGCTTCTATCTAAATGACAGGCTGGAACATGCACCTGACCTCTCTTGAGCGTGCTGGATCAGCAGGGAACCCCGAACCCTGAGCTTGGGGATGCAAGTTCCTCTTTATGTATGTCAAATATATGGATATAATTATTGGGCCGACTTGGACCAGAGTGTACGTTTCTAGAACCATGCATCTGACCTGGTCTGTCCAAAAGTGTCCTCCCTTGACCACCAGGGAAGTTGAACGTGGTGGGAGTCCAACTCCTCGATTCAGGTCACCTGTGGTAGTCGAGGTGCTAATTCGGGTCGCACGACTTGTGATTTTAACGATCGATGTCGACGAAGCGGGCGACTGACGAATGAACTGCACGGTGGTGTACCAGTGCTTCGTTCGATTGCTTTCTCGACGCCGTTAAATGCAGGCCCACCACGAGTGCTTACTCTCAAAAAGATATCCAAATCCGTCATGTCAAATGCCGATTTCCAGGCCCACCGTGATTGCTTTCTTCGTCTCTTAAAACATCTGCGTTCAGACGAGGTCTCGGACAAATAACCTCCCGTCAGCACAACGTTATGCGGGATGACTTGGGACGTGGCACGACGCATGTATATTTAACACCGATCAAGGCAGAAAATTGCAGATGCAAATTATAACCTTCATAGGCATGTTATTCATGTCCAAGTGCTTCGCATTCACTGATCAATCAGTAGTGCACATTCCATTCCTAATATGACGTCCTTTAAGAAAGTGGCATAATTATTGGAAATTAGGTGCTCCGAAGTCTCAGTAGACGCCACCGTGTCTCAGTACGCAAAAATCAAAATGGGCGACGAATTAATGCATACAGTACAAAAGTTGAGCAATTTGCTGAGTAGTAAGCTCTCTCAGATTATGGCTTTTTTGGCCGAACACAAGGTATGCAACACTAACTCTTGCGCGACATCATACTTGAGTCACGTCTAGCTGGTCGGGGTCTTTAGGCGGGTCAATTCTTAACGTATTGTACTGTAGTTCGTTTTACCTGCAGGATGGTCACTTATTCACCTACCTGGCAAAAGCTTTTTCCTCAGGCAGGGGCGCGGTGACTTTCATGAATCATTTTGTTCAGCAATCTGAAAGCCTTGGATTTCATAGGACACTGATGAGCTAGTTGTTGCTTGCAGCATGCCAGTTCGATAGGAGCAGTTGCTGGGTTTGCCCTCACTCTAATCTGCACATGGAGATATTTAAGAGGTCGACAACGTGCGAGGCGACAATTGGACAAGCGAAATGCATCACTAGCTGGACCTTCAGGTGTAGATGCTGTTGTATCATCGTCTGGAGCATCCACTTCTATCACCAAGGCCACGCATAGGGGCTCCTCGATATCAAGTATCGCTTCACCCCCTCAGGTACAGGAAAGGTCTATTTTGTATCATTCTAGAAGGAGTTTCCTGCTAACTCTGCAGTCGTTGTTTATATGCAGCAGATTTCCCTGAGCTACATTGCTTACCGCCTGTTTGACTGGACTGCCATACGATGTGTTATTGCAGTAGTCTTCAATCTTAGATTCTAGTTGTGCATTATCAGCTGTTCATTGTTTTGTACCTGGTGTAGGCTACCCATCTCATGGTCGACCACGCATTGTTTTACAGAATGACTGGTGTCGCAGTCTGGACATATGTGATACTGTGTCCTGTACAGTAGCCTCAAAAGTGGTGATCACTCCATTTCTGTAAGAGGTACCAGGGAGTTACTTGCATATTGTCATTTTCTGGCTTTGCATGCAGATTACGTCAGCCGAGATGGTGAGGCGGCAGCTGAATGGAGGAAGAAGGGTAAGATTGTATGTTGCTTCAGTTCCTCGATGTACGGGCTAGGTTAGTAGTTCGGCAGTGTTGCTGTTAAAAGAGCCTTTTTCTGGACAACAGCATTGTGCTTGCAGTGACACATATGCAGTGCAATCTACGAGTATGACTGGAATTGATCTGTTAGGACCAAAAGACATGATATCATCCTATGGGCATGTCTTGCTTTCTGCTGGTGCAGATGACTTGTCAGCTGTTGGGAGTTGTGTTAGAAGAGACGTCGCCTGAGCAATTGCAGGTCAGTTGTGGGCTTGTATCCGCTCAGCCTTAAGCGCTATTTCACTATTAGTGAAGGTTGTGCAATTTCTTCTGGCCGGTCTTGTGGACAGCATCTTCTTGGATGAGGTCGTCGAAAACTGTTATGAAGCTGAAAGAGGGTTGGTTATGGGTGATGACATACACATGAGGCATGGGGTGCTATTCCATTGGAGCTTGCCTTGAGCTCCTGCGACACGCTAGGATTGGAAGCAGGCACTTTTGTTGAGGGGATGGATTGTGGCGAAGTATTGATATAGTGTTGATTTACTTGCCCGGTGCTTTCTAGAGACCTGTTCAGCGTTCTGGTTGCTTTCAGCGCGTCTTTGTGCTTGAAGGACGGTCCTTATGGATATTTAGCATGTCTTGACTTAATTCTACTGCAGACTGGAGCCACGCTCAAACCGAGGGTGCTCGAAGTGCTTACGGAGTTGGGAAGGGCTTGCGATCTGTACTTGGTGGCTCAAGTCCTGGATGATGCCAGTGAGGTGTGTTGATCTCTGTACCCGGCTATATGTGTGGAAATTTTAGCGCGAGAGTTTCTTCTATTCTTGGCTGGAGATCTGCTAGCAATATAATTCAGTACAATTTGCTTGTAACCACTTGTCTATTTTTTGCCTGCTGGTTGGCGTTCCTGCATGTTATGTGTGCTGCTCAACATCTGCATGGTTGAGGAACTATAAGTATTGTGAGCATTATGGGGTGTGATGGGACACCTGCGTAATGAAGCATGGAAGATTAGTATTTTTGTCGAGCAGCAGTCCTATCCTTACCTCCATGTCTAGTGTTGCCTTCTCGTGGCGCATACATTGTTGATAGCAACTGCGTTCTGATGTAGCTGTGGCGTGATATATGTGCAGACGGCTGCATTATCTGCCCTGGATGGGGCAGGATTGTTCGCCGTGGGTGCTCTCAATCGCAACAAGGTCAGTTCTGCGTATGTCTTACAGCTTAGTTCACAGCCTTTTGTAAGCGGACCTTGCTCATTGTTAAAGCTGGGGTTTTGGTTCCTGTGCAGCAGTACCTCAATACTTGCAAATGCCTCACGGATCTGTTTTTGGTATTTTTCAAAATCTTGAGAGTGGGCTTTTGCATCGAGTGAAGACAATCACTTGTTCATCTCCATGTACGTGGGCTTCTTGTATAGGTCCTATTCTGTGGAACAGCCATTGGAATAACGTCATTTGTGCGCCAGTTGGAGCCTTGTTGGCATGTTGATTCAAGTGCTGACACTATCGACCAGCTCAAGGTAATTTTGCATCCTACTTAATCTGGTAAAATTTGCTTTTTGCTGGGGGGTGTCTTGCAAAGCATATGGCGGAGTCTGAGTGTGGCTTTTTTCTGTTCTCCAATTTGCTTAAGGTGTATGCATGTGCTGCCTGTGTCGCTCATATGCTGCCTATGCCGCTTGCACGTATTCTGTGAATGCTGCTGTCGGGTGGTATTTAACTGTACCCCTCCCTTGAAGCTTGCACTTGCATTATGTTACTCCTGCTTATACCTAGTTGTTCTTTGTGTTACAGAAATACGTGAAGTATGAATTGCATATATCTCAACCTGGAGCGCAAGTGACTGCTCCAAATGTAGTTTCCACGACCTCTTTAGAACTCTACTTTGGGGTTCCCTCCTGATTATTGGAGCTCCCATTACCTCTGGCTAAGAGGTCTTGGTATTTTACTTGCCTGCACATTAGTGCATACACGTAGTATTCTTGACAGTGTACAAAGTGCACTTTTTAAATCTGCTGCCCGAAGTATTGAGGAGAGGTAAAAGGTGTGGATAGGCAGCATATTTTATGGTTGTAAATACTAATTTACAAAATAAGAGGCAAGCGTGTATCTTTCAACCCACTACCGTTGTTTCCAATCTGGTCCTTTGCTGGGAGCTTCCATGCGGAAGTGCAATATATTAAACACGACGATGAGGAAGAAGTCGACTGCTTATTTCGCTCTTGGACCTTTGAGGAGAAAGTGCATGCCTACATTCTACTTTTAATTTCAAATCATGCCATTCTTGGAGCATCTGGAAGCTGTCCCCCATGAAGCTGTTCTAGATGGTTGCACTTGGAAAATTGTATCACACTCCAGTACTGCGACCATGTTGCTCCAAAACAGGCATGATATGCCGCCACATGGGAAAGATCAGAAACGGCTCTTTTTAGTGCTTTTTAGGACGTCATACATATTCAGCCCCTACTCCACCCTGCTCCACCCTAGTATCATCTTTCAATGTTGGCCCGAGCAGGCTCAAGGAAGAAGGACTCACCAGTTGTCATGTTTGGTCAATATGACGCTCAAGCTCAGCTTGAGCTTGCATGCGTGACGTCGCCCCTGCATACTCCGCTTTCCCTCGTGCATCAGCTCCTGGGTTGTTATGGGCGGTCCTGGGACAGTGATTCAATTCCTTCGTCGCAACGAGTTCCGTAGACTACATAGTGAGAGCAAATCATAGGGCAAATTACCAAAATAGCCCTGAACTTTGCATAATGAACCAGATCCAGTGCCAAACTTTCAAGAAAATCCAAACTCGGACTCGCACATGTAGTCCTAGTCAATGTCAAAAGCAGCTGGCAAACCGAACGTGAGAGGCTTTCCACATGGGTTCCCGGAGGGGGTATACCTTTTTCTACTCGTAGGTCGACTTAGCGGAGGCAGCGGTTAGGGTTTAGGAGCCCCCCTTCTGATGCTTAAAATAGTACTTGCTTTTGCGGGCCTGAGCGGAAAGGTCAGAGAATGGCGTGTCAGGTCACTTTCCGTGCGGAAAAAAATCTCACGCTCAATTTGCCAGCTGCTACTGATGTTGATTAGGAATACATGTGCGAGTCCGAGTTTGGAATTTTTTGAAAGGCACTGGATCTGGTTCATTATGCAAAGTTCAGGCAGTTCAGGGCTATTTTGGTAATTTGCCCCAAATTATATTGCACCGAATGTTCAGTCAAAACGATGTCCACGATGCTAGCTCCGGATAAAATTGGTGTCGATTCCTCGAAGGAAGGGCAAAGGAACTCTAGTACCTTGTTCCTCGGGAGGATGCAGATTTACCGTGGCAAAAGTGGGAATAGAGGAACCATATTGCGTACCATGGCCTCTCAAGAGCGGGCTACGTTGGTGCTTCCGGTAGAACTTTCTGCCTCGCCCATTTCTTGCACTTTGTTTCCTGCAAAGGTGCGGGTGCGGATATGTCTGATGTCTATTTAAATGACATCTTTATTCGTGGAGATTGTGGTTCGAGTATAGTCGAGTAGCATGCATGACCATACATTCTACATTGCTCTCGCTGGTCCTTCTGCGTCAAACGTGGGAGTAGTCCAAAGTTGCTGAAGCACTACATTAAGCTTGCCCGAAAGGTTGTGCTGGTGCTCTTCATTCAGCCCAGCATGGGTGTTCTTCTCTGCACTCACCCCAATTTCCACCTCCAATTGCAGCTAGCTCGTGCAATAGAATGTAACCCTGCCACTCTGATCCACAAGGATACACTATGGATGAAAGCTCACAGCATCTCTTTTCCTTCTTCCTCTTTCTGACTCCAGTGGCAGTCCATCACGGGAGCGCATGAAGACAGTTTCCCTCTTCAGCGGGATCGGAGGCTTCGACCTGGGCCTGCAGAACGCCGGCCACGAGATCATCATGCAGGTCGAGATCGACCCCCGAGCGCGCCAGTGCCTCCAGGCCCACTTTCGGGGAGTGTGCCTACAGCACAGCGTGGAGGCCCTCTGGGAGCTCCCGCCTGACACGGAGCTCCTCTGTGCTGGCTTCCCTTGCCAGGTGGACTGCCGATGAGCCCCAGCCTCTTTCCAGCCAGCTCTGATGCCCAGCCTCAGCCCAGCCTTTCCGATGCATGCCATGCCGCCTGTACAACTCTCGTCCTCATTCTCGCACTGGAAGCCATGGATGTCCTGCCGCAGCAAGGCGTCAGCCCTGCTGCCGCTGCGAACGTGGCAGCTAGTACGACCAGCCCCCCTCACGTTGTGCAAGTCTTGACACCAGGGGGGCGCTTCCTGGTCGTGGGCTGCGCCCTTGCGCATCTCACCAGAAGTGATGCCGGGAGCTTTCTCGGAGGAGGTGCTACGTGCCTTGGCGTCCAGGAAGCAATGCTCGAGGGCCTGGCCGTTGATCGCGGCGCGTGTTTTGCAGCACCTGGGCAATCAGAAGAAGGAGGGACGCTCGGCGAAACCTTCTCTGGGGGGGCCGATCGGGGCAGCCGTAGCTTTTTCTGCCGGGCAGGCCCACGCACGCTGGGGATTGCGGTTGGGGGGGCTTGCTGGAACTTCTCCTGCATCACAAGCAGCCTGCTGGGGTGGACCTCCTGGTGCAGTCCCTGTACTGAGACATGGTCTTGGTGATCGTATTGGCAGGGGGCAGCTTGCCTTGCCGGTGGCGTGCTTGTCGGCGTCACACGTGTCACGTCAGTGTCTCCCATGTCCCCTCATTCACAGAGCATCCCTTCCCCTCCCCCCCTCTGAATGCGCATCATACTGAAGTTGCACGTCTGCTGAGGGGCCGGGCGTTACGCGCAGCTTCACAAGTGCATGTGCCGTGGCCGTCAGCTTGGGCCCCTGCAGCTCTGTGTGTGACCCCCATGTGTGCGCTCAGCTCCTTGGCGCTCGGCTGTTGCGCTCGCCTCGAAGCTCATCTGATCTCGGTCAGCTGCGCCCGCACGTTTGCGATGTGCGTGTGTGTGTGTGTGTGTGGGTGTGTGTGTGCGCGCGCAAGCGCGCGGGCGCGTGCTTGTGTGTTGTGTGGGTGTGTGTGGCGGTGTGAGTGTGTTGCCCGGTGCAGGACGTGTCGCACAACTCCCCAAGCAGGGCGGGCATGAGGGGCTCGCGCACGTCCCTGGTGGAGCACGTCTTCCGCCTGCTCAGCATGCGCAGGGTGCCATTTGTCGTGCTCGAGAACGTCCCCGGGGCTCTCTCTCCCATCAGTGTCGCGTCCGCTTCCAAGGGCGCCTCCTCTGCTGCTCAGGTGGTGGCCCCCCCTCCTCCCCTTCACCGGCCCTGCCTTCTTCCTCCTCTCCTGCTTGCTTCCTCCCCCTCCCTTAAGAGCCTCGGGGTGGTGAATCAGTACGGCTACCTCGAGATGTCCTTCTCCGAAGCAGAAATGGCCCCTCTCTCCCCTGCTCTCCGAGGGTTGAGCAAGCCAGCGATGCTGCTGACGGCCGCACTCTCAACTGTGGTTGGCGGGGGTGCACGGCCGGCCTGCCGCCACAGCAGCAGCAGGATCCGCCGCTGATGCGCCACCTGGCGGACCGGCTGGAGGGGCTGGGGTACCGGTGGGCGTACCGGGTGGTGGACACGCGCGCCTTCGGCATCCCCCACCGCCGCCGCCGCGTCTTCCTCGTAGCCCTGCTCTACGGCGACCCCCGCGACGTGCTGCTGTCGCATGTGCCCCCCTTTCCCTCGGGCCCCCCTGCCACCGCCTCCTCCGCCGCCCACGGCCCTGGGTGCGCGTGCGCCGCCTGCGTAGACTCGGCAGCAGCTGCATCCGTCGGAGCCGAGCTGGGCCCGACGGCGGCGGCAGCGACTGCGGTGGCGGCGGCGGCGGCAACGGCGGTGGTGCCGGCGGCGGCCCCGCGCGCGTACACCCTGGACCTGTCGTGCTGGAACCGGGGGGGCGACGCAGATGTGATGGGGACGCTGACCACGCAGAACGCGCAGCGCACCATGCTGGTGGTGCCGCAGCGCTGCCCCCCTGTGGGCATGCTCAGCATCCGCGACGCCGAGCGCCTGCAGGTGCGCCCGGCTCCTCTGCTGCCCGTTCGGTTGCCTGTCGTCCCCGCTTCGGCTCACCCTGGCAGCTCCCTCCGCCTTATCCGTCTTCCTCGTGCGAGCACAAGAGTCGTAGCCCTGCTGAGTGTGTCGGCTGTGCTCGGCTTCTCTGAGAGGTTTCTTGAGGTGTTCAAGATGATGGAGAATTGAGTGCGCCCACGTGTAGTTGGCAAGGTAACGTTTTGCATCAGGGCGTGCACGTGCCTGCCGGCATGCATGCGGCCCCTCGCTTGCTTCCTTGCGCTAGCTAGCCCAGTAGCTCACTTACTCGCTAGATCGCTCGCCTGCTTCGTTCGAAGTGCCACGTGCTCTGTAGAGCGTGGCCCTAGCACCGCTATATCAGTTGCTGCGTCGCGCTGCACGGTATTGACTGTGCAATCCACGTGCGCGTGACTGAACGGGTGACCGGATGCCAGGGCTTTCCAGCGGACTGGACTCTCCCCTGCCAGGCGGACGGCAAGGGCAGGCAGCTGAGCGCGGAGGCGCAGGCCAGCGCGCGCTTCGGCCTCGTGGGGAACGCCGTCAGCGTCCCAGTCGCCGAGTGGCTGGGCCGTGCACTCCTGCAGCCGCTCGCTAGCAAGTACGCCTCCGCCCCCGCCGACAAGCCCTTGTCCGCGTGGCAGCAGCAGCAGTCGGGGCACGCTGCTGGCCCGAGCAGCAGCTGGCCGAGGGCCGCCTGGGGGGGCGCATCGGAGGGTCGCCATGCAGCGGCCGCCTTGCTTGCGTCGCCGGCCGCCGAGCTGCCCCTGCTGGCCCCCCTGCAGCCCCTAGACGCGTTCCTGGGCCCCTTCCGCGAGGGCGGGGGCCCCAGGCCCGCGGAGGTGCTGCAATACGCGGAGAAGATGCGCGACGCGCGCTGGGAGCTCGCGGCCGATGTGCGCGCGGCGCTCGTGCGCGTCTTCAAGCTCCAGCCCCACCACTTCTTCCTGGAGGACCTCCCCCTGCCTGGGAGAAGGCACGCCTCGCGCTTGGTCTCAGCCCCTGCCGGGTGGGTGAGCCCTGCATGACAGAGCCGAGAGGCTGCCTGTGTGGTTCCTGTGGCTACAGCCCTCCGTGTGTGAGAGGATTTGACAGGTGCGGCTGTGAAGCCAGCAGGGAGTCTTGCTGGGGGCGCTTGGGCCTGCCTGCTTGCGGTCCAGGCTTTTGCCTTCTCCTTGTTTTTTTTTGGCATTTGACCTGTGGCCCTGAGTCTAATCTCCTCTGCATCCCTGCATCCCTGTGTGTACTGCCACGGCATGTACCTTCTTCGCTTTCCTGCTCTGGCTTGTTGTTGACCAGCCGTCCTTGATTTTCTCCACAAGTTCCCAAGAACCCAGGCGACATCGGACGCGTGTCAGGGACAGCTTCCTCCTGCCCTCGTCCTCCTTCTTGCAAAGCGCCAAAGGCCGAGCTGGGTGCGGGGAGCAGCAAGCCATTGTACGCACAAGTAGGTCGGTAGCGAGCCTCCAACTCTCGCTGTCTGCACGCTAACCCATTGAAGGATGTGTGCCTCCTCTTGGAGCCGTGTGGGTGCATGGCGGCGGCGGCAGCAGCAGTGCTTCCCGATCTGCGCTGGTGTGGGCCCTGTGCCCGACGTACAAGCCCCGCTACTGGCCAGCTGTCCTCCTGCCGCAGCAGGACTGGCCCCAGGCAGCCGGGAAGACCCGCAAAGCCAAGCACACTGCGGTCGTAAGGTTTATGGATGGCTCCTGGCTCTGGGTGAGCGGCACCGTGCCTTATGAGGAGCATTGTGATGAGATGGAGGCGCAGCTTCCCAGTACGCGGTGGGCTGATGACTTCCGCTGGGCCTGCAACGAGGCGCACTACCTCGACGCCAACTGCTCTCCCAGCGCTCCCTGCAAGAAGAGGAAGCTCTGCCTTGCGGCCAGTGCTGGCGCAGGTGAACCGGCGCTGGACAGAGATGGCAGCGCGATTACTGCTGTTGTTTGACCGGTGGTTGCCTCCCTTGTCTTTGCCTGTCGATTCTGCGAGGAAAGACAAAGCAAAGGAAGTGCGGCATCACCGTGATCATTCCATCCGCATGCTTTTTGGGTTCTCTAAGTAGTCCTCGGTGTGCCTTTAAATGAACCCTAGCTTGTTAGTCGATGTTCTCCAGCGTGGGGGTGATTGAAATGTGCACATCACATGGGAGTGTATATCTTACCTGTGCACAGTATATCCTGTATTTTCCGTGTAAAAACATTTGATGTTGTAAGCAATCTGTCACAGGCTGTGGCTTAACAATGTGCGTGGAGTTGTGCATATGCAGTCAATAGACAATGGATTCACGTAATGTATGCGGCTCTTGTGCGTTGTGGCGAGCGATTGGTACGGTGCAGCTAAGCGCAAGGACAAGAAGCCTGTAGTAATGGTTATAATTACAGACACGGATGAACAATTTGCTGCCTGCTGCCATGAGACGGAAGGCCTGGCCACTGTCCATGCTCTCAATATCTGGCCATGAAACATGGAGGGCAGGCAAGTGATGGTGTACGCTGACCACCAAGAGGACACTTAGTGATCCAGGGATGATAAGTGCAGCTAGAGTAAGGTGGCTGGAGTTCTTTCACAATTATTGATCGAGGATAGAGCACAGGTTAGGAAAGAAAAAAGGATAACTCCCGCAGCATACACGATACGCTCCTTTCGAGTCAACACAAGTTTATGAATCAAACTTGGATGAGATATTTGCATTTTATTAAAAGCCACTTACCAACCCTTAGCGCGACCAAGTGTGATCTCCAAGCCCCATGACGCGACTCACCAATCCCAAAGACACAGCTTGTGACTCTTCGTGACCCCAAAAGAGCTGATGCATTCTCACCTGAATCCGCAAGCCCTTGATAGCTTGAGTACATTGCATTACCATAGCAATACTGCACCAAATTGGTTATAACTTGGTGACTACATCACCTACAGCTTTAGGAAGCTTCCTATCTTTCAAGATTTACCTTTGAGGCACTACCTACTATTTAGCACGCATTGGTCAAGGTAAAGTTTGGCCAGTTGCAAGCACTTTAACATATTCTAGCACTTAACATCTAGCTTTTGATTGGATTGAGTAGTGGCTAGCCAATTATCATGCTAGTACACTAGATACACGTGTATGTGTGAATAGGTAGACTCTAAGTTATGACCTCATGTATTGAATCCACACCTAACCCGCCAGTTTTTAAGGAGATGAAACCCCTCGAATGCCTCTAGTACGACATCTTTTACATGTTTTTAAGGACAAGTTGTAAGCTACATAATTACAAGTAAAGGTGACAGTTTTAGCACTTGTGCTTTTAGGACCACTTGTCATTCCTGTGAAGAGCACTCCGGCCTCTTCCAGGCTGGTCCTCAATCACTTGAAGAACGTCACAAGTGGTGAACAAAGTCATAAGCTTACTGCCTTTGCAAGGACTACTCTAAGAAGCAAGGCTACGACGTACGCTATTATGCTTAGATTGATAAGTACGCTAGTTCCGTAAGTCCGCAACAGCCAAAAATGCTTAGTACACTTAGTACGCATTGCAATTTGTGCCTCATATTGCATGTGTACAACATTACTGCAACTAAATTTTTTGAGAAACATAAAGGTTTGGAACACTTAATGAGACGGTACACCAGCCTTTGAACACAATTTCTTGACCTCCCGCATCCGAACAAATTTTGTCTTTTTTACACTTCAATTTTATGTAAGTTCGCTTAGTACATTATACAGAATTATTTCTCTTACTTCGACTTATGTTTTGGGCTAGCACGTTGTCGGCGTAACCTTGCTAAGAAGGTCTCTTACCAAGTTTCCCTTTTTGAGGTGCCCACTCTTATGAGTACAAACTTCTCAATATAAATTCAAACATTTGCCTTTGTGTTTGGCCCTAAGGCTACATGTATTATAGACCTCATTGTGGAAAAAATTGTTGCAGTCCTGTCGTCCCGTCTTAGTTTTCAGTCGTGCTATCTATGTTGCACTAGCATGGTGCTTGTGGTTGGGATGGTGAGATTAATCTTGCTTAATTAAACGATATTTTTTTTTGAAATATATAAGATCAGAATTAGTTGGAAGCATGTCAATCAGGGAGCAACCTTTGCTCTTATAATGGAATCAGTTTACTCATTTATACCCCTTGACTCACTTATTATAGTGTGCCATAGTTACTAACTCAAGGCATAAAAAAAAGACAAATTTGAGGATTAGAGCTTCTCCTTTAACAATCCATGGACTCTTGCCTACCAAGCATACAAGCATATCTACGCACACACACAATATTAGAGGACTAAATAGCAAAGGCGTTCTCATTCAGATGACCATAATATAGCTCAAACACATCCTACTGACTTAGGTGCAGAACCACGGAGGCTGTCTACCGATAATTCCGAGACATCAGAAGCAATAACGCTGTGTATATTTAATCAAATCGAGCTAACGGCAACGGCAACGGACGCGTTTTGACAAGGCCTTTCCAAAGGTCCTAGTTTGCTTAATTTGGAGCAGAGACGAAGATGCTGTGGCACTATGTGTGAAAGTTGTTCATAATAACATACCAAGAGTGCACCACATGACTTGTATAAATCTGACTATAAAGCCTAGTGTCCAAAATGCGAGATCACGAGGTCCCAGCCTGCTATGTACCTAGTGACCACCTGGTTGACCACGGCGCAAGGTGCGCCAGTTTGTGGGAAGCCCGTTAAGTCGGGACCCACGGATCTAAGTATAAAGATCATATGATGTGGTTTATTGACTGAAGTCTCGAATGTTTAGCTAACTGACGATGGCTCCGCCTACCCAAAATTTATCCACATTGTTAGAACATTGGTTCAGCAAACTGACTATTATGTACAAGTCGTCCTGCTTGCTTTTCGACAAAGTGAGTAAACTTGCATCATATCGACATACATTCATTTAAATGATTTTGCACATGTGAGTATATTGACATAATACTTATATAGTGATATATGCAATAAATCAAATAAACTATGAACTGATCCATTACAATCTCCCCAACTTAAATTGTTGTCGCCTCGACAACACTCAATATGCAATTCATGAATGTAGTACACTTCAATTCACTTGGTGAAGCAAAGCAAGCATACCAAACATAAGCGTGATACATTCACGTGCCAATGCAAATAAAAATTGATTACAGCACCACTGTCATGCGAGCAAGATTGACTCCTCAATCAACAACCAAAGACATGCATCAACTTCACTGTCCACCCAATAGCCCTTCCAGTCGAAAGACAAATAGAGCACACCACATCATGCAATCATCATGACATTGAGATCAGACAGCCCCCTTTTGAGGTCAAAGGATGAAAGAATGTTATCAAAGCTCAGCCTACTCTACTAAGCTTGCTCCCCTTCTCTTGGTTTTCAACTCCAGCCTTGCTCACACTTTGAAAGCTGCTCACAAGCCATTTCATATAAATTAAGTACTTGCTGAAAATCAAACGTACTGAATCAAATGGAAGGTCAACAACTTTGATGGCAGCTAATGCCCTTGCAAAGTTAGTAGCATCGAATTAATAAATCCAAATATATTTTAGATTTTAATTATATTTTTCTAGCACACAAAGTTTAGAGAAACATATGGTTTTAAGCATTGTACAGTGCACCTTCGTCAACTCACTGTGTCTAGCATAATTGCAACTCAATTCTAATATATATTAATATATTTCCTCAATTAGCGCGTACGCTTGCTCCAGTGATATACAGCAACCCATAGTTTCCACCAGTCATTCACTGATGATCCTGATATTGATGCAATATATAGGATGAAACAGTGTATGACTCAGTGGGAAAGTGTCACGTTGAAATGAATTATCTTACCAATAGGGGATTAAATAATTAACAAAGATCCCTAGGCCAACAAGTAAATTTTATAGTGTTTTCTAGTTAACTTATTAATTAGCAAAAGACTCTAAAAGTAGCATTGTAATACTTGACAATCAAATGCAAGAAAACTAGCATCAATCATGCAATTAGCAAACTCATACACAAGCAAGGTAAGAAGCAATTCGTGTAACGGTTTGCAGCCTTGGATTCAGATGTCCTCTCAGTAAGATGTACAGAGAGTTGACCTCAATTTCAAATGCCAAACTCGAGAGTATAACCTAGCCTATGCACGTGGAATGAGCTTATTGTTCAACGGCAAGTGCAATGGCACCGTCTACCCTGGAGTTAACCACGTCAATAGGACCTCAGCTAACCAAATCCACAGCTATCTCCCATCATCCCAAATCCCCATCCACCCAAGGGTGTTACTTGGCCACTCATCTAGCATATCACACTTAGATGCATACTAGGCACTTCACAGATACCAAGTACGTCAGTCAGCTGGCTGTCAAAGAATGTATCAACAAGCTAACCTATGGTGGACTTTTGTAATGAATTAATGTATTGGTAAATATAATATTCATTTCAATATAATGCTTAATTAAGTTCAGTCTGCTGAACTTCAATATACATTAAGTCTGGTGGACTATTTAATAATATTCAGTACAATGACTCACCCGAGGGCAGTAGGCTAAAGTCAACTTAGGTCAGCTTGCTGACACATTCTTTGACAGTCAGTTGACTTCTGTGCTCAGTGTAGTGAAACAGATAGATAAAGTACTTAGTAAAACAGAATACTTTATCTATTCAAGACAAGGATCTTTGAACACAAGTGGTAGCTTCTTGAAAGAGAGATGGCTTCTTGAAAGTTAATATATTTCTGGATTTTGGCAAGTACAAGAGTGATTCTGGAATGTCTTTCTATGTTCTAGCTCTTGTTTATATACTTGCTACATAAGTAATTTCTAGGAAGGTGTATGTTGATGTGTTGGCACCCAACACATCCCAAAACTTGCCACCTCTTTCTAGAATAATGTACACATGTCCTTTTGACCTAAAAATGGCACATTTGACTTTTGCCACATGGAGTTCTTCTAGGTCTTTCCTCTAACTTCGAAAATGCCTTGGAAGGTTCAAAGGACATGAACCAAGTTACTAGAGTACCTATTCACACTTGACTCCACACAATACTACTCCAAATATATTTGAAAACATTAAAATATATGCAAACTAATATATAATAACTCAAATCACTACATCACCCCCCCGATAGAAAAAGCGACGTCTCGGCGCGTCAAGTCAGGTCTTACACATGTGGAGCAAACTAGTCAACAGTTTCAAGTCAGATGCCACACATGTGAAGAGGACTAGTCAAAGGCGCCAAGTCAGGTGCTACACATGTAAGGTAGACTAGGCAAGGTCGTAGGTGGTGTGACCTTATTGGCTAGCCTACTCCTTAATGATAAAGAAAATTGTACAAGTTGGCCCAGAATCTGCCACGAACTCAAAAATTCATAGCGGCCACAGAACTGCTCCAAATCTGAAAATTCGAGTGCCAGACGGACCGCGTCGGAGAACTCTACCGGGTCACCAAATTTGAGAGCATTCTCATTTCTGGAGTGTCGTTGAGAGCTGAGAGAGTAGGCACTCCTCCAAATCTGTGCAGAAACTTCTGAAAATCATAAGTCCTTCTATACTTCTCCAAATTCTGCAAACTAAGTCTCAAACTGGGCGCTGTAAGATGTTCTACCAGAGTCTTGAGTTTCAGAGCATTCCAAGTTCAGGGGAGGGCACAATGTCAGAAGGCATATTCTGCCCTAACAATGCCAGCAGCCTGACCCCCTTCTACTTAGAGCATCATATCTCTCTCACCAGTGCTCCAAATTGAGCAAACTTGGACTCTAAATGACCGGCTACTCATGGACTACAGCCAGGTAAATTTTCAGAATTTATTATGCAGAGACCTATTACCAGTAGCAGTTTTAGTTTTCTGTCCAGAAACTGCGAGAAGAGAAGAGTGTCTAATGTCAATTTTTCCTCTTTCTTGTTCTTGCAGGCTGCCTCCAAGGGGTCTTCTGCTGCTTCTTGATGGTGGCAGGCTGCCTCCCTGAAGTCTTCGGGCTTCTAGTAGAGAGACTTGGGGCTGGTCCAAGATGGGGGTTGGCGGCATGGAAGCGCTTCAACTTTCTCTGAACTTTGTCAAGGTAGTGCGCCGCCACCCAACTATTCTCCGAATCTGGATATCCTTTCCACTTGATCAAGTATTGCTGCTGTCTCCTGAAATTTCTCATAGCCACTATGTCTTCCACTTCGTACTCCAAATGATCATCCACTATTGTTGGGGCTGGTGGGGTTGTCACACGTCCTGGGAACTTGTTGTCGGGTTGCACATATGGCTTGAAGAGGGAAGCGTGGAATACGGGGTCGATGTGCATAGTCTGGGGAAGTTCTAGCTTGAAAGTTACGGGGTTGACTTGCTGGATAGTCTTGAAGGGTCCCAAATACTTGGGAGAGAACTTGCTGCCGGCAGGCCTGTTGTTCAGGGAAATGTTCTTGGATGATAGTAACACGTTGTCACCCACTCGGTACGTAATTTCTCTTCTGGATCTGTTCGCCACTCTTGCTTGAGCATCTTGCGCGTGTTGTAGAGCTTTCTTCGCTGCTGTAAGGGCTGCTTCTAATGTCTCCATAAAATCTGTGGCTGCAGGTACTTCATCATGGCCAGCCGTGAAGCTCAGTGGCGTGGTCGGATGGAAGCCATAGTTGAGGAAGAATGGGGACTCTTGGGTAGAGGCCTGCGTAGTGTTGTTGTAGGCAAACTCGAGGGGGGTCAAGTACATGTCCCAGTCTTGCTCGAGGGTAGACACGTAGGCCTTTAGAGAGGTCTTTAGGGTACGATTCATACGCTCGGTTTGCCCATCTGATTGTGGGTGGTAGGCAGTAGACATATCCAGCGATGTACCCAAGTTCTTGAAGAGATTTTTCCAGAAATGGCTTGTGAATCTTGGATCTCTATCTGACACAATTCTTGATGGTAGTCCATGGAGTCGGAAGATGTTGTCAAAGATGAGTCTTGCAAGTTGTGGTGCTGTAGCCTTAGTCGTCGTGGGAATAAAATGAGCCATCTTGGTAAGTCTGTCCACCACCGTGAGTATTGCATTATGGCCTCGAGGTGTCACGGGCAAGTCCACGATAAGGTCCATTGAGATGTCCGTCCATTGTCTTTCGGGGATTGGTAGTGGTTGGAGGAGTCCTCCCGCCTTTTGCGATGATGGCTTGATTCTTTGGCATGTGTCACAGCTCCTGCAGTACTCCTTGACTTGCTTAGACATGCCTGGCCAACAATAAGTCCTAGCTAGAACGCCCGTGGTCCTTAGGATTCCAAAGTGTCCTCCAAGAGGGTTGTCGTGTGCTTCTCGTAGAAGCAAGAGCCGGAGGTCTATGTCATTAGGAACACATCTCTGGCCCGTATCTTGCCTCACCCAATAATTGCCTTCTTGCTTCTTGCATGGGTCCAAGGCTGCTTCTCCGTTCTTGTAGTAAGGGTCTCTTTCATAGGCGGCTGAAAATCGAGCTTCCAGATCTGTCTTCAGGGATACCATCACTGCATTTAATTGCAGTCTTGAGAGGGGGTCAGCCGGGTTTGTCTTGCCGGGCTGGTACTGAATCGTGATGTTGTATTGTTGCAAGTATCCGCTCCATCTTGCTTGTCTCCTTGAGAGATACGGCTGCGTTTGGAGGTGCTTTAACGCCTCGTGGTCCGTGGTGACCAGTACTTTGCGTCCTTCAACGTAGCAGCGCCAAACCTTCAAGGCATGTACAATCGCCAATGCCTCTCGCTCCGTGGTTGTATAATTTTGCTCGGCTGGATTTAGCTTCCTTGACTCGTAGGCGATGGGCTGCAGTCCCTTGCCTTGGTCTTGAAGCAGGATTGCTCCTATTGCATAGGAAGATGCATCGGTGATGACGTGGAAGGGCCAATCTGGGTTTGGACTTGGGAGTGTGAGCACCGGGGATGTGGTCAATCTTCGCTTTAACTCTTGAAATGCCTCTTCCTCTTTCTCGGTCCATGTATATAGCCTGTCCTTCTTGAGTAGATCTGTCAGGGGGGCTGCTATGTGCGAGAAGCCTTGGATGAATTTTCTGTACCAATTGGCAAATCCCAAGAATGACTGGAGTTCTTTCTTGGTCGTGGGGGTTGGCCATTCCTCCACCACCGTGGTCTTCTTGGGGTCTATCTTGATGCCATCAGCAGTCACGTGGAGACCTAGGAACTCCACTTCTTGTTTGGCAAACTCGCATTTTGACTCCTTCGCAAACAGCTTGTTTTGCTTCAATACTTCAAGGACTTCTTTCAAGTGTCTCGCATGCTCTTCAAGGGTCTTGCTGTAGATAAGGATGTCATCGATGAATACCACCACAAATCTGTCCAACATGGGCTGAAATATGGTGTTCATCATAGTCATGAAAGTTGCTGGCGCGTTGGTGAGTCCAAATGGCAGGACCATGAACTCAAAATGTCCATATCTTGTCCTGAATGCCGTCTTCTCTATGTCCGGTTCTGCGATGCGAATCTGGTGGTAGCCGCTCCGTAAGTCAATCTTCGTGAAGTACTTGGCTCCAACCAGCCGGTCCATGAGCTCATCCATGCGCGGCAGCGGGTATCGATTCTTGATGGTGATCTTGTTGAGGGCGCGATAGTCCACACACATCCTCAAGGTACCATCTTTCTTCTTGACAAATAGCACCGGGGCTCCAAATGGCGACTTGCTAGGTCGAATGAAGCCATGCTCCAGTAGCTCCTTGATTTGCTTCTTGACTTCGTCTAGCTCCGTGTATGACATTTTGAACGTAGGCCGAGAGATGGGCTTGCTTCCGGGCTCCAACTCTATCTTGTGGTCTACGAATCTTTTGGGGGGTAGGCCCTTGGGCAATTCCGGGGAGAACACTTCTTTGTAGTCCTCTAAGACTTCTTGTATCTCCTTGGGAACGGGGCTGCCTTCTTGACTCTCGATGTCTTTCTTGATGTCTTTTGGCGTGATCAAGGCCAAAAGAAGCTCGTGTCCCTTCCTCACAAGTCTCTTGAGTTGGAGGGCGGACAATAGTATCTCGTGTGCCGGCTTCTGGATGTCTTGGGTCTGGATATTCTGGATTGCGCGCAAAATACAGATTCTTGAAGTGATGTCATTCTTGATCTTGATAGTACCGGTCCTCCAATCAACTTGGGGGTTGTGCTTGGTCAACCAAGGCGTCCCTAGGATGACGTCGTACTTGCCCAATTGCATGGGGGAGAACACTACTCTATCCTTGAAGGACTTGATAGAGAGTGCCAAGGGGTACGTCTTCTTGGAAGGGGTAGTATAGGAGAATCCATCGGGCATCATAATCTCCTCGTCGTGGTCAAGAGTTCGCATAGTAATACCGTGCTTGGTGGCAAAATCTGCAGCAATGAAGTTGCCTTGAGCTCCGCTATCCACCAAGATGTGGACCTTCTCTCCTCCAAGGTAACCTCTCAAACTCATTGGGGCTGGAACGTCGTCTTCAACGGGGGTCTCCACCTCACTTGGCGTGTTGCCTTCTCGTGAAGTGGGTCTTGGGGTGGTAGGCTCCTGGCCTACCGGCGCTGTCCGTTTTTTGACAACTTTTTGGGGCATGAAAGTGCACGATGGCCCTTTTCCTTGCAATAAAAGCATAGTCCAGCCGTCATGAGAGCTTCTTTTTCAGCCGGGGAGAGTCTTGCTTTCACTCCTTGCTGGTTTCTTGCATCATAAGTGTCATTGGAGGGTCTTCCACTCTTCCGGGCAGCCGCGGGGTCCCTTTTAATAACTCCGATTTCCATGGGTGTGGGTCCAGATTCGGATGTGGAAGGGGCTGCGTACACCCGCGTCGTCGGTACCCGTGAAGATGAAGGCACGGAGTGCTTGAAATCCAAGGTATCCACCTTTTGGGCCACTTCAATGATCTTTGAGAAGTCCGTCAAGTCGCGTAACTCCACTTCCTTTGCCACCTTGGGTTTGAGGCCAAAGATGTAGCGGTCAATCTTCTCCTCGAGAGACATGTTGGGGATCTCAAGAGTGAGGGCGTGAAATCTGGATGTATACTCTTGAACGGACGTCGTTTGCTTGAGATGGTGGAGCTTTCCTCGGGCAATCTTCTCCGCATTGATGGGCATGAATTGCTTCTTGAGGGCCTCACGAAAATCTGCCCATCTTGCATATGATGGTGGGGGCTCTTGGCCGAGCATGGGGTGCGCCATAGCTTGATATATAGCCGCTTGATAGTTACGCCACCATGATGTTGCTGCTCCTCTAAGTAAGGTAACGGCAAAGGGAACGTAGTCCTCCTCGGGTACTTCAAGGAATGCGAGGTACGTCTCCACTTGGTAGAGCCATAAATTCAGGTTGGCACCTTTCCCGGGGTTGAAAGTGTCGGGTTTGCCGGGCTTGATGAGTTTCCTTGCTCTCGTTGGCTCTTGTGGAGGCGCTTGAGCCGGGGCTGGATTTTGAGCATTGCTCGCAATAGGGGCAACCATGGCAGCCATAGCTTCTCTTGACGCTTGCACGGTTGCTTCATAGGTGGCCAAGCCCACTTGGTTGTGGACGGTCATTAGGAAGGCTGCCCACTCATTTGCGGGAACTCCTTGTGGTGGGGTCAACTTTGCTATAGCGGCTGCCACGGGATTTGACGGTGCTCCTCCTTGTGGTGCTTCTTGTTGTTGGAGATTTCCTTGAGTAGGCTCTCCCATCGACGCTGGAGGAGGGTGTGCTCCTCCTTGTGGTGCTTCTTGTTGTTGCAGATTTTCTTGAGTGGGCTCTCCCATCGGCGCTGGAGGAGGGTGTCTTGGAGAGGAAGGGCTTCCTTCGAAAGCTTGCTGTTGGTCTTGAGGATCGGCCATCTTCTTGTGCTACCAAAGTGCCTAGCTCCGATACCACTGTAGTGAAACAGATAGATAAAGTACTTAGTAAAACAGAATACTTTATCTATTCAAGACAAGGATCTTTGAACACAAGTGGTAGCTTCTTGAAAGAGAGATGGCTTCTTGAAAGTTAATATATTTCTGGATTTTGGCAAGTACAAGAGTGATTCTGGAATGTCTTTCTATGTTCTAGCTCTTGTTTATATACTTGCTACATAAGTAATTTCTAGGAAGGTGTATGTTGATGTGTTGGCACCCAACACATCCCAAAACTTGCCACCTCTTTCTAGAATAATGTACACATGTCCTTTTGACCTAAAAATGGCACATCTGACTTTTGCCACATGGAGTTCTTCTAGGTCTTTCCTCTAACTTCGAAAATGCCTTGGAAGGTTCAAAGGACATGAACCAAGTTACTAGAGTACCTATTCACACTTGACTCCACACAATACTACTCCAAATATATTTGAAAACATTAAAATATATGCTAACTAATATATAATAACTCAAATCACTACACTCGGTATCAACAAATTGCCTAGTCATGCATCTAAGTGTGATATACTAGATGAGTGGCCAAATGACATCCTTAAGATGGATGGCGATTCGGGATGATGGGAGATGGCTGTGGATTTGGTTAGCCGAGTTCCTATCGATGTGGTTAACTCCCGGATGGGCGGTGCCATCGCACTTGCCGTTGAACAGTAAACTTGTTCCAGGTACATATGCTAGGTGTTGCCCTCGAGTTCGGCATTTGGAAACAAGGCCAAATGTCTTCTAAACTGCTCAGTGATAAAGAAAAAGCTTGGGCCTGTCTGGGTTGGTCCATAATCCATGGTACATCAAGTCGGTCAGAATGCTTACAAATTGAACATGTCAGCGGAATACAAGGGCCATCCCGTAATTAATGTCTCCTTCCTAGAACCATACATTAACGATGACACGCTGTTCACCCGTCGATTACCTGTTCAACTGGGACCGTCCCCCGCCATCCGAGATGGTGATTCTGAGGAGTATGAGGTGGATGAGATTTTGGAGGCTCGTTCCGTCTGTCGATCATCTAAATATGTCATGAAGTACCTGGTCAAATGGAAGGGGTAGGATGCATCTGGGGAATTATGGGAATTTGAGGACCATTTAGCCAAGGCAAAAGGGGCGTTGAAACGCTTCTGTTTTTTAGGAAGCTGGTAACTCACCCTAACTGTCATATCACTTGACAGGGACAAGTGACAAGAGGTCCAGACTCCATTTAAGTTGGAGGGGAAAGTGACAAAAAATGACAATTAAAGTGACGGTTGTAACTGGCAGCCCACCTTACAAGTAAGTCAGAGGGAAGATGACACCTATTCGATAGTCAGGTTTCTGCGCTCACAAATATACTCTCACGTTGAACTGCACTTATACTCACCTCATCACAGTGTTACATTTTTGGAATACCTATGCTTCAAACTTGTCACTCTCACTCACTTATCTCGCAAGGTAAATTAGGCCTGGCTGTAACTACGTTCTTATCCATTATTCCCCTTCGTGTGTCCTGGACTCTCTTACTATACTAAATGAGATATTGCATAGGTGAGCAGGATGACCAAACAGAAGGCCAAACTTAAGAGGAAGAGAAAGGGTGACGAGGCTCGACAACAGTATCAAGAATTCCAGGATGACATTGAAGCCACTTCACTTTCAGGACGGGAGGCAAAACGGCGACGACTAAAGAAGGAGGCCGAGAAGAAAAGGGAAGAGGAAGAAAGGGCAAGGAAAGAGGAGCAGGAATAGGAAGGCTGAGGAGGAAAGACTCAGAAAAGCCAAGCTGGACAAGAAGGTTGAGGCGAAAAGACTACGTAGAGCAAAAGAGAAACCAAAGAAGCAGCTGAAGAACTATTGCTACACAGTCTTGGGCAAGAGATTTGACCTGTTGCAGGAGGCACTGAAGTTTGCCCAGGAGAGCAGGGCACCAAAGCAAAGGGCAACCCTGCAAAAAGAGGGAGAGGGAGCTGTGGACAAGTATATTGAGATCCACACTTGACTTCTCGTGTACGATGACTATGCCAGGATGGCAGGGTACACTGTCAAAACAGCCAAGGCCTTAACCATACAGCCCGAGGACCTACCAGTACCTGTACCAGGGATAGTAGGATCTCACTAGGTCATCAAGGATTCGGATGCTACAAGATAGCTGTAGAGATGTAATATCCTACCACAGGTTCAAGCCTATGTATAATGAGGTGGAGAGGAGGAGCTTCGAATTATTGGCCAAGGAGTCCAGCCAACAAATGCTTTCAGCCCATTGCATCCCTGTACGCTGAAGAGGTCAGACTCGGCATTCTTCAAGCAGCCTACAGATTGGTGCTGGATGATCATGAACTTAGAGGATGTAACGATCTGAGCCTTTTTGGGCGTATTTGGGACGTTTTCCCAATTACCTAAAACACGTTATACTACTTATGTCGTGCCTAACAGTGTCGGTCCCTCGGCACGTGCGTAGCCTTCTAGCACAAGTGCCTTCAGCCTGGTCGATGTGTCGGTGGCCCTCTTCACGTGTGGGCAAACATGGTCGATCGACCTTCGCACGTGTGTCAGTGACAAGCCTTACCAGGGTTAACCCATCCCTGGGCTCCTGAACTTGCACCATGCAACCATGACCAACACTCAGAGCAACGTTCTCCTTCACCCAGCTCTAACCATCTGCTTATCCTAAGACTTAGCAGAAAATATTAAAAATACTTGCCTTGCCTTAATTCCTCTTACACCCCTCCCTTTCAGCTGAGACGTCCCTGCCTTTTCTGCTGAAAGCTATTATTTTCCAGCCCTGCGGCTAGGGGGTTTAGGAAGGCAGTCACGACATTCCCATCGTCCTGCCATAATCTCTTCTTTGCCAATGCAGAAAATGTGCCAACGGGCACCACACTTATCGCAAGTTACCATTGCTTCCTGATCATCCAGCACTTTGCAGCTGGCACAAGGAGTGGCTGGCACCAATTCCTCGGGCACAACTCTAACCGTAGGATCAATATTTGGCAAATGGCATAGCGAGCAATTCTGCACGTGGTCTCTCATGGTTTTACCATCAGAACCTTCCAGTTCTAACTCACCATTGTCAAACGCATGTTTCACGCGTAAGATCACTACACCTGAACTGGTGTCGATGGTGGTCTTGGTCTGGCGCTTGCGGTAGACGAAGTCTCCTTCTTGAATCTGCGTCATCTGCAAGCGATAAATCCCGTCTCGCGTCCTGGCGTAACGCTGCGTATCTCTTTTCTGCGCAATTTTCAGATTGTCCAGCGCAGCCGGCATCATGCGCTCAAATAACGCCTTACGGCGTACCATCACCTTTAGCAGTTCATCAGGGCTGTCCAAGTCTTTCACCTGTTCAATCTCCTGCTTGATGTTGCTGGGCACTACTGGACTTCTGCCAAACAGTATCTGATATGGCAAATAATTCGCCAAGGCAGCCTGCTTGCTAAATCCGTAACCCATAACCAGCCATGGCAAGGCCAGATCCCAGTCACGCTTGTCATGCTCAAGGCAAAACTTGCGCAAAGCAGACTTAATGGTTTGCACCATCCTTTCTGCCAGACAATTTGCTTGCGGATGATATCTAGACGTAGTACGATGATCGATGAAGCAACTATCCAAGAGTTTCTGAAAAGACCCTTGGAACTCAGACCCTTGGTCTGTCAGCACTTCTGCTGGAGCTCCATGAAGAACAATCACACCATTGAGGAGCGCTTCCGCGGTCCCTAGACTCTCCTTAGCAGTCAGAGGCACAACCTCTATCCACTTAGAGAAATGCTCAATCATGACCATGATATACTTGTTACCTCTCTTAGACAGCGGTAGCTCACCTGCGAGATCGCAGCTCCAGCGGTAGCCTAGGCCCATGATTGGCAAAGGTTGCAAGTGTGGATGTTGCTGTGTAAAACCAGCCTTGACGCGATCACAGCTTTGGCAGGCCTTGATCACATCTTCACACTGCTGCTTCATGCCCCTCCACCAGTAACACAGCTCCAAAAGACTATACGTCTTCTTGACACCATAGTGTCCAGTGTTCTTGTGCATTTCCTGCACAAGAGCTCGTCTTCTGATGGGTTATGGCACTAACTTCTCCTGACCAGTTTCTTCAATTTTGAAGAGGTTGTTGCGTTTCCAACAAAACCTTTTAGCTCGATGGCTTACCTGGTCCTTCTCCTTCACTGATAGCCCTTCCAAGTGAGTTCCCGTCTTCAGCCAGTGCATAGTAGCTTGATCTTTCCAGATCTCTGGACTGAACAGGGATAGAGGCTCAGCTTCACCTGANATAGAGGCTCAACTTCACCTGATGCTACCATTCCAGCCATTTCGGCTAGGCAGGCCACCAACCCTGCTGGGCTGCTCGGGTCTTCGTCCTCTCCAGCTCCTGTTTTGTCGTCTGAAGATGGGTCTGGGTTCCTGCTGAGTCCATCGGCGTTGTTGTTGAGCACTCCTGCTCTGTGCACCACCGTCATTTGGTACTCTTGCAGCTTAAGAGCCCAGCGAGCCGACTTACCAGTGAGGTCTCCATTCTTCATCAGCCACAGTAATGGTGAGTGATCGGTGATCAGCGTGAAGGGTCTTCCCCACAGATACTCTCTGAAGTGTGTGACAGCCCAAACCACTGCCAGCAGCTCTCCTTCGTAAAACAAGTAGTTACTCTCCGCTCGATTGTTAGAGCGTGAGGCTAGGGCAATGACATACTCCTCTCTAGGGCTTGCGGCTTGAGTGAGCACTGCGCCAATTTCCACACGACTCCAGTCAGTTTGCAGATTGAACGGTTTGGAGTAGTCAGGCGTTCGCAAGACTGGGGCTGTTACGAGCCGCTCCTTAAGCTCGTTCATGGCGTTCTCCTGAGGTTCTGTCCACACAAAAGGTACATCCTTTTTCAGGAGTTCCGTCAAGGGTTTAGCAATTCTGCTATAATCCTTCACAAACTTACGATAGTATCCGCTTAGCCCTAACAGAGGTTCCAGCTTAGACACATTCGCAGGTGCAGGTATCTTGTAAATGGCCTCAGTCTTCACAGCCTGAGGGGACATAGCATTGTTCCCAATCTCATGTCTTAGGTAAGGCACGTATGCCTCAAAGAATCTGCACTTCCCAGGATGCAACTTCATCTGGAATTTCTCCAGGCGCTGGAACACTTGTTCCAAGTGCTCGAGGTGCTCCTCTATGGATTTGCTGAATACTACCACATCGTCAATGTATGGTTTAGCAAAATCCAGCTTCTCCGGCACTTTATCCATAGTCCTCTGAGATATGGCTGGAACATATTTCAGCTTAAATGGCATTACTGTCCATTGCCAAAGTTCCCTTTGAGCCCAGAAAGCGGTCTTACCTCGATCTTTTGTTTTCACAAGGATCTGGTTGAAGCCTTGGCGCAGATCGATGATGCTCAACACCTTCCCGGTGGTGGCAATCGCAAAGATCCGCTCCTGCGTAGGCATCACATAGCTGTCTGGCTCTGTGTAGAGATTCACTCGCCTGTAATCTCCACATATACGAGTGGCAGTGTAATTGTCGGCCTCGTCCTTTTTAGCGACTACTATTGTGGGAGCCCCATGCACTGAGGTAGATTTTTCAATCATGCGGAGCTTATGCAGCTCTTCGCAAGTTTTCTCCACACAGTTCCATTCTGTCGGTCTGAGCTTATGCGGCCCAAGCCTGACTGGGTTATCAGTAGTTAGTGTGATCTCACACACACTGGCAGTGGTTCTACCAATCTCCTCCTTAGTAAAAGCAAACACCTTACGGTGTTTCTTCAGCAACCTTTCTACTTGTGCTCTCTGCTGGGCTGAGACCATTTTCTCAATGGCCAAAGTCTCAGTTTCAGGTTGCTTCTCCCCAACAAAGGCATCCAGTAGTTGCTATTCCTTGGGTGCAGGTGGGGGCTTTTCGCCCTCATCCTGGCCCTCAGGCTTTTCTGCCTGATTCTGGCTCTCGGGCTTTTCTGCCTGATTCTTAGGAGGTGGGGTAGCAGGCTTTGCAACTTGCTCCTCCGTTGCCATAGGCTCTGCAGCCTGTTTCCTAGGCTGTTTACCTTTCCCAATGACGCGTCACCTCTCCTGCAGTGAGGTGTACGTCAGGCGCCTCCGGATGGGTTGCCTCAGGAACATTTCTTCGTCGACTGCAGTCCAACTGGTCCCGGTTCCTCCTTCTTCACGTGGCCAAGGTTGGTTTGCCACTGGCCAACCTGCAGGATCTGTCCTAGGGCTGATTAACCTTCCCCACTCTTGCTCAATAATAGCCATACGGGCGACGGTCGTGTCATACTCCTCCCTTGCGGGTGGTGTGACCGTCCATGCCTGCGTCAACGTTTGCGGCCTTTGAGGTGCCGCTAGTCGTGCGAGGAAAGCATCATTTGCTGCGGTCAAGCGGCTGATGGTGTTTCCCAGATCCATCAGTTCCCATTCTGGGATTGCAGGTGTCATGGGAGCAGGTGCCTCCGACCTCTGCATTCTAAGATCTAATAGTTGCAACAAGGGCGTGTTCATGCATGGCGGCACACTAATGCCTAATGCCATTGCCCTGCGAATCAAGCCGTCCTCTCCTTCTCTCTGCAGAATATCCCGCAGAGGCGGAGGAGGTTGGGCTGTGGTTCCTCGCGGAACGCCCTCTCTCTAAGCCTTCCTCTTATGCTTGAAATATTGCTTCAGCATCCTCCTAAAAGATGCGTTACCCTCACGGGCCACCTTGCGCGACCCTCGGGCTTACCTTACGCTGTCTCCACTTTAACAGTGCAGGCAGTCACCTCCTGCCGTTGCGGCGGTCGTGCGGTTGACTTGGGCTCTACCACTGGAAGACTGGCAGTAGGGGTAACGGATGTTGGTGACCTTAATTCTTCTTAAACGTCTGTCGGGCTTGGCCCCATCAGGTGGTCAGCTACCCAGTCGTCTGTCCTCAGCTCCTGTAAGTCAAGCGAATCCAACTCTGGCGTGGGAAAACGTGGAATTTCTTCCCTGGCGTCCCCTCCTTTGTTGAGTGATGGCAATTCCAACTCTAAGAAGCCTTGCATCTCTGCATCCTCTCCCTCCTCCGGCTTCTCTGTTCCAGGAGGCGGCGGTTCTTCATCCCCTCCTGTGTTGAGCCTCGCCATGTTGATGATGGCCGACTGTAGAGCGCGAGCTGCTTTCGCCACTTTCTCTTCCTTGAGTCGAGGGGCGTCTGCTTCCAACAACTGCTCCATGATTTGCCTGGTGATCGACTCAGCTGTGCTGCCAACTGTGTCTTGTGGTCGCCCTTTGGTCTCTGGCTCTCGGCTCATCATAACAGGTGTGGCGGGCAATCTCCCGACCGTCTCCTTCCTGCGTTCTTCAAAAATCACCTCCAGGCAAATGGTCTTTCCAGACCCTCCAGAATTTCCTGAATTCTGATTGCATTCTTCAGCCCATTCGCCAATATTGCACTGGCGTTCTTCATATCTTGACGTTGCCGCGTCTGGGGATGGGCTTCCAAAGACCTGGTCTTGGGCCATGTTTCGTAACTCAGAAGTGATCTCTTCCTCCCATTCCGGCATCCTCACAAATATTTGGCCGGAGCGTTCTGCAAATGATGGGACCTCAGGTGATTTACTTGCTGTAGCGCTCGCCAAAGGGTTTGCTTCACCAGTTGCCTGGTCTTCCATGGCTACGTCTTCTTGCAGCCTTCGCAGCTCTCTTTCCAGAGGGTCGTGTAGAGCCGCCATCCGATTGTCAATTTGCGCCAGTAGGTCAGCTCCGCCACTCTGGTTTCTCTGAGTGCTTCACCTTGGTCAACCTCAGCTGCGTCCCTTTCAACACCATATTCTTCTTGTTGCTGATGCGCTTCCCTGATAGCTCTCTGATCAGAGATTGGCACCACATGGACTCCAATTGTTACTGGTCTCGGCCTGGGCATAGGCTTGTCAGAGAATGTCATCTGCTGCCAAGTCATAATCGTCTCCACCAACCACGTCATGGAGTGATGCCCAATCATATTGCCGAATATTTTCCCAGCGTCGTCCTGTCCCACCATCGCAACAATTTCTTGTGCCATGAAATTGGGTACCCCTTGGCACATTCCCTTCTCTTCAGCTGTCGGCTCTCTCCACTGAGCTTCTCTGTCGTGCGCATTCTTAACCAATCCTTGTCCTCCATTCACGAATGCGCGTGATCCTGGGTATGCCGTGAAGGTGGGCAGCACCACCCTTGGCCGGCCTGGCTCGTTGACGACGTACTGTGGGTAGGAATCCCTCCTGATCACTGGCTTGGTTTCCACCATCAGTGCTTCTCCCACAGATACTGCCGTTGGTGTGCGTCGCATAATCTCCTCCATCTCCCTCAGGATTTCAATGGACATGCCGTTGGTCCAGAATAGTCTGGCCCGGTGTGAGAGTCCTCCGTGCCTGGCGTCGTTGATCAATACATGATGACCCAGGGTGGAGTCCAAGACCAGCCATGGATCTCCTGGCTTCATCTGGTTGTAATCCATCCCTGCATGTACATTCTCAATCACAAACACTGGTGGGTAGAGATGCTGGCGTTCCCACAGCATACTGATGATTTTCACCATCCATCCCCAGTGTTGTGCTCGCGGGTCATTGAATCCCCTCCTGTTCCCAGCTTGCGAGAAAGGTTGACAAGGGAATCCCGCAAAGATCCAGTCAATCCTGTAACCATACAGGTCCTCAGAGTTCACATCGAGAATGTTTCCTCCAGCAAGACGCACCAAACTAGTAGGCACTTACGCCTTGAAATGGTACATTTGCCGCATCTGACTCATGACCTCCTTAAATGCTGTGAAAGCACTCTCATCATTGTCCACATACAGCACTTTGGATACCTGGATACCTCGCTGAATCAGTGAGATGGTTCTAGAACCAAGTCCGGCAAACAATTCCAGCACTACTACTCCTCTCCTGCGAATAGGATCTTCCATCCTCACAATGCCTTGCGGCAGCGGGTCTACTCCAGGCATCAAATTGGCAGCAGACTTAACTGGATAAGGAACTGGCAGCAGCTCTTGCGGGCCACGGTCCCTGTTACTCACAGTTTCCAGTTGCTCCATAATCCGAGGTTGCCAAACCAAGGGAGTCCGCATGTTGACGCTGGTGTAGCCCTCCTCTTTGCGTTGCATGATGAGGTCATAATGGTCTGGATACGGGTCATTCACACAACAGTCCAGCAGTCCGTGGTTCGCCTCTCCCGAGCAAACCATTTTTACAGGAATTTCTGTCGGCTGCCGATCTGTCGACTGGTGAGTCACCCTCTGCTTCCGCAGGTCAATGAGCATACCCAGGGGAATTAGGACTTTTGTCCCCAAGAGAACATCATAGTTCTCTGCCTCTGTCACCGTGCATTCTATGAGCAGTGACGCCTCCTCAGGTTTCCCCAAGTTTATTGTGATTTTCACAGGCTTGCGGATGATTCCACAAGACTTTGAAATCTGCCCAGATGCAGTCCTCAACTGAAAAAGACTTTCTTTCAGGTCCCTTGTCGTCAATCTC
The DNA here is from genome assembly GCA_009602735.1 of Mesotaenium endlicherianum. NCBI lineage: Eukaryota > Viridiplantae > Streptophyta > Zygnematophyceae > Zygnematales > Mesotaeniaceae > Mesotaenium > Mesotaenium endlicherianum. The sequence continues at coordinate 651,117 of WELA01003638.1, forward strand.
AGAGCTTTCACAGCTTGCTTTCCCAAGATTATTGGCTGTGCGCCATTGTCCAATAGAATATTGGGAGCGGCCCAGTCGTTGAACGTCAAAACTCTATCCTTGTTCTGCACTCTCACGGTGCTGAAATTAGTAGGCAGCAAAGCGCTGTTCGCGCCTTCCTCAGCTATGTCCAGCTGCTGTCCGGCTTCTTCAACCGTGAAAGGATACGTAAGACGCAGATCAGCAAGTGAAAGACAAGGAATGTGCTGAATCCGGTGTTCCACCAGAGCCTTCAGCTTCTCCAGCAAAAAACTAAATGTCTTGCGTGGCTCAGGCCTGGCTTGTCGTAGCTGCGCAACCTCGTTCTCATCGAGAGTGATCCGAAAGGTCTGAGGAAGCTTCCCAGCATTCCTTGGAACCAAACGGTCATGATCTGCACGCTCCGCAGCCGTTGCAGCCACGGCCTTCTCAGGCGTCAGCTTCTCGCCTTTGCAGACGGTCTTTTCGGCCACATCTGCATCATAATAGACATTAGGCACATTTAGTCTTGCAAATTGAGCTTTCAACTCTGCAATCTCTGCACTCATAGCATCATACTTCTGGTTACCCTTTCGATTACCAGAGTTATCTTTCTCCTTTTTCTTACCCTTATCTGCCTCTTTCGTGGCAGCATTAGTCCATGGTGGCTTCAGATTTGGGTTCTTGGACCAACACTCATCTTCTGAGTGTCCCTTTTTGCTGTAATGTGCGCATACCTGCGCCTTGCTAGCAGACAATTGCTTAGCATCCGGGACCGGACAATCTCTCTTCTGATGTCTCAATTTCCCGCAATCCCAACAGCCCTCTGCTGTCTCAACAGCGTTGGCGTGCTTAGCAAACCTATTGAAAGACCCGCTCTTCTTCTTAAACTGAAAATTAGAGCTATTGGCCTTAGGCTGAAAGGATTCCTCCCTTCTCTCAGGAGCCATAAGCGTCTTAGAAGCCTCCTTGTACCAGACTTTACCTTCCTCGATATTGCGTGCTATTTCGGCAGCCTCGTTGATGTTCCAGTCGATTCTGCGTTTCGCAGATAGGTGCGGCCTGACCTCCCGATCTGTGTCTTTACCTAGACACAATAAGAATTTGTCAGCCACAATCCTAGGCTCATAGATTCCTACCTTCTTGGCAAGGTCTACCAATCTGGATTTGACCTCCATCACTGTCTCGTTCTTCTGACGGACAAAATGCACATAACGGTGCACCTTAAGACTGCGATCCTCTGGGAATTTTGCTTCAAGCAACTTAAAGAAATGACGCAGACAGTGCTCAGAGTCCAACTGGTCATCCCCAGCCTCCATATCCCTACACCAACTAGCCAACGCTTGCGCATGGCATGCTTCCGTGGTGGCACTATCACCATGCTGCCCTGTAAAAGGTGCAGCCCTGCGCGTTACTCGTTCCTGAGCATTAGCAATCTTTTCAGACAATTCTGCACACACTTTACGCAATTCTGCGACAGACCCAGCATCATCATCTCGAGTAGCCGCTCGCTGCTGACCCTCGGTGAGTTGCTTCATGGCATCTGTTAATTCTTGTGTTAGTGCAGCTAAGTCTACGCTTTCAACAGGTGCTGCAGGTTTCGCTCTTCCTGATGACAAAGCGGACAGGCGGGCTTTCGCAGTGAAATGAATCGACTTACCAAATAGGCGATTAACAATTAATAAAGATCTTTATATCAGCAAGTAATCTTATGGTATTTCCGTTAACTAGTTAAACGGCAAAGGACAATACAGCGGGGAATAATACTCGTAAGTCAAATGCGAGTAAACTAGCATCAATGATGCAAATCAGTAAACTCATACATAAGCAAGGTTAGAAGACAGTGCGTATCAATGGCTTCTCGCCTTGGATTCAAAGTTCTCTCAGTAAGCTGTACAAGAGAGTTGGCCTCGTTTCCGAATGCCGAACTCGAGAGCAATGCCTAGCATATGTACATGGAATGAGTTTACTGTTCAACGGTCAGTGCGATGGCACCGCCTACCCGGGAGTTAACCACGTTGGTAGGACCTCGGTTAACCAAATCCACCGCCATCTCCCATCATCCCGAATAGCCATCCATCATAGGGATGTCATCTGGCTATTCATCTAGCATATCGCACTTAGATGCATATCAAGGCAGTTCGCTGCTACCGAGTACGGAAGTCAGCTGGCTGTCAAAGAATGGGTCAGCAAGCTGACTTATATGGACTTCAGCCTGCTGCTTTCGGCTGAGTCATTAAACTGATAATTATGTAAAGTCCAGCAGACTGACTATTAACTAAAGTTCAGCAGGCTGAACTTAATTAACTATTATATTTAAATGAATATTATATCCACTAATATACTGATTCATTACAATCCCTCCAACTTAACTTGTTGTCGCCTCGACAACATTAAACTGCAGAAATTTTAAATAAGGGAACTGAACCTGACCAGCCTCCCTTACTGACTGCCTCTTCAGCGTGTCACCTTAAGGGGTTGTTCCTGGGGCTTCAGGGTCAGGAGACGGAGATCTGGACCTAGATCTGGACAGCCCTCTAGGTCTGTCAGCTGGCCTTCTAAAGAACCCTGTTTGCTCTAAAGTTGGCCCTCGAGGAGAACGGAGGATGGTGGCCTGCTCTTCAACCACTTGGGTGTTGATTCCCACATAGACAGGCATTCCAGTAGGATGCTGAAATACATTGGCTAGAGGTACATGCCCCTGAGCGGAGGGGGAGGCTGGCATACCTCTGGCCCACCCGCGTGTCCCTCTTCTGGCACCCCTGTCCTCTGGGGATTTCTGTCTGTGTCTGCTGCCCAGTACAGTCAGATCAGCTTCTTCCCCTGCTTGGGCAGGTGGGCTGGGGGAGCGAGCGCGGGGTCCAGTTGTCGCCATAACGGGGATCACATTCCACACACCTGATCGTGGTTCTTTAGGAAGTGCCACTGCCTGTCCCTGGGTATCCTGAGTACCTGCTGCTGATGCTTCTCCTCTGCCTTGTTCTTCTTCCTCATCCTCCTCATCCTCCTCCTCGGAGAGAGTAGGGGTCTCGTCCACTAAGTCGTCCTGCTCCCTAGTAGACATGGAGTAGTCTACCGACCTCCCTTTCTTAGGGCGCGCTGGAGGTTGCTTGGCCTTCAGCCTACTGATATCTATCCGGCCTGCATTCTTTGCCCATTTGACAAAGGCATGCTTTCCCTTAGAGAAGTACTCTCTTCCCCTCCTCCTATGTTCCTTGGTCTCTGCATTCATATTGCTCAGGCATCCATTCAGCCTGGGGTCCCAAGGGGCAATGTGAGGTGGTAGGATGAGATAGCCGTCTAGGCCATAGTGGAAGTCATCCGGTTGGGCTCGGTCACACTCCTGCTTCTTATTTGTGACGGTCATCCACCTCCAGTCTGTTGGCTGCTGGTAGTACTGGGGTCCGTGCTCAGCCTTCCTCAGTTTACACGGGAACCAGTGAGGAGAGAACATCTGCTGTCCTGCTTCCCTGGCCAAGTACTCCCAGCTCCTTCTCTCAACTTCATTGTAAGCTGGCAGGAGTGTGAGGTAGAATACCGTATCCTTAAAGCTATCGAGCCGCGTGCTCACCATCCAGATGAGTCTTTGATCTCCCACTATTCCCGGTATGGGGACCAGCTTGTCCTCTGAATCATCTGCGAGATACCGGGCCTGCTCTGCTGTATAGCCCACCATCTTAGCATAATCTTCGTAAAGGACCACGCCGGTGTGTGTCTCGATGTACCTATCCAGTGCTGTAGCTCCTTCCTTCTGTAGCAGTGTTGTCTGTTCCAGCCTGTTGATCTCCTGGGCTGCCAGCAATGCTTCCTTCAGGTTATCGAAGTTTTGGCCACCCACCACAGTATACCTGTAAGTGGCCAAGCTCTTCTGTCTGTCCGCTTCAATCTTTTTTCTTTTCTCCTCTTCTGCCGCTGCCGCTTCTTCTTGCTGTTTCTTCTGTCTCTCCTCCTCAGCCTTCCTGAGGTTTTCCGCTTCCTGATCCTTCTTCCTCTGTGCCTCTTCTGCCGCCTCTTGTTGCTTGCGGACCCTTTCTTGTTCTCTCCTGGTGAGGGACGTCGCCGCCAGCTCCTTCTGGTATTGCTCCATTGTCCTCCTGGCTTCTTCTGCCTTGCGCTTTCTGTCCTCCTTTTGTGTGGTGGGCGCCATCCTGCACATGTAACCAGGGCACAAGTTAGTAGGATATGGACCTTTGTCATAGGGATTGCAGGAAGTATGTTAGTATTTAGTATAGTGGCTTCGCTGCTGTTTACCTTACAGGATGATTGCTAAAAGTTGACGTAGTTGCGATGCGCTACACATAAACGTATGAGTGTGTTTTTATCGCTCTCGCTCACTAACTGTCATATATTTTCCCCTCCAACTTAAATGGAGACAGGACCGCCTGTCACCTTCCCGTGTCAACTGAAATGACAGTTATGGAGGGACTCCAGCGGCCCGAAGGTGGAACCGTGTCAACGCCCCTTTGGCATTGGTCAAGTGGTCCTTAAACTCCCAAGTGTCCCCAGAGGCATCGTAACCCTTCCATCGAATGAGGTATTTCATGACATATTTAGACGATCGACGGACCGAGCGAGCGTCTAAAATCTCATCGACCTCATATTCCTCAGGGTCGCCGTCCCGGACAGCGGGGACCGGTCCCGGTTGGACAGGGAACCGACCTGTGAACAGTGTATCACCTTTGATGTACGGTTCCAGGAAGGAGACATTAAAGACCGGGTGCCCCTTGTATTCAGCTGACATGTTCAGTTTGTAAGCATTCTGACCGACACGACGGACCACCGAATATGGACCGACCCAGACAGGGCCAAGCTTTTTCTTGACCACACCAGGGAGGTACAGGTGCTGAGAATGCAGTTTGACTAAATCCCCCTTGGAAAATGTCAGTTCCCGACGGTGTTGATTAGCGTATTTTTGTTGGTTTTCTTGGGCCGTGTGCAAGTTTCGTTGGACTTCTGACAGGGTGTCAGCAAACTCCTGAGTTAACTGGAGGGAGACCGGGTTGTCAATCCCTTCAGGGTGAGTTAAAGATTCCCCTAGCACATCTAGAGGAGACTTAGGGACTCTACCCAGGCTGAGTTCAAAAGGAGTTTTGCCCGTTGACGCGTGCACCGCACTGTTGACCGCAAACTGAATTTGAGGTAACAGGTCATCCAAATTATCTTGTTTTTGGTTAATATATGCTCTCAGCACCTCCTGCAGAATTCGGTTAGTTCTTTCAGTCTGCCCATCAGTCTGAGGGTGGTTTGCTGTGCTGAGCAGCTGTTTGACTCCCATTAACCCCATTAAAGCTCTCCAGAACTTAGAGGTGAATTTTGAGTCTCTGTCTGAGATGATATTAGAAGGGAGCCCATGTTGGCATACTACATGGTTGTAAAACTGTCTCGCTGTTTCGAGTGCAGTCACTTTGACAGTTGTGGGGATAAAAATGACCATTTTTGTCAGTTTATCCACAACTACCAGTATTGAATCATGCTCGTTGGCGATTCTTGGTAGTGAGACCACCCAGTCCATGGATATAGTTTCCCAGCGTCCCGCTGGGATGGGCAGCGGTTGCAGGAGACCTCCGGGTGGTGTGTGCCGAGACTTATTTCTCTGACACTGGTCACAGGACTTGACATATTTCAAGACCTCCCGGGGTAACCCCTCCCAATGATAATGTTTTGCCAGTTTGCCAACAGTTTTGGCCTGCCCCAAATGTCCACCCAGGAGACTGTCATGAGCTTGACTCAGTAAGAGAGACCTTATTTCCAAATTATCAGGAATGACCAGCTTCAGCCTGCCTGAAGTGGTTTCAGTCACCCAGACCCCTCCCTTGAGCTGATACCCGAGTGCGGTAGCACGACACATACCAGTAGTGGGGCTGGGCTCAAATGTTGGGTCAGAAAGGTAGGCTGTCCTAAGTTGCTCAAGGAAGGACTTTTTCACCTTTAGCGAAATGAGTGCACACAGGACTTTATCTACAGCATGCTGACTAAAGTTCCTTTCTTGCAAGACAGGTCTTCTAGAGAGTGCATCAGCAGGATTCAACTTCCCTGGTTTGTAGTCGATCTGGACTTGGAACTGCTCCATCGTCTGGCTCCAGCGGTTCTCCCTCCTCGACAGCTTGGACTTCTTCTGAAAGTGGGTCAGAGCTAGATGATCTGTAATCACCTTAAAAGCTTTACCATGTAAGTATGCTCTCCACTGTTTGAGTACATGAATGATAGCTAGCAGCTCTTTATCATGCACTGAGTAATTAATCTCCGCTGGATTAAATTTCATAGACTCATACAACACAGGATGCCACTCCTGCCGTACCTTACCATCCTTTGTGGTTTTGTCAGCAGGCTGCAACAAAATAGCACCCATGGCAAAGTCAGAGGCATCAGTAACCACCTGCACCGGTTTGCTGGGGTCATACACGGCTAGCACTGGGGCAGAACAAAGGGCATCTTTAAGGGTCTGGAAGGCAGCCTGCTGCTCTTCCCCCCACACATACCCGATGTCTTTCTTAGTAAGGTCAGTCAGTTTACTGGCCTTTGTGGAATAATTTTCAGTAAATCTCCTATAGTAGTTAGCCAACCCAAGGAAGGATCTAACTTCAGAGACAGACTGTGGTACTGGCCAGTCCCGTATGGTCTGGACTTTCTTAGGATCCACCCTGATGCCTTCCTTACTGACAACGTGTCCTAAAAATTCAATATTTTCCTTAAAGAATTCACACTTGCTCATTTTAGCATATAAGTGATTTTTCCGCAGAGTGTCCAGGACTGTTTTTAAGTGTTCAATGTGCTGAGCTTCATCTTTAGAGAAAATTAAAATATCATCCAGGAAAACTTGCACAAACTTATCCAAATAAGGTCTGAAAATGTCATTCATAGCACCCATAAAGGTAGCAGGAGCATTAGTCGGTCCAAATGGCATCACGTTAAACTCATAGTGTCCATAACGTGTGCGGAAAGCAGTCTTGTGTTCATCCCCCTCAGCAATTCTGATTTGATGATAACCACTCTTGAGATCTATCTTACTGAACACCTTAGCGCCAGACAGGGTATCAAGCAAGTCCTCGATTTTGGGTAAAGTATACTTGTTCTTTACTGTAATTCTGTTCAGGGCTCTGTAATCCACACACATCCGCATACTGCCATCCTTTTTCTTAACAAATAGGATAGGTGCGCCGTACGGTGATTTACTGGGAGAAATGTAACCATTTTCCTCCAGCTCTGCAATCTGTGTTTTCAACTCCTCACTCTCCAAATAAGACAAGCCATACGTGCGTTGCCAGGGTGGCTGGCTACCAGGTAATAGATCAATCCTATGATCTACTTCCCTTTTAGGGGGTAGTCCTGGAGGCATGTTAAACACATCAGTGTACTGAGCAACAATTTTTGCAGCAGTAGGGTGCTCCGGAGGGCTTACCTTTTTCTCAACCACTTCTTCAGGTTGAGGAGGTACCTCTCTTAGCAGCAGACAGAACATTCTGTCTTCCTTCTGGTTCCAGCTTTTGACGAACTCCATTGCATTCAGCAACTTGCATCCTTCTGGAAGCCTCTTCTTTTCCTTCATTTGCCATCCACACAGGACAAGAGGAAGAGCACTGGTGGGTGCCAAGTCAGTCTGCCCATCACTGGCTCCTCTCACTTTAACTGTACCTCTGCTCCAACACACTTCAGCTTGATGTCTATTAAGCCAGGACCTGCCTAGCACGAGATCATAAAAGCCAGTGTTGAGTACCTCAAATGTAAGCGTTTCAGTTAGAACTGCAATGCCAGAACCTAACTGGACCTCAATAGGCTTGGTTATAACTCCTCCCGGGATACTTGAGGCATCTCCAAGGAATATTTTTCTATTCCCTTGGGTGACAGTAGGCAGCCTTAGCCGCTTAACTAAGTCCTTGTGAATAAAAGTATGTGACGCCCCTCCGTCAACAAATGCCCTCACCTTCCTACCTGCAATCATGCAATGCAGTAGGATAGGGGGGACTGTCTTTTCCTGACTTTCGCATTGTTCTCCTGACGTAGCAAAGAAATGTTGGACATCAGGTGGAACAAGAGCATCCAGAGTGTGCACTCTCTGGACGTCTATATTACTGATGGTCTCCTTTATCTGTTTGTCAGGCATGCATAGTGAATCCAGTTCAGCAGGACCCATAATACCTGCTACGAGGGCAGCTAGTGACGACTCACTATCTCTAGCATCCTCACAGTCAGTAGACTGGATTACTGACTGTTGCTGTCTTTTAAAGGCTGGTCTTTTCTCTCGACCTTAGGCAGGTGCTTGACCGGACACTGTTCTCTGTAGTGGCCTTTCTGCTGACAATGGTAGCAAGTAGATTTTGCTGAGGCTGGTCTCGGCTTAGTCCTACCACCACCCCTTCCATAGCCACCTCGAGAGGGACCACCTCTACCTCTAGACTGAATAGCATTGTACTCATACTCATATTCATCACCCTGATTATCCTCAGCCTGGTCTCCTTCAACTGCATTGTAGGAACCGTGGGGCTTTTTGACAATCTTAGACACCAAAGCGTTACTCTGGCGCTTGTGATTGAACTGCTGCTGATCCCAGGCGTCAGCATCCTGGATCAAGTCAGCCAGTTTCTCATACTTTTTCTCAGCAAAATGACCAGAGACCTCGGATTTCAAGCCATACCTGAAGTATGCTATCCTATACCGTTCTGGCAAATCAGGCTGCTTCATCATGTTCTCTTGGAACTTTTGAGCAAACTCAGCAACTGAAGTGGTCTGCTTCAGTGTCAGGGAGATCATCGCATAGATAGCTTTCTCCTGCTGGTTGATGACATCAAACTTCTCATGCAACTTCTCGACAAACTCTACCCACGTAGGGTCACCGAGTTGCCGAGCCTTACGCTCTTCCTTCCAGTAAAGCCACCAGTCTGCGGCACTGCCTTTCAGTAGCGCACCGGTGTGCCTGACCTTCTCGTAATCTTGCAGTTCTGGGTAGTTCTCCAGCCACTGCTCAACATCCGCGAGAAACTTGATCAGGTAATATTTTCTGTTTCCCTCAGGATCATAGTCCTGGGGAGGTTTCGGCTTGGGCTTACTAGGCCCTCGGCCACCACCACTAGTGGTGTGAGACCCCAGTTGGTCTCTGTCCCGGAGTAGGGACATTATGATTCTTTTGTCCTCCTGCTGGGACTGATACATGGTCGCCATTTGCGACTGCATCTGAACGAACAATGCTCCCAAGTCTACATTTTGGGGTGGTAGATTAGCAAATGCAGCAGCAGCATTGGCATCTACTCGCTGAGTAGTGTCCTCAACAATCCCTCTTGCTCCTGCAGCAGCAATTCCTGCCGCATTCAGCCGGTCACGTATTTGACCTAGGGGTACATTGAGTTGTACGGCAGGAGGTGGGTTCAGAACATTGGCCCTTGATGCCATAAGTTCTTCAACAGTGCGCTCGTCAGCTGGCTGTCCTTCCCTCCTTTGTATATCTTCAGCGGCCTTTGCTACTTGTTCAGCTTCTAGTCTGGCTATCTCCTCCTCAGCTTGCTGAGCTGCGACTGAGGCAATAGCAGCTGCCTCATCTGCAGCCTCCCTAGCTGCAGTATCCGCTACTGCTTCCGAATAGGTACGGTTTCCCGCTACATGGCTTTCCGCCTGGTTTTCGACATTCTCGTTATCCTGGTTCTCCATGTCTCGGGAGTTGCTAGTTTGAGACCTTGTCCTTACCATACAAAGAAGACTGTGATAACTGCTCCGATACCACTGAAATGAATCGACTTACCAAATAGGCGATTAACAATTAATAAAGATCTTTATATCAGCAAGTAATCTTTATGGTAATTTCCGTTAACTGGTTAAACGGCAAAGGACAATACACTAGCAGTGAATAATACTCGTAAGTCAAATGCGAGTAAACTAGCATCAATAATGCAAATCAGTAAACTCATACATAAGCAAGGTTAGAAGACAGTGCGTATCAATGGCTTCTCGCCTTGGATTCAGATCTCTCTCAGTAAGCTGTACAAGAGAGTTGGCCTCGTTTCCGAATGCCGAACTCGAGAGCAATGCCTAGCATATGTACATGGAATGAGTTTACTGTTCAACGGTCAGTGCGATGGCACCGCCTACCCGGGAGTTAACCACGTTGGTAGGACCTCGGTTAACCAAATCCACCGCCATCTCCCATCATCCCGAATCGCCATCCATCATAGGGATGTCATCTGGCCATTCATCTAGCATAACACACTTAGATGCATATCAAGGCAGTTCGCTGCTACCGAGTACGGAAGTCAGCTTGCTGTCAAAGAATGTGTCAGCAAGCTGACTTATATGGACTTTCAGCCTGCTGCTTTCGAGTGAGTCAGCAAACTGATAATTATGTAAAGTCCAGCAGACTGACTATTAACTAAAGTTCAGCAGGCTGAACTTAATTAACTATTATATTTAAATGAATATTATATCCACTAATATACTGATTCATTACACGCAACCTCTTTCTGGATTTTTATATCCCTCGCCTTCTTTTGCTCGTCAAACGCCCATTCCTGGGTAAGGTTCTCATCCTTCCGGAATTGGCGATAAAGCAACAAGGCATCCTTGTCCAAGTACTGAACCAAGCTTATAAAAGCGACTGACTGAGTGTAAGAAGAATCCTTTTGGCTTTTCTCAAAGAAATCAGCCCAATAGATCTCATCAAACTCTTCAAAAGTGAGGCTATTTCCACCGGTTCGTCCACTAAAACACTTTAGAGACAGCTTGAACTTAGGATTTTCATCCTTATCATCACGAGTCATTTTGAATGGCGACCAAGACTCACTAACTTTACCCCACACGTTGTGCTCTCTGCCCAAATTGGGTACAAAGACTTGCGTGCTATACGGATTCTCACCGTTTGTGGCAATATGGCAAGACTCGTCTCCCAACGTTTGCTCACTCCACAGGTTATCCGTGCGCTCAGATGTCTCACTTCCTCGTGGACTCTGGCTTGAATCAGAAACTTCCGCAGGCTCCACAGGGTAGTAGAGTCTTCCACTCCTCAACCGCATGTACAGTTGAATTTCTCCGGGTCCCCTTCCAGGTTGAGCACCGGCAGCCCTCACAGGCCTCAATCCCCAATTTGCTTGGACATTTCTATTCACTTGAACCACAGAACCGAAGTTCTCAGAAGTAGGACGGAAGTCTCTTACTTCCACATAGGCTTTATGCCTTAAGGTTCTTGGGTTCACAGGCGAGCAAATTGTAGTTTGCAGAAATCACACTCTAAGCAGCTTGACATACAACGTCAGGTTCAGAGAAAATCGCCTTCAAGCTTTTGCTTAACTTTCACAAAGTCACAGATTACAAAACTCTGAAACTACACGTCTATGCTGGCCTCGGTCAAGCTCTTCACTTAACACCGCGCCTTAACAGCTCTTCATTGCCAGGCTAGGCTCACTCAGTTCTTCATTGAGAGCTTTATCTGTCAATACTACTCTCTCTCTTCGAGATGCAAATGCGAGTTCCGAGAACCTGGAAACTAACACACAACTCACCATTTTAAGGCTGCTTCACACACACTTGTGGCGTTCGGCCGAATCTGTACTAATCTCCTAGCAGATTCTATTCTGCAGTTCTCCTACTTTCAACAGTGAAATTCCCTCTTAGGAACTCCTACAACCCTTACTTATCTATGATACATTGAGAAGAATCTTCAACGTCGGCAGAAGCGTGGGGCCTCGGCTCTCCAATGGCCTTGGGAACTCCTTCTTCTTCTTCGCGCCCTTCTTCTCCTTCCTTCTGCTCCTTCTGCTCCTTGGCAATAGTGCGTGAGAGTGATTGACGTGTCTCAGGCAAGATTCGTGCCTTTCGCAGGCACCACACAGCGTCATCTTTCAAGAATGCCGTGCTTAGTCACGAGGCTTAGCTGCATGTCGCTTCTGCCTAACCATGCTCAACTCAAACTCGTAGTCACTCAGCATGCATGCACACCTCGTGACTGTCGCGCGTGGCTGCTTAGCTTCTCAGCTGGCAGTCACGCCTAATTGGCTCATGGCTAAGAACTCTTGAGCGGCGTGTACAAGCAAATGCCACTTGCTCAAGATTCCCAACCAGGCGGCCGTAACCTATCTTGGCATTGCGGCCTTGACCTGGCTTAATCTGCCAATCACACAGTACCTGACTTGGTACCTGCTGGGCGGCTCATCACTGATCCCCAGCTTCTAGCCTCGCGGCTGTCTATGCCGTCAAAACCTTCCCCATTCTTGGGTGTGGGCACATTGACATTGACCCCTTGCCAGTGGTCTTGACGCCGACATAACCGTTGACTGCGACGTAATCAGTCAAGTGGTCGGTGAGTCAACGTTGACTTTTCGTACTTGGGTGGCCGTAGCTTGCGCTGCGCGTGCGACACCGTCAAACAGATAGTAGTCGCGACACTTATCATACATTATTTGATAAATGATTGCATCACATTGAATTATTTGCCACACGCGTGTGCCAATCAATTCCCGATTGGCGAAACAACCGAGATACTATTGCAAAAAGCGTCGTAACGTAATTCGACTACTTCGCAAAAGTACGACATAATGATTCATAAAGTTACTTTGATTAATTATGAGATGATAGCTTAATTAATCATTGTTTGATTAAGTTATTTTGATTGTCATTATTTCGGATAATGCACAGTCACAGATTTTGGATTTACGACCAGTCGTTAATACGAACAAACAGTCGTAAAAGTCAAACGACACATAATATGCAAAGCGTCTTTGCATCCGAGCGGATTCGAACCCGCGACCAGTCGTTTGAAACATTCACACCTAACCGATTGGCGAAGTAGTTTTTATAACACTGGTTCATGACAAAAAGCATGTGTACACGACTCCGCGAACAGTCGCGACTTCTCGGAAAGTCGCGAGAACGCGAAAACGCCCGTGTGGCGCGAAACGGTTTTTCGGAAACCGTCGGAAAGTCTCCAAACGGCCAAACGGCGCGTTTCGAGCATTCAGGCAAAATGGATCGTACCCCTTTGCCTGTTTTCGTTGACATGAACCAATGCCCTAGGTGGTGACTCGAAGCACTCCAGTGCCTCACGTCGTGCAGGTATAAATACCTGCAGAGTCATTGTGAGTGCAACTCTCACAAGCACACGTTCTACGTTAGTTTTCATCTTTGCTTTCTCGAGGATTTGTCAATTTGCACAAGTATATAGATTTTCTTTTCATTTAAATATTCCTTGAATACCGAGGAAAGATCCTCTCAAAAAGCAGAAATGCTACAGAGGACCTGAAGAATGACAGGGCTGTGGAGAACGACTTCGACCCCTCGCTAGATGGCACCATTAGCTTGCCTCCTCACATTGCACCTTGGGACCCTCGACTGGAAGGGCTCAGGGGGTGCATGAGTGACAAGATGAAGGCGGAGAGAACTAGAGCCCGGCACTCTTTCTCTAAGGGAAAGCATGCCTTGTCAAATGGGTCGACAAGCAAGGGGAGAAGGACTTGACAACAATCAGAGCCCAGCAGCCCCCACCCCAAGCTAGAAGGGGGAGGTGAGTTTATTACTCCTTACCTAGGGTCCAGCTGGACAAAATAACAGAGGCAACCCTAGCAGTCTCTGAGGAACTGGAGGAGTGTAATGCTTTGTGCCGTCTAGCCCCATGTATGTCTAGTTCGTGTAACTTGGAGTGGTGGGTATTGACAAGTTAGTAGTTAGTTGGATTAGGGTGGTAGGTGAGGATAGCCTAGCTCACAAACAGCTGTAGCAAATACTTGGACCTATGATCCGCTCACGAGGTTCTGCTATTGAGCAGCTGTGAGGTTCCGCCCGGATCCCGCGCATCCCCTTCTTTCCACGTGTGGTTTTGCCGCCCACACGCGTGGAGGGTCGACCCACGAGTTCCCTCGCTCGTTGGGTCGGCGCTGATACCAAGTGGGAGCTGTAGTCGCCCGTGACTGGGTTGTCATGAACTATAGGCAACTCCGCCGGGTATGCCCGCGGGGTTGCTAGGAGTTTAGGGAGTGTACGGGTGTGTACATGGGGTTTGGGTAGTCGTCTCTACGTACTACGTCATTCTCGTCAATTTGAGTCTATTTTTATATTTGTTTATTAGTCGCTTTGCTTCGTTTGCGTGATGCGATCGCGCGTCACATCCGTAGTTAGGACAGTGATACATTTCCAGCTTTCGGCACTGGGCTGGATTTTTGTGGGCATGCTACTTAGGTCGCGCGCTAACACTCGCAGAGTGTTAGCATTTGTATTTCGTTTCATGCTTTACGCTACTTTTCTCTCGAGCCTTGTTCTTCGTCTAATCCTTGTTGCCGTACTTGCTCGTTGTCCTCTCATTTGTAGAAGTACACTTGCACAGGCTATGCACACCATGGATTTGCTTGCACAAAATCTCGCGAGGCCTAAGCTCGCCATAACATCGCTAGCCGATCTTTAGACTACCCCTACGTATTGTTGCTTCACACACAATCTCTAGCTAATTAACCTACCCTGGTCTTTAGCCCTTACATACAAATGCTGACCTCTAATGAGTCTCCGTTGCGCTTAGAGGTTAGGCACCCAGGCCGGGGTTAGACACCAATTAGATTGCAAGTTACCTAGTCCCCGTGTCGGGACCACTGCGTCTTCGGACCCCGTTCTAACCAGCAGCACCTTCAGAGGAGCCAGCCAACTCCACTCTCACCATCGAGCACTTGCTAGCGCACCACAGCTCTTCCTGCGACCTAAGTGTATGCTACTCACTCTTGGGCGCACCCGAAGCGGACACCCCTATTAGCAGGAGGTCTCACTTGAGTTTTCTCCGTCCTAACCCGTCCTTGGTAGTATTGCGCGCTCTAATCTGTCCCTGTTGGAGTTCAATAGTTCCTGTTATGAATCACTTCATTATTTATTTAATTAATTGCATGTATAAATACAAAATTAAATAAGTATTATGTAAATATACTCACATGCGCGAGTTCATTTAAATGAATGTATGTCGATGTAATGCGAGTTTACTTACTTTGTCAAAAAGGTCAGCAGGATGACTTTTGTATCATAGTGTAGTTTGTTGACTCTGTTGAGAAGGTCAGCAGGATGACTTTTGTATCATAGTATAGTTTGCTGACATTTATATATCAGTTATGTATAGGATGTAATATCAGCAGGATGACATATAGTAAGCTTGCTTGATATTAGTCAGTGTTCCTAGCTTCAGTACGCTGAAAGTAGATATATTCATTAAGATTATTATTTGTGGATTGGCAGATGTGACCGTAGTATACTGAAAGTCGGAAGGTCGACTGGGATTTGGTAAACCGATGTCCTACCAGTGTGGTTAACTCCTGGGTAGGCGGAGCTGTCGTCAGTCAACTGAACAATTAGGACTTCAGTCAACCGACCAATTAATATGGTCGTTATACCTAGATCCGTGGGTCCCAACTTAACAAATTCCCACGAAACGGCACACCTGGCGCCGTGGTCAACCAGGTGGTCACTAGGTACATAGCAGGCTGGGATTGCGTGGTCCCTCATTCTGGACAGTAGGCTTTACAGTTGGATTTCTACTTGCAAGTCATGTGTGCACTTTTGGGTTCGTTCAAATGACCAGCCTTCACGGAAATTGATATGGCTGCTTTGTCTGCACTCCAAATGGAATGAACTAAGACTTTTCGAAAAGGTCTTGTCAAGATGCATCCGTTGCCGTTAAGTTTGCTCAATTCAGAGTAGTATTGACAGAGTTATGTTTTCTGACATTTTGGGGTCACACAGCGGACAGATTCCAGGGTTTTGCACCTAAGTCAGTGGGATGTGTTTTAGCTACTTCATGGTCATCTGAATGAGAGCGCCTTTGCTATTCAGTCCCCGAATGTCGTGTATGTGCTCATATATGCTTGTATGCCTGGTAGGCAAGAGGCCATAATTTTCTAAATGAGAAGCTCTAGTCCTCAAGCTCGCCTCTTTCTTGTGCCTTGTATTAGTATGCAACTATGGCATACTACGGTAAGTGAGTCGAGGGTTATAGATGAGTAAACGGAATTCATTATAAGGGAAAAGATCGCTCCCTGATTTCACACGCTTCCACCTATCTCTGATCGTATATTTTTAGATGAAATATATCAATCTTGAATAAGCAAGATTCATTTCATTGGTATCGGAGCTAAGTCCTTTCTTGAATGTCCGTGCTCGTCTTCTTTGTCTCATGAGGTAAGTGTGTGAGGCTTGCTTATGTGGCATGATGAATCTAGGTAGAGCTTGGGAAGTGTATGATGTAGAGCATTGCACATCCTGTCCAGGATCCTTCCACTTGCTCACCTAGTGTGTCTCTAGGCTCAATGTACAATGCGGCATACTAACTTGACTTTCCTAGCCTCTTGTGTACAAGTCCACGCAACGAGAAGCCTAAAGTGGAGGCTTGATGGAAGAGGTGTCTGCAAGCATCAAAGGCAGTCTCAAGGGAGTTGCATCATAGCAAGCTGGATATGACTAATTCACCTCACTTGATCATAGTCGTTGTGTGTTGTTATATGCAATCCACGGCTAGTATAGAGAAGGGTGTGCACTCCAGCGGTACTAGAGGACTTATCAGTCTGTTGTGCTATCCCTTCGGGTTGAAGCTTGTTGCTTTGCAAGAGACGTACCTCTCTCATTATATGTGTGGTAGCTAGATTGAGGGAGCTTGGGTATGGCTGCATGTGTTGAGCAACTGAGACAGTGCGTGCACACATGATTTACTAAGTTAAGTTTCCAAGTATGGATTGACGACAAGTTAGCCTCGACACAGGCCAAGTGCACTACGTCGTCCACAATTTTCAACATGCTGCAACTTCTATGTGAAGAGGCTTCGGCAGCAGCAATGGCATCCTACAGATACCCCCTACTTCCAATCGTGGCTGTGACATTGTGTGCTTCTCTCGTTTGCCACATCAATTTGTGCTTGGAGGGTTTAGGGTATGTGCCTCGTGCTTGAATGCTTTGTGTTCGACGGTGCTTTATGGTACTTGATGGGATCGTAGGAGCTTGGGGTTTAAGCTTAAGGTGTGTTTAGTCAGCGAGCTGAGCTTTATGGATGCGAGTCTTATGTGATTGTTGACTTAGGTTAAGTCAGCCTGCTGCATTATTTGACCTAATGTGGTTAAAGGGGTTAAGGGCTTGGATTTATGGACGCAAGGGCTTTTCTTTGACTCGCTTTTACTTTGCATGGTTTATTAAGGGTTCGAGAGCAGCCGCGGACAATGAGTACTTTGAGTGCTTGAGTTAAATGAGCTCTGGGTGTTGCCATGCTATAGATTAGCATATCGCAACTTAGGTCTGTACGATGTGTTGAGTGATGTATGGGAAGTCAACGTGGATAGTAGAGGGGGTTTGACTACTTGCCTTAGGTTTAGTTGGCTACAGGTTTTGGATGCCACCTGTACACTTGGTCAAGTGTAAGGAGGTCTGTGTCTTCGTCATAGGGACGATCTGGGCATATTAGCAGTGTGCTAAGTTTCTGTCGGCCTCGCAGCTAATTGAGCTCGCTAGAGGCGCATGCTAGGTAGTATGCAAGGTGCATTGGTAGATGCGTCAGGTGTATGGAATTTGCATCTCGGGTGCTAGAGGTAGTGGATTGCCGTTAGCATACCGTTGAGCAGGTGTAAAATGGGCCCTGCTGAAATAGATTCACTATGCACACCTAAGTAAAGACAGAAGAGATCATCGACATTATAGACGTTCTCGCAGTGCATGGCTTGAATGATCTTATTCAGTCTGATGCACACACAATCTTCTTGCTAGCTTGGGGTTACAGTGCGAAAGTCTTACCAATGATTTATGCACGCTGTTGTTATTGGCTTGCTAAGTCCTTGCTGCAATTGCAATAGATGCCATGTATGTGCCTCCAGAGAGGAACTTAGTTTTGAGCTATACTGAGTTTGCCCATTGTCATTGGTTGAGTCTATGTGATCCCAATGTTTGCCTCGCCCTCCCGGAAACCATGTAAGATGGAGTCATCAGATCTTGACTAGACTGATGCAGCTAGGGTGTGGTGTTTACCACACGTAGCTAAGCTCATGGAAGGCAAAACTTACACACTTGCTTGTTGTCTGTTTGACAGACTGAGACCAGCAAGCAGCGAATGAAGCAATGGTGACATACATGTCGAGAGAGGCCAAGGAGTTGGCATGCTGGACGCTGCCACGTGACGCTTCCCCATCTATCCTCTGGGCAACTTCAGGCAGTAAGGCCTGAAGGAGGGAGTATCTTGAAACATCAGAACTATGATACAGTTGGTTGTTTCTATTCCCTTTTCACTTGAATTGTTGACTCTCACTATTTGGTGGTTGTCATTTTGGCGCATGTCTTGCTAGGAATGACTGGTATGAGTCATTGTATGCATGCGTTGGTAGAGTCAGCTAACTGAGCTACTCTTTGGTATTGGAGGAACTTGCTAATGGAGCCGGTTGTCTTTATCTCATAGCAAGCTATCTACACTTCCAAATGGAGGGGTGTAATACGCTGGCTTGAGTTTGGGTTGTTCATGGATAGAGCTTTATGGTGAGAGGGTCTGAATGGGAGTACACTCTTCCTTATGCCACTCTGGACATTGCTCTAATCGTGAAAAATGGACTACTTTTTTTTGGGGGGGGGGGGACTTTCTTTCTTGCTTACTTGGGTGTTTGCACTCTGTGTCCTCTCTTGGTTTTCCTTCGTTGCTTCTTCTCCACCCACTCGTATCGCCGCAATCCTCTGTGACTGTCACTCTGTGTGGTTCTTATGATGCGGGGTTGTAAGCATTTCTTGGTGTGCTTATGTGGTTAGAGCTGTCGGGTCGACAACTATTTATGTTGGGGAGAGGGAGATGGGATGTGTATTAGGAATATTCAGTAAGCTGTGCTTACTTGCATACTCAGCAGCAAGTGTATGTGCTAACTGGGTTATACACTGCCACATCCTATGTGTGTAATGCATTAACATCAGGAGCATTAGTGACTGACTAGTGTAAACTGTGATTTGCAGTACACTGTTGGAGCAAGTATACGTACTACCTGAGTAAGTACATTGCCATAAGTTGGGATTGGGTAGCAATGATGCATGGCACATCAGGGACCTGCTTGAGGTGACCAGCATATTGCTCACAACCATATGTTTCTTTGAACTTAGTGTGTTTCGAAAGTCGGAAGGTCGACTGGGATTCGGTAAACCGATGTCCTACCAGTGTGGTTAACTCCTGGGTAGGTGGAGCCGTCGTCAGTCAACTGAACAATTAGGACTTCAGTCAACCGACCAATTAATATGGTCGTTATACCTAGATCCGTGGGTCCCAACTTAACGGGTTTCCCACGAAACGGCGCACCTTGCGCCGTGGTCAACCAGGTGGTCACGAGGTACATAGCAGGCTGGGATCCCGTGGTCCCTCATTCTGGACAGTAGGCTTTACAGTTGGATTTCTACTTGCAAGTCATGTGTGCACTTTTGGGTTCGTTCGAATGACCAGCCTTCACGGAAATTGATATGGCTGCTTTGTCTGCACTCCAAATGGAACGAACTAAGACTTTTCGAAAAGGTCTTGTCAAGATGCATCCGTTGCCGTTAAGTTTGCTCAATTCAGAGTAGTATTGACAGAGTTATGTTTTTTGACATTTTGGGGTCACACAGCGGACAGATTCCAGGGTTTTGCACCTAAGTCAGTGGGATGTGTTTTAGCTACTTCATGGTCATCTGAATGAGAGCACCTTTGCTATTCAGTCCCCGGATGTCGTGTATGTGCTCATATATGCTTGTATGCCTGGTAGGCAAGAGGCCATGAGTTTCTAAATGAGAAGCTCTAGTCCTCAAGCTTGCCTCTTTTTTGTGCCTTGTATTAGTGTGCAACTATGGCACACTACGGTAAGTGAGTCAAGGGTTATAGATGAGTAAACGGAATTCATTATAAGGGCAAAGATTGCTCCCTGCTTTCACACGCTTCCACCTATCTCTGATCGTATATTTTTAAATGAAATATATCAATCTTGAATAAGCAAGATTCATTTCAGTCCCACATCGCGTCTTGAGCAACCGGATTGAACCAACGCTATCTGCACACCACTGTTTAGCCCGCATTTCCTTCCGTTGCCTGCTCCATGTTTCCCACCGGTAGCCGACGGCAATAGTGAGGAGTTTGGGGAATTTGGCAAGGTCCTGCACGTTGGGATAGCCACGTTTGTAGGTATGGCGAGGTCCCCTTCATCCGCCACATCTCACCAGACATACACCGAGCATGGAGACGGTTTATCCATCCCGGCATTGTGTTCTAAGATTGATGCGGCCATAGCAATGTTGCGTGCGCGTAACCAGAGGCTAACTTGTAACAGCTATTTTCAAACTCCACCTACGCACCTCGGGGGTGAAGCTTTGCTCCTCTACCAACAATTTCGAGTAGACATTATCCAGACTATCCTTGATGTGCCTGTACACCCTCTCGATGCCGACATAGGTACTCCCATCCCTATCATTGACGCCCTTCCAGTTGGAGAAGGAGCTGAACCTCAGGCTGCGGCTGCTGCAGCTACCACTGCTGCTGCTATGGCTGCGGGGTTGGACCCTGCTGCTGCTGTAGCCGTGGTTACCGCGGCTGGCCTTGGTCCAGGGGGTCAGGGCCAGGCGGCAGCCGCAGTCGCCATGGCTGCTAGGATGGATGCTGCAGCTGCTGCAGCTGTCGTAGCCGCCGCCGGGCTGGGCCCAGGTGTCCAGGGTCAGGGTGGTTTGCAGGGGGGAGGTGCATGTGGGGAGTTGGCATTGGTGGGAAGGGCTGCAAGGGAACCCGCGCAACACAGCCCTGCAGAATTGGCTCTACCAGTGTACGCCACTCCCGTCAAGGTGATCGCCGCTCGCATCAAAGACCGTCACACTCGCGCGGTCCAGCGACGCCAGCAATAGGCCGTGCTTGGAATTGTCCTCCCGCTCTACAATCCGGCGCCTGATGCCGTCTTGGATCGCATTGATGCTATTATCCAGATGTTTCAATAGCGTTTTCCTACTAACTCGCGCGCTCGTCAAGATAAGCTTCGAGATTTTGTGCGTCTTTCAAAAGAGACGCCCAACATGGCTTACGAGCGATTTCAGCAGTTTAGCGAGGATACTGGGATGTATGTGGATGTGACCGCTGCTTGCGTTGAATTCATCACTGATCATTCCTTTTGCCGCGTCTACCTCCTTGTGTGCCACGCTTAATCACCAACTCGCCTTAACCAAGGAGCACAAGCGCAGTGTGTACCAAGTCTGCTTGTGAGCTAAGCAGATTGAAGTCGTCCCAGCGGCTTCGCAAGCCAAGTGCCGGGGGGGCAAGGCAGGGGTAGTGTCGGCTAATGCTTTTCAGGTACCTCCAGCCACTCCAAGTCTGATGGGCGCAGCTCCTGCCACGGCTCCAAAGCGTGTCGTCCCAACGTGCGACCATTGCCGTCAGCGCGGCCTTGTGGCTGACGACTGCTACCTTCTCCACCCACAGAAGGCGCCCCATGGATGGTTATTCAAGCCCCATGAGGATACTACACCACCCAGTCCGTCCCCCGCGCTCGTCTCTGGCCAGGTGCCCTCCTACTACGCGGCCCAGTACTCCTTGCCCCCGAGGTTTGTTTCTCCTGGTTATCCTCCAACTCTCCCAGGGTTTCCAGGCTATACATATCCCCCGCCGTTGCCTCCGCCTGCTGGTGTGTCTAGAACGGGTCCCGCTAGAGCGTCTGCTGCATGCACCTGTGTTTCACGCCGGTGCTGTGCTCGAGGGTTGTACGTTACAGGACTTCTTCCTTTGGTAGCAGTTGGCCGCCATGCAGGCCAACCTACAAGAGGTGAACCGCCTTGTAGGTTCGCAGCCCGAGGGCTCTCACTACGTGGGCTTGCACCCCGTTCCAGTCCCGTTCTATGTTTCCTCAGTATCCTGCTTGGTCTTCTTGCCCACCTGATTCTGCACACTGCGTGTCTGAAGATTGTCCTGAGCCGACTGTCGATGGGGTCCTGGCGGTTTACTGCCGATGCGTTGCTGCTCACGAGCCACGTCCCGAGCTTGCCGCGGGGCCTGACCACTGGCGTAATCCTACCCCTTCAGCCCAACTACCTCGCTCGTTCAAGTTGCTCGAGCCTGACGAGAGTTTGGGTCCCGCTCACTCTTGGCTACCAGTCCCTACTTGGGGCCTAGAGGGTGCTGTTGGGGCTGCAGGTACTTTGCTGATCACTCCACGTTCCTGCCGCCCAGCTCTAGGCTCAGCAAGTGTGTGACGACTTGCGCGCCGCCGCCGCCTCAGTCGAGCGTGACTTGTTGCTGCCGCCATCCTACGCCCAAGTGGTGGCCAACTTGCCCCGACGTTCGGCTTTGCCATTCCCGCATGCAACCTCACAAGGCGACGGGGCCGCCATGCCTGGAGCTCTCGCCGCGCTTTTTGCACGTGCCGCTGAAACTACATTCCCCTTGATTGCCGATCAAGTCGCCTCCATTTCCCCATCCTTCACCTGTCAAGACGTCCAGGACGTTCCTGGTTCCTCTGTCGCGCCTGATGCTGCTTTGTCTAGTTTGTCGGATTCTCAAATGCCCTACACAATGACTTCTTGCATTAGTCTCGTCACTTATGCACCGCCGGTCGAGTCTCACGGTCCCATTTTGCCAACTCCGCACAGTGCGCCACCGATCGCTCCCGCCGGTTCTGCTCCTCCCGTGCCCATCTCTTTCATCCCTCGTCCTGCCCCGCATCGACCTACTTTTTTGCCGCCTCCCGCTTCTCAACTCCGTGAGTTCTCCCTGCTACCAGCCTCCTTAGACACCGTTCCGCTGACTGTTTTGGCGCAGGCCCAGGCCCAGATCACCCACGAGCTGCTTCGTCGCTGCTCCAGGGATCGTTCGTCAATCTCACCTACACCTGCGTCACCTCCAGCGTCGCCTCCATTCGATCCCATTGACGTCCCGTGTTCACCGCCGGCACCCTCACCGACCGCGCCACGCCCTGCTGTTCCTGCAGTCGCAGCCTGCGCCGCCGCCGTAGCCACTCCATCAACCGCGTGCGTCCCGTCGGTCAATTTTGCCGTCTCCCTGATCCCTTCCGCTTCTGCGTCTTCGCACGCCGTCGCCTCTCCTGGTAAGATGTTGTCTAGTACTCCTCCTTTCTCATCCCTTACAGGTTTCGCTATGCTTCCTCCTCGGTATGTTCCCTCTCCATCCTTCCTTACTCCGTTGGAACGTCAGCGTGCTCTCCCCCATAACGTCGTGATAGATAACCGTCATGCCTCTTTCCTGATTAACTGTCTCGCGCCCCGTGTGGTGATTCTTGACACGGGTGCCCAGCCAGTCCTCCTTGGAGCAGTCATGTGCCAAAACCTCCGCATTACCTGAGCTAATCTTGAACCTTGCCCCAACCCCGTGTCTACAGCCATGTTTGCCCTCCACACCACCGCCTACTAGACTCGCAGACGCATTCCTATTACCCTTAATGTCCATACGCCAGCCGCCGTCACCTTGTATGCTTAGTGTAAGGTGACTGAATCCACGTCCTACGACGTCCTCTTAGGTCAAGAGTTCAACCTCCTAGTTGGTCTCTCCGTAGACAATTGGCAGGGCATAGCTACGTACCGTGTTGGCTTTGAGGCTTCAGGCCACCACCTGGGCTACCTTCCCCTCATCCTCACGCACTCCCCTTCGTCCCTCGTGCACGTCGCCTCCATATTCGCAGTCACCATGGACAATATTAGTCCCCGTGATCTTTTCGATCCCGCATATGTGGTCCTGCATGACCTCGAGTCGCCTTCCCCTCTTCTCCCTCCATTTCCGTATCGCGTTCCGCCAGCCACTGCGCAACAGATCCACCGCATTCTGCAGCTTATACCTTCCTCACCTTCTCTCTCTTCCTCATCGACTCCGCCTACTTCTGGTTCGTCACGCCCTGTCCTCAACACCGCGCCAGTAGCCTGGCTCCCGCCTTGCGAGGGTATCACGGTCTTAGACCTTTTTGCTGGTATCTCTTCCACTGTCGCCGGCCTGCTTCTTAGTAGCCACCGCATTGCCCATTACTACTATTGCAACATAGATCTCCGCGCCCGTCCCGCTAGCCACTCCCACCTCACGTTACTTTCTCAAGCCTTCCCACACTTACTACCTCCTTCCTCCTTTCATACCGCATATTCCGCCCTTTCTCAAGACATCCGCTTAATCCAACCCATTCACTTACACGCGTTAGGTCTTGTTCCTCACGTAGTCGGTGGGTGGGAATGCCAAGGTCACTCTCGGGCTGGGTTAGGTCAGGGGTGCACGATAGACAATCCCAACCATTCTTCGAGCTCGTTTGTATCATTACCCTCCTCCAGCAGCCCCAATCTCCTGGTCCTGTTTACCTCCTGGAAAACGTCAACTGTGCTGACGATGTCCGCGCTCACGTCCGTTTCGATTTTCTCACTATCACATCTCTTTTAGGCGAGGGGGTCACCCTCGATGCCGTTGTTGTCGATTCGTACGCACATAGGTCACGGGTGTTCCGGCAGAGTTTTGTCTCTCTTCTCACCCTCCGTCCTTTAGTTGCCCACGTGTACGCCGACCCTCAGCTCTTCGTTGAGGGCTTTACTTGTTAATCCTGCTCTTGGTAACAGCAATTCGATAATTGAGACATTTGAGAATTTGGAAACTAGCACATAGCTTACTCTTTTTTTTTATGTGCTTTCGCACGCTCGTGGTGTTTTGCCTCTGACCTTCGCTAGCAATCCTAGCAGATTCTTTCACGCGTGCAGCGCCGTCAAACTGAACGTAGTCGCGAGACCGCCTCTATTTCAGGTTCTAAAATGTAGTATTAAAACAATAACTAGGGTAACTAAATTTACATTTAAAAAGTCTGGTGAACGAGGTGTCGCAAAGGCTTTCTTGTGGACAGCTGTGGCGACCTTCAAATATTCTATTTTGAACTTTAAAATATTCTTACCGCGAACTCTAATTTTGAACCATCGTACATCAAAGAATCCGTTACAAACTTTAAGTCAAATTAATCCTTGTCTCAAAGTTTCGAGTCTGTCATTAATTCAGTCACATTATAGTCTTTGGCTGTTGGCGCCAAATTTGCATCTACCACGTCCCGCATGCATTATGCAGCTGCTAGCTTCCGGAAAGCAAAGCGGCAATGTATGAATAGTTCGACCAATTACCATTGTGAGTAGCCTGGTCTGCTTCAACTTCATAGGCCGCAGGTGCCTCATTGCCCACTGCCTTAGGAGTAATTTTGATCGACGTTCATGCAGACAGCAATTACTCTTCAACATTCAGCACGAAGCTGGCTAAGAGGCTCGCCCATCTAGCTGGCTGGAGCAAATATGGTGTGTGATCACTATGGTACCCCTACCTCGAAGTGTCTTTCAGAAATTGCAGTGTGTTTCTTTTTCCATTGAAAGCTGTCATGCAGTGTGTGCACTTATAATGAGACCGCAAATGGATTCATACTTGCTCTTCTGCAAATATATGTGCACATGTATTAATTGGTAAATTCACAGACTCGACTACCTCAACAAGCGCAAGCCCAGGCAACAAAAAGTCAAGTCACTGCGCAGGAGTCCCTGCAACTGGTGAGATGACTTTACCTGAAGTTACATGTTCTGTTGCTGAAATAGCATTTTACTACAGACCAAATAGACCTACATGTAAATTAAACTTTCACCTTTGTGAGGCTAGCTTTCAGCAAATTGTGTATTTGCTGTTGGCTGCTGATGCGTAATGGTAGTGTATTGCTTGGATTTCCAACTTCGTGTTATTGCATGTATCCTGCAGACCCACTTTCTATGTGTGTATATACCTGTAAGGAACAGCTGAGGTTCTTAAGCATGCAGTACCCCTGAGTGTCTTCAAGATGTGTATCCCTATTTCAAGACTTGTGTTGCAACAAGTGTGTTTTGCCCGTGTGTGTTGCCCAGACGCGAAATTTACTTCGAATTGCTGTCTTCAACATCAGCTACATCAGAGGCCTGTTTCCAGACAACTACTTTGATGACAAGTATGTGCCTGCACTTGGTAAGTGGACCATGGTTGGCTTCTAATGTATGCTGATTTTGCAGTTACGATTGGTCAAAGTATTTCAGGTCCTCCTTTATTCAGAGATAGGTCCATGACAAAATATGCATTGCCTCTTTAACATTAAGGTGAGAACTATTGTGCAAAGCTGTTTCTTGTCAAAAACTTGCAGTACATGTTGCTGCCATTGCATCACTCAAGACTTGGTTGAAATGACAATTGAGCACCTCCCTTGATAATCTGAAAACTGAAGTTTCCCAGTTTGTGGAGATGCAGAAATGAAGATTAAGAAACTTATTCCGTTGGATCCTGAGTCAAGGAGGATGATTGATTGGATGGAAAAAGGTACTCTTCTCAGCTATAGGTGTTCTGTGGATGAGCTTTGCAGCTATCAGCAGGGGTCCTTCATGAAAGGGCTCCTAAACATGTATGGTTCTGTGTGACAGGTGTTTATGACGCTCTTCAACATAAGTACCTGAGGACAATGGTGTTTGCCATATGCGAAACTGAGGAGGGTCCAGTTCTAGAGGAGTACAGCTGTGAGTTTCACGACTTACTTTCACTATTTCAGACAGTAAAAATGTCAATACTATGTACACATATAGGGGTTCGTTTGCAATGGCACATTGATCAACCAAAGTAACTTATGCAGACCTGTGGCCTGAAAGGTAGTGATAACCACGTTCCAGCTGCAGCCAGCTGTTGCTGCTGAGAATTTAACGTAGTGTCCAAGATAATTTAACACATTTTCAGGCTTCAGTGCTAATCTGATGTCTATAGGAACAGTAATATGGGGACACTTGACTATGGTAGTATGTATGCAAATGGCAGTCTCTTTCAGCTATGGTAAAGACAAAGAAGAAGGCGTGAAGATGGATGTGGCTCGAACAGGAGACAAGACGGGTGGAAAAACAATCCAGTCCAATGCATCGGAGAATGTCACGCCAGCACAGATGAAGTACGTACCCTTAATCTAATTAACTATAAGGAATTCCAGCAACAAATTCCAGCAACAATCCTGACACAATGGCAAATCTTTTTGTCAATAGTCTAATTGTTAACATTGTCACTCAGGAATGCTGCGTGCAAGATGGTTCGTACTCTCGTACAACTGATGCGCACCCTTGATAAGGTTCCAGATGAGGTAACGCATCCTCGTGAACTCAGCTATGCTTCACCTAGCCCAATCCAGTGAAGGAAGCAGCTGATTGTTGATTTTAGGCAAGTAACCATAGATGAAGCAAAGTCCTCAGTGTTACCAGGTTTCTCAGAGTTCTTTGTGGTCTGGTATGCGTGGCAGAGGGTAATCATCATGAAGCTCTTCTACTATGACGATGTTACGGTAAGAAACTGCATCTGCAATGATCATCTGTTTTCACAATTACATAGACGCAATCAGCTTCAAATACGAGAATATGGAATGCATGAAAAATCCGTAACTTGAAATCTTTCTTCGTGTAGCCCGAGGATTATGAGCCTCCTTTCTTCAAATGTGCATCTGAAGAGCAAAATCTGCCATGGTCTCGTACCCCATTGAAGATGAAGATTGGTGATGTGGACAGCAAACACTACAAGATTGCTCTCAAGGTACCCGGAATTGAACACTATTGCCCCTGAACATATGTGCAGACAACTGATTGGCATCCTTGATTGTTGCTTTCTTACTGGTGCTGCCTTTGCAATCAAATAATCAGGTTCTTTCTGAATAGGTGAGGGGTAACAGGTGCGCAGTGTGCTGGACCCGTGCGACAACATCCAAGACAATGACCATAATAGTATAACTCATGATTCAGTGGATGGAGGCAGTAACCAAGCAGATGACTCCTCGGATTCAGAGGATACGACTATGAATGCCCCTAACAGTCAGCAAGGCGCCCAAGATATGGTGAATATAATGAAGCAACCTTCTGTTTCTTCTCTTCATTCTAGGTCCTGTCTGAAAGTTCATGTTGTAACCATTGTCCTGACGATGTAATGGTCAGGCTCCAGAAAACCAACTCGTTACACAATCATGCAAGTGCCGTCTAACTTTGTTTTTGCATCCAGTAGTAATTTAACTTCAAATGCAGCGGTGCCCTTGTAGGAAGTGGACATATGCTCACCTGCTCAGCTTGTTGCTAAAAGCACCGGCCCTGAACCCGTGGTCAAATCTCATCCAGCAGGCCATGGAAAAGAGCTGCTTCACCCAACGAGTGAGTTGCAAGCACCCGTCTTCAGAGTGATACTTGTTCTGCCAAAAACTATGTCTGCCCATAGCGTTCTACTTGTGGGTGGGTGATTTGATACTGATACTCCTACTAGTAGTCAATTGATGACTGAACAGCACTGGGGTAAATATATGACTACTCAGTGCTGGCTCTTGCTACCTTTGATCAGATGGTGAGGGGTCAACTGCTGCGGTACTTCAGTCGTACGGCTCGGATACTACTCGTGAGAGACCTTCTGCAGCCCAAAAGAAAGCTCAAGAGACAAAACTGACATCCAACCCCAATTTTAAAGAACCGCCTGCGCCAGTGCAGACGAGATCAAAGACAAACAAGGGACAGGTATCATCTAAACTATGCGGTTTTGAAACTGATACACATCTTATATTGCAGACTTTTATTTTTTTGGCTGGGATGAGTGTCTGGTAGATGGCGGTGTCAGAAATACTCCCATGGGATTGCTGTCTGTATTTTGTTGTGTTGAGTTGTTTGATTTGCACATTCGAATACAAAATTATGCAACATTTACTGCTATTAGCCTCTCACTAGGTCATTGGCGGGGGGGGATGGGGGACAATGTTTCAATGGGCGCAGCGTGACTCTACAGCCGGATCGCCTGAGGGGGGTCCCTTAGATCATCCTGCACCCCCTGCAGGCAGTTGCTCTGCACCTGATCGTCAGCCTCAAAAAGGCTTGGGCATGGCCCCACCTCTGCCTGCACAGTGTGGCGATTTCACAGATAGCCAGGAGTTTGACAGCAGCCAGCGAGCTCGCAAAGCTAGCCTGGTATGCTTCTGTGTCCTCTCCATTCCATGTTCAAAATTGCTTGTAGTCCTTCCGTACTCAGGGACATATTCTATCATAGCATTCTCACAGCTTTTTTAGCTGGCGTGGGAATTAACTACACCTAAACTCTAGGACCAATGATGTGTGTCGCCACAGTTGATCTGCATGTCAGCTGTCGCGCGGAGTTTTTGTGGGAGCTAGATCCACATTCTGACAAGAAGTAGGCTTGGCAGGTGTCGGAGCCAATCTACCAAGCGGCAAAACGCTTTCGGTCTGAGTCCTGAATGGTTGCTTACTAGCTGGCACGAGCTAGAAATAAGCTTACTCTTATTGACCTATATGCACACTGCTCTGAAGTTACTAGTGATGGGCTGTACCATAGACTGTGGAGCAGGTAGCTATCTCCATTTATATGCCCAGATACATGCGCGTACCTTTAGCATACATACTATCAAATCAAATTGTGTCCGTGGGAACCCATGAAGTTGCACTCTTAAGAGCGCAGTGACACTTCACAGTTTAATTCTAAGAGGTTTTCTTCCAAAACAGCATACTTCACCACTCAAAAGAAGTTGGCCAAGTCACTTGCAATCAAGCTGCTCTTTTTAAGGGATGCACAACCGCAGACAGAATCATAGCAGAGATGTTTTGCACACTCCATGAAGTGACCGTGTACATGAACCAAGCAACCATGCAGCACTTGCATTACAGGGTATAAAAAGCTTGTGCAAAAATGTATCAGCAATCTTTGTGTGCTCGTGGTGTAGGGAGTTGCGGAGCAGTCTGCAATCATTTATTAACCATCAACCTTGCATTAGACAACTAGATGACTGTCGGTCACTGAGTCAAAATATACGTCAAGTACATACCACATCCACAAGGCCAACATAGCTCCTCAATTGGGCCTACTCGATACATGATATAAACACGCTGCTTGCTTGACCCACAAAAAAGTGCGCATTAGCATTCTGAGAGAAGGATTGCCTGCTGACTACCTGCTTTGCAGCAAGAGAGGGCCTATCCTTGAGCCAAACATGCTGCTGAGGGCCATCTGAACCTCTGGTGAGCCGTGCTCACAGCTGACCAACTCGGCCAGCAAGGGAAAGAACTGGGTGAGGTGCTGCTTGAACGCTGCATCCTTCAAGTTGCCAACTGCTCGAAGGGTGGCGACCACCAATGGTGCCCTGGCAACCAACTCACGCCTTCTCGCGGACCCAAGTGGCATCACCCAGTAAGCTGGCTGCGGAGGCTGATCGTTACCCATGCCATCAGACAGAGGTGCTAAGCCCCCTGAAGCTGTGCTGACATAGACCTGCACAGAAGAAGAAAGAACAAAGATTCAAACACAACACGAACACTTGCTGACGAAGTCCTCACCACTACCTCACGACATATGTGTTGAACAGTTGGATGTTACCAAAGTAGCAGCAGGATTGATACAAGGGACTGCTACCGAAAGGCCCACATGCAGTATATTTGAAGTGCACAAGAACAAAAAGGAAAGGAGTACGAGGCAAACACAAGAATTTTCATCCCAAGATACAATATCAGGAGCACAACCATAACACTGCACACAATGCGAGATGCATAGACTTCACCTGCAAGACCTCCTCGCACAGCACAACCAGACGCAGCTCTACGTTCGCATCCTTCGCAAGCTCCGGCTTCTCGCCGGGCAGCCGCTGCAGCAGTCCCAGATAGGCGTGGAAGGCCTCGCTCTCCAGCCGCAACAGGGGAGGGTCCGGCATCTGCGTCTCTGACCGAAGCTCCTGAAGGCGGAATCGCAAGTGCCGGTCGCTGTTCACAGCGTGCGCGTGCGACGCCACCTTCTGAAGGGTGTCCAGCACCAGCATAGTGTGCTGCGTCGACAGGCCGGTCCCGTGCATACCGTAGATCTCTGTCATCGCCTGCAAGCAGCACAAGCAAACACATAAATTCTATCAACATAAGTGGCAGACAGCATCAAGTCTGCATCCACTGCCGCATACTCTGCCACCTGCCTGGTTCCCACTGCCCTCCTTAGATTGAGTACTCAAACTGCACCAACACAGTAAGAAGACCTAATGGACCGGAGCACAGCAGAGCTATCTTGTGTATGTATGGATCTGGCACACAACCACAGGGGATGGAGAGCGGAAGTAGCGGAGGCGGATGTGGAGGTGGCACGTCAAGCCTCACCCAAGTAAGCCCAACTAGTGACACGGTCCTTTTGCTTCTTTTCCGCATACGTGCAAAGAAAGAAGTGTGCACGGTAAAACGGTGACGGGGGCAAGGCGCTCGGCGGTCCCCGGCCCACCTGGACAAGCAGAAGCTGCACGGCAATCTTGCAGCGCACGTCAGCGATGGCGTGGTGCAGCGAGGCAGGCTCGTCGTCCTCCCACTCCCCCTCGTCATCGTGCTCCTCCTTGTCGCTGTCCCGCTTCGCCACCGCACCGCTGGGTCTCCTGCTGGCCTGAATCTGCGCCTCCTCCTCTTCGTCCTCCTCCTCCGCCGCCTTCACCACGGCCAGCATGTCTGGCAGCGTTGACATGGCAGCATCTTGCAGGGCCACCAGTACCTGTTACAGCAACACGAGCACGGCAGCACAACCTCGCTCCCCCCCCGCGTTAGCATCAGAGGCTCCAATGAACAAGCAAGTGCTAGGCAGTCTCACAAGCCCCGTGGATAAGAGTGGTTAACAGGAGAAAGTCGCGAGAAGCTGGATTGCTGACTGGTCCAGTCCGAGCCCGCGGCCGCTGCCTGAAGAGTGCTCAGATCATTTTGCGTACGACCCTCTGTCAGGTTGTGAGCGCACGCCACAGAAAGCTGCTGCATTTGCTGCTGGCGCTGCTGCTGATATTGCATTTGCTGCAGCACGGCAAGAGAGGACGACAGCGGACCTTCCACAATGTGGCTGACTCACAAACCTCTCCCATACTGCCAGGTACCAGGTAAATAAGAGATCTGTGCACCCTAGATCCCATGTGACCCGCTCGGAGTCACAACGAGGCTCTGCATGCGTCTGCCAGCAGCAACGCAAGGGGGCAGCAGCAATAGGCCTTCTCCGGCCCCGGCTCCGACCGCGGCCACCACCCCCTTGCAGCAGGGGACAGAGTGCGAGCTCTGAAGAAGGGGCTCACCTCATCCCACCTCTCCTGCGAGAAGAGGTCGCCGGCGTTGCTCATGAGGCGCACGAAGGCGGCCACGCCGATGGCGGCCAGGCTCTGGTGCGGGCGCTTGATGAAGCCGGTGAGCAGCGCCAGGATGCGGCCCAGCAGCGGGTTCACGACGGCGTAGAACTTCACGAAGAGGTCGACGACGAGCTGCAGCGCGAGCGTGCACGTCTCGTACAGCCACGCGTCCATCTCCAGCTCCAGCGACTCGCGCTCCGAGGCGGCGCCGCCGTCGTCGGGGCCGGCGGCCTGCTGCTGCTGCTGCTGCTGCTGCTGCTGGTGGTGCTTGGGCTTGCGGGCGTGGGGCTCGCTGGCGCGGCGCACGTAGTCGAAGATGGGGAACAGCACGGAGTCAAACACGCGCTCCCACAGCGCGGGCGAGAACATGTGGCCGTGGAAGCGCAGGGTGTCGAACAGCACCTCCAGCGCGCTCTTGCGGATGTCCGGGCGCGGGTCAAACGTCAACTCCGACAGGCCTGTGTGTGCGCGACCCACGCCCCCGCCATAGCAACAGCGCCGTCAAGCCTCAAGTCACTTCGGAAGAGAGCATGCCGCTGTCAGGCCCCAAGCCTCTTGAACAGAGAGTGGAACAGAGAGCGAGCCGCCATTCGTTTGTGCAAGTAAGATTTGGGGCCAAGAGATTTCATCGGAGGGGCGTGACAGACAACACCTCCACCCGACCCTCTGATTCAGGTGGATGATTAGAGTGTGAGCCAGAGGGGCCACCCGACCCAGGCACCCAATGGGGATACTACTCATTCTTAAGCAGCCCCCAACAAGGCTCCCCACCCAAACCACAAAGAAAACAACCCGTAGTAGGAGATTTTGGATGGGCCCGAAAGACAGAGACATAACAAAGGGGAGTTGAAAAGAAAGAGCAAGAGCAGGAAATAAATCCCCCCCCGCCCCCCCCAAGAAAATTTAAAAAACATCGAGTGACCAGGAACAAGGTCTAGAGGAGAAGAGAGGGAGGGAGGAAGCGAGGGACGGAGGGAGAGAGGGAGGTAGGGAGGGAGGGACGCACTTACCGGCGAGCAGCGGGAACCAGAAGTAGACGTGGTCGTCCTTGTCGGTGAACTGGTCGCCGTCGGGCCGCCCGGGCTGCGACTTGCCGTCCTTCTGCGAGACGCCGAGCTCGCCCTCCGCCAGCTTGAGCGCGCAGAAGCGCAGGAAGGCGATGGCGTTGAGGCTGACGTCCTTGTTGAAGCGCGAGTTGGTGAAGGCGATGAGGCAGTTCACGCAGTCCGTGAACGTGGTAGTCTCTGTCTCCGTGATGTACGGGAAGTACTCGCGCACCACCTTCTCGATCGTCTCGAACGCCAGCAGCACGATGTTCTTGTGGTCGTCCGTGGCCGCCGTCGTGAACACCTGCGAGCAAATGGCCCATCCCCCCTCCCCCCCCC
>WELA01003638.1:704351-716476 GCA_009602735.1 Mesotaenium endlicherianum
CCCGCCCCCGCCCCCACCGCCAATGCTGCAACCGGCGGGAGCGCTCCTGGTGCGCCCCCCCCCTTCTTGTCCCCTGCGCCGACGACGCCAGCAGCAGCAGCCGCTGCGCTCTTGTACATGCTGATCTCCCAGTACTTGGCGTCCAGCATGTCCTTGTCCGTCTCGCCCAGAAGGTCCGCACCGCCACCCGTGGCCTCGCTGGCGGTGGCCTCGAAGGCGCCGTCGTGGCGGAGGGCCCTGAGGGGCGGCGCGGGCGTGAACACAACCTCGATCTCCTGCGTGACCTTGGTGATGAAGCTCTGCACGAACTGCGTGATGTTCTGGTCCGAGGTGGAGCGCTCGGCGGGCTCCATGAGGTCCGCCACCACGATGGGCTGCACGGGCACCGTGGAGGAGTCGGCCTCCATGCGGCGGAACACAATGACGAGCATCTGCGTGAGCGAGGCCTTGGCGGTGGTCTGGTTCACGGGCGCCTTGCTGCCGAGGTAGATGTTGTAGCACGTGCGCACGGCCTTGAGCAGGCACTCGCCGTGCACGCGCAGCGACGTCGTGGTCACCGACGACAGCAGCGTCTTCAGCACCAGGAGCTCCACGCTCTCGTCCGCCATGTCGTAGCACTTGCACACCGACTCCACCACCTGCAGCAGCAGCTTCGACTCCAGCGTGCTGATCGAGGTGTCCATCTCCCCCCGCAGGTGCCCGTGCGCGATCAGCTTCTGGAAGCAGTCCAGGGCCGGCTCCACCACCTTCGACGAGAGCGTCTCGCAGGCCGAGTGAAGCGGGTGCAGGATGTACTCCGTCTCCTTCAGAGTCAGGGCAACGTTCCCCTCGTCGTACAGGATAGCCTGACCTTCGGAGGGGGCTGGAGGGGCAGTGCCACCATTAGAAGCTCCTCCTGCAGGGGGGGGGGTGGGCTTGCTAGGAGGAGCCTGGGCCCCATTCTGCTCAGCTCCTGGCAGAGATGGTGCAGTCTTCTCCTCTGCCAGTGGCTTTCCTCCACTTGAAGGTTCCTGAGAGCTAGGAGACGCAACAGAGGCCTGACGAACCTCCACTTCCTCCTGGACCTGCGCCTGCTCTCCAGCAGCATTGCCTGCTACACCATTCTCTATTGCCTCGATTGCAACATCAGGACCTGCCGCTGGGGCTTCTACTTTGGCAACAGCTAAGCCCTTCTCATCAGTTTCAGTTGATTCGACGGCCTCAGCAGCTACATCCGGTGCAGATGGAGCAACTTCTGTCGCAACTGCAGGCTCAGTTGCTTCACTACTAGTGACGGGGTCATCCGCAGGCGTAGGCTGGGTGGGAGTAGTGCTGGTGTCTGGGCCGCCCGGGCCTGAGGCACCTGCACTGACATCTGGAGGCAATGTGGCCGATTGTTGAGGAAGGATTGGCTTAGCAGACTCTGAGGGCGGGATAGTCGCAGAAGGAGCGGCAGACTTCGCACCTGAGCCTTTCTTGGCTGCAGCTTGCCTCTTCCCAAACCACTCAATTACCCCTTTACATTCCTGCACCAACTTTGAGTGTTTCCTCCAGGATGCGTTCTTTATGATCCTCTCCAAAGTCGGGACAAGAAGCCGAGCTAGCTTACTCTGCTGCTGGCTTTGCGGATGTACCCTCGAAGCCATTGCGAAGGTTCACATTCACAAGCAGATCAATGATTGTTGCTGGAGATGCCTGACATGTGTAAGGAGCCGTTCTAAAATCATGAAGAAGCCTCAAAGCATGTCAGAAAATATACGCCGAAAGTGGCGATCTGGAAGACTTTTCAAGTGTTTAATAAGCCTGCAGACTGCTTCTGAATCCTTCACCCTGCACTCCAAGGAATGTGACTGACTGTCCTTTTTCAGAATCTCAAAACTATCTCTAATATTCTGATAGAGCTTCCGAGATACTTTGGCCTCGGGAAATGATCGAGCTTCTCGTTGTAACTTCCGGTACATGGCTCTGAAGGCAGCATCACCCGTAGGCATTGAATATGCTCCGAGCACTGATGTTAATTTCTGTCATTGAAAGCCATCGAGATTCGAAGGAAAGTCCTTTTTCGGAAACTGCAATCCATGGTTCTGGTGTCGTTAAGCAGTTTACCAAACCTACAGGCGTCCAACCTGTTCCAACAGCGGGACTGGAGAAAGCCGAGGCCGATGCCCGGGACGTCGGGATGCTGAAAGGGTTGACTAAATCGGATTTTCTAATCCTTCTGAACACGGGCTGATTGACGTAATATTTTCCGCTATTCAGAGTAGTCGTCACACAAGTACTTTGTTGCATGTTCTAATGTACAATTAATAATATGGTGTGTTGGGTTATAACTCGCAAAAGTGGTTGATATTTTTGTGCAATTTCAAAAGCTTTGATTGCCAATTTTTCCCCCTGGTCTGAAATTATTCGACCCATGCTTCTGTAGCTAAAAGCGGGCTGAAGGCTGGGCCCTGGCTGGCTGAGGCAGGCTGAAGTAGACTGAAGCAGACTGAAGGGGACTAAAGCCTACAAAATGTAGTCGTGCTGTCCACGACACCAAAGAATCATACGTGATGCCGCACTGGGGGCCGAGATGCAGTCAACGTCTCCGGAACGCTCGTCCTTCACAGCTCCCTTGCTCACCTCCTCTCAAATTCTATATATCGTGAAAATACTTCATTGGCTCTATAATATAATCTGCCCTGAGCCCTCTCTCCCCATGCAGTGGACCTTTGGGGTTATGGGTGGTATGTAAGCAGCTAACAGCGTAATGTCTATACCAAAGAGACCACTAGGGAACACAGGGTTGGAAGTGAGCATCTTAGGATTTGGAGCATCTCCTTTGGGCAATGTGTTCGGAGACATAAAGGAGTCAGAGGGCATTCAGGCTGTTCATGATGCAGTCAACATGGGGATTAATTTCATCGATGTCTCACCGTGAGTCAAGATTGCACCTTTGGTCACATTGTCGGCATTCTGTTGAATACTCGCTATGAATAAATGCACCCTGAAAATACTACAGATACGTTTTAGAACGGGCGTACTTGTTTACATCTGGAAGGGCGGGACTAGTTATTCACTTGTACAAACAACACACATACTTATGACTTGGAAGTGATGACGAGTTGCAGAAGC
This sequence comes from Mesotaenium endlicherianum, assembly GCA_009602735.1. Lineage (NCBI taxonomy): Eukaryota > Viridiplantae > Streptophyta > Zygnematophyceae > Zygnematales > Mesotaeniaceae > Mesotaenium > Mesotaenium endlicherianum. The sequence goes on from WELA01003638.1 coordinate 707,445, forward strand.
GAGCTTGTTAGGGGGGTCGATTTATCATCTGCGACGATTTTTCTGAGACGCTGGGACAGATTACATGGACTTATAGTCTCGACTTATTCTCTATTAGTGCTCCGTCTGGCCTGCTGAGCGTGGCTAATTGTCTGGGTGGGCAATTTCATAAATTGTGGTCTAAGGTAGCATACATGAAGCCGGGTCCTCAACCTTGGTTGCAGGTTCTATGGGAACACACTTGCGGAGCAAGTGCTAGGGAAGGCCTTGAAGGATATTCCGAGGGATAAGTTTATCCTGTCCACCAAGGTGGGCCGCTATGGCCAGGACACGTTTGACTTTAGTGCGGAGAGAGTAACAAAGAGCGTGGACGAGAGCCTCCAGAGATTAAATGTAGATTACATCGACATCATCCAGTGCCACGACATCGAGTTTGGATCTCTTGACCAGGTCCGTACACAAGCCCTCTCTTTCTGCTTCATATTATCGTGCAGCTTGCTTCTACCTACCCCTCCAGTATCTATGCTTCAGCTTTAAAGAGCCATCTTAGAAAAATAGAGAACATGCGACACGAATGCATAGATGGGCCGAGACGGGCCATCTCCACGGATGAGTTAACCGTGCATATCTGAGTCCCTCTTTAAGTCTGTTGGCATCAAAGCGTGGAAGATAGCTCGGCCAACTTTGGTCAAACCTAGATGACTAGCAAGTGCAAGAAGCCCAGCAGGAGCTTGTCCAAGTTTGACCTGGTGTGAATGCGAGGTGGCCCGTAGGATACACCGGGCAACCCCCAGCCCTTAAGAGAATCCACTGTCAAATTTGTATCTTGCTTTTAGAGTCGTTGTAATATGGACTCCATAGATAGGAAGAAAACAGCTCTCTTGGAAAGGGGGCTTCGATGCTTACACCTTCTGTCCGAGTAGTCTGCTTCTCGTTTCTGTCGCAGAAGCGAGTCGTGGACTGTGAGCGGACTTCCAAATTCCTGAACGCGTGTGCATCTTTGTGCTACTTTTCAGGTCTGGGAGGCAGGCGGTGTGTGTGTGTGACTTTCCCTTTCTTTGTTTTCCTCTTCCAGGAAGGGCCGGGGGCGAGGGCTGTAAAATATTATCCACTATTAAGTACCAGCATTGCAGCCAATTGTGGTGAACCCACTGGGCAAGACAGGAGCTGCACATACTCAGGGCAGCTCAATACAACTGGATACAAGAAAAAAAACCAGCGCCTGGACCCTCGGCCCTCCCCTTCTTTCCTTCCCTGCGTCCGGAGACTCAGGCCCCTGCTGCGTGTCGGCACCCCTCTCCTTTTCGTTCCCCCTTCCCGCTCGTGTCCAGATACTCGCGGAGACGCTGCCGGCGCTGCACAAGCTGAGGGACAGCGGGAAGGTGCGCTTCGTGGGCATCACGGGCCTGCCCCTCCACGTGTACAAGTACGTACTCGACCGCGCGCCGCCCGGGGCCGTCGACGTCGTGCTCTCCTACTGCCACAACAGCCTCAACGACACCTCGCTCGCCGACCTGCTGCCCTACCTCAAGCAGAAGGGAGTGGGCGTCATTAGCGCCTCGCCCCTCTCCATGGGCCTCCTCACGCAGCAGGGCCCTCCGCCCTGGCACCCAGCGCCCCCGGAAGTGCAGGTAATGCTTGCCCCCAGCCCCTCTCCGCTCTCGCGGGGTGCTGGCAGCGGAAGCTCGCCTCCATGGCCCCCCCCCTCTCCCCCCCTCCCTACCTCGTCGCCACCTGTCCAGGCCCCCCTGAGGTTTGCCCTCCTCCTCCTCCTCCAGCAGCCTGAAGCCACACCTATTACAGCGGGCCCGTTTTTGAGGAGGGAAAGGATGAAGGAGGAGCCGGTTGTGTTGACTGACGGTTTCCCACAAGTCAGCCATGGCCCGGTTATGTTTGGGGCTGTGGAGCAGGGGGCTGTTGGGCTGCCAGCTGTCTTGGCTGTCTGCACATTGCGCCGGTAAACCTTTTGGCCCGCAGATACATTCAGGTTTTCTGTCCTGTTGTCTTGTCAGCCCTCCACCTCCCCGCTGTCCAGGCCAGTGTGGGTGCACCTCTTTCCCGTACTTGTGCCGACTGGGGTACACCAATTACGGTCCTCCTTTAATTTTGGAGGGCAGCTGCTGAGCTCTCATCATCTGCAGATAGGTCTTAGCTTGCTCCTGTTGGTGCTATGGAGAAGCATTTTCCGCACACCCACATAAAGTACCGTATTCTTGGTGCCCTCCTTAGGCCTCTGCTCAAAGTGCATGTACTTTCAGGATGGATGCGTGCCTAAAGGCTGCAGGATGGGCTGCTGACGTCATGCGCACGGCAGAGGGGGCTGTTGAAACGGTGCTCTGCGCGACGCCTCCGTCATGAACTGCTCACGCACTAGGAAGAGCACAGGTTTGGTAACTTGTATGTGCTAACTAGTATGTGCTAGATGGCATTTCCTTCACGAGCACGCTGTCGTTCCACGCGGGGTTCGACGTGCGATGCGCCCAGGTGCGCGTTAGTGTTTGTGCGTGCGCACGTGCGTGTTGTTCCGTGTGTTGCGCGATGGTGAGCTAGCACGAGGTGTGTTGCCACTTGCTGCGACAGATGGCGTGCAGAGCAGCCGCGGGCCATTGCCGGGCGCGGCAGAGGAACCTCGCAACGCTGGCCCTGCAGTATGCCGTGCAGAACCCCGACATCTCCACCACTCTCGTGGGAATGTGCTCCAGCGCCCAGGTGCGCGTAGACTCATGCCGCCTTCGTGTACACTTGTACATACACATGTGGTTATATGTATGTGGTCATACGTATATGGTCATATATGCGTAGGTGTATAAGGTGCTGTATCCGGCCCCCAAGCAAACGTCATTCTATTCATGCGTTGTAGTTGCTCTCAGTTGTGAGATGCCTATCGCCTCTTTTCGGAGTGAACTGCCATGATTGTCTCTGTCTGCATAGCCTCACAGTACGACTGCTCATGTGTATGGGCATGCAGTTGGTACAAGCAAATGCATGCACGTTTGTAGCAGAGTGGGGTTCGAGCTTGGCTGTTGCATGAGTGCGTGTGCTTGGACCTGAGTCGGTCCTAATTTACATAAACAATGTGCGTGCATGTTGTGACTACAAACAAGCAGCCTGGCAGTTGGTCTATGATTTAGCCATATATTACAGTGTCGCACCAATAGGCCGTGTAAGGACAAAGGGCAGGTAAAATGTGATGCATCAATCATATGAGACACTCTTTTTCTACCATATTTGTTAACTTTTGACGGTCAAAGTCTTAGGGATGAACCTTATTTGATCGTTTTGGCTTGCGCCCGACGCGTGTCTGTAATTCTGGATTTTTAGTACGTTGGTGTACTGTTGTTCTACCGAAGTAAACTTCGTCTTTTTTGAAAATGCTCAAGTAGGTCCATTCTTGAAGTCATTGAGAATTGCACAATTAGGGATCAACGGTCTGATTATTATCATGGCAAATCCTTCACGTGCTCGTGGGCTACAATTTGACCTTCATCCTGTCTTCTTGTGGCAGGTCAAAGAAAATGTGGAAGCTGTTCTTCAAAGCGTCCAAGGAAGCATTGATGCCCAGATTTTGAGTGAGCTGGAGGGGTTCATGAAACCCATCAAGAATGTTACCTGGCCCAGTGGCTTGCCGGAGAACAATTAGTGACACCTGGTGGATTGCCTCCATGCCCGTATATTGTCGCCAAGAGTAATATGTACCCCTCTGATTGTTATGAGAGAAACCACACTAAAGGCGTGGCGTGCTAACTTGAAGCATGCAAAAGCTTGACAATTTTGGCATTCGGTCTACAGCACATAATCTTAGCCATGAGCAAGGTTTACCTATGACTAGGCCCAAGAGGCTGTTGAGCTACAGTTATTGTTTGCCTCATGTATATACACCAGTGGGTGCTTTATTAAATGGTACTGTGATGGCCCATTCGTGACTCTTCCTCGGCGTTGTAGATTGTTTAAGGCTTGTACTTTTCAGGCAAATGGAACTCCTCCTTCGGCTTCAGGCATTGCATGCACTTCATGTGACACGGGCGGAGACATAACCACCAACGAGGGACGTTGCAGGTTCTAGTTATATAACGACCAACGAGGGACGTTGGAGGTTCTAGCTACACAACTGCCACTTCTTCAATGTAACTAATTATGGACGATATGTTCTCTCTTAAAATATTCCTGTTCATCCAATTATGATGAATCAATGCATCAGCACCGATCCATCCCAATACTCCAACAAGTCAATTTTGACCGGCGCACGTAGATTGTTTGAAGTTTGTGAATGATGAGATTGATTGAGCAACAATTAGGATCAAATGCCACGACAATTAAATGCCATGACTATCAAATGTCATGCATCTTTCAAACTTATGCCTAATAAACCGTCATGAATTGGTGATGTCGACAGCAGAAGCAATGCACTTTAGTTCCGCCTTTAGCTTCCTTGAAGTGTAGCTTTATTGAGACATAAACATCAAGTATACTTAACATATAGATAATAAACAATTTGGCAAGTTAATGAGGCTTTTGCATGAATAAGGTAGAGAAGTAAGTATAGTTAAGTGAAGAGTATCAGAATTTAGGAGATAAGCAGCTACTCACCTTATTAACACCCAGCTCAGTTAAAATTTGATGGCAAGTTTGGATTTAGTCGTTGACTCTGTTCCACGCTAGGCCTCATTTTCATTCCATGCTTTACTAATTTCTTTGATTGGCTAGAGGTGCCTAAGCACCTCCACCACCACTTAATGATAATTTATGAAAGGTGCATAATAAGTATAAATTGTCTTATTTTGCGATGTAACATAGTATACTTAGATGTTTGACATTGGATGTACAAGCCATATTGTAATAATCAATTACTTGATTCTCTTTTGATGCATAAATCAGCAGGTTAGGAGCAAAAAGTGGTGCACATGCACCATGTTACAACCAACTTTGTATAGGTTTGTATAGGCTAACTTTCCCAGATTTGCGACACAATTTTGGGTGATTTTGTATCTCTTGCCCATGTGAAAGCGCGTGTCTAAAAAGAATGACATTTTTCAATTGCACAAAAGAAAGTCTTAAGCTTGATTTGTCCTTCGTCTTTTGTATCACAAAATTTGTCTTTTCCTCCCGCAATCACTTAAAATAGTGATTGTTCGACGTTTAAATTAAGTCTTGTAGTAGCAGCCATTCAAGAAGGTAAAGAAAAATTTAGTTCTCTATAACGAGCTAAATCGTGTGTGAAATGTGGATATGATGATGTTGTGTTCATTTACATAGTCTTGCATGTGACTCTTTGTTACTTGACGCACAAAGCTTGTCAAGGTCAATTCCTTTGTCAGAATATTTGTGATAATGTATTGAGGAAAATTCTGCTTGTTCGTGCTTGAGTGTTCTTTGTAATCAGCTTACTGCACTAGTCAATACGTTCTACATACTGACATACTGCAACCAATATCTTTATGCCTCGAAAGGTAGCGACTTTCGGTCTAGTGACACTTTTGGGCGTTTATTGCGATCGTCTGCTGGCGCTAAGAAATTATGGAGTTGCGAGTAGGATCAAAGATGGGCCATATTTGGCCACTTGGTGTCGTTCAATGTAGCTCATGCACGTGTAATGGAAAACTTGGCCTTTGTCTTCGCCTCGTGGCAGGTACATTAGGGTCCCGATTGCATGTACATACTCTGCCGCATTGTGCGCTGCAGACTGATACAAGTTGTGATGCACAAGTTTTGGTGGGACCACGAAATATTTGAGCTTGCGAATTGGGCATTTGAACTTGGCAATGTGTCGAGCATAGGCATGGTTGGCTGTAGGGAGCAATAGGTAGCAATGAGTTTGTTCTTCGAAGGCCACGGTGTTAATTGCATGAACACTTGGATATGGTAGTAAGCGCTTTGAGCATTAGACCCGCTCACACAGAAAAACAAATGCGATGAGGTTAATTCACTGAGTGGATTGACGGTGTCTCTTCGACGTTTTGGATGCTTTTGTACACTGTGAATATGCGCTCGTGACGATGCATAGAGTAGTTGCCTTCTATATCACGGCAGAGTACCTTTTCCTGCTCGAAGTTTTTAAAGAAGCGCTTTCTAGCTAGCACATATACCATCTTAACAGTGTATCTCAGGTTTCAAAGATGTTTTACTCACAGTTTATCTTGGCCAAGAAAGGCCCTCTGGGTACTATATGGATAGCGGCTCATTTAGAAAGGAAACTGCGCAAGAACCAAGTGTTTGAGACTGATATTCCGCAGTCAGTTAGTAAGTATCTTTCTCTACCTCTGCTTTCTGGTTATCTTATTATAGTTTGGGGCATATTATGCGACAGCTGTCTTATACTTCATACTGCATTTATAAGAATATATGCATAGTGTGTGTTATACTCCGAGAGCAACTTCTACTCCCGATTAATGACCTTACAAGGACCAGTTAATCGCTCACCTTAGATAGCTTTAGTACGGTGGTCTAAGAGCCTTATAATGGTCCAATGAAACGTCATTTAATAATTTGATGTTTTTTTGTGCACCGCTGGACTATTGAGGAAGAAATCAGAGCGCAGAGGGCAGAGGACAGAAGGCAGACTTGGTTGCGGCAAACCCTACGTGGTGGCCCGCGGGGGCCTGTCTGGGAGGAGCCTAGACTATGAACACGCGGGGAGTGCAGAGACGCGCGAGTCCTGTCGCTGTTGCTGATGCATTGCTATCGTGGGCGGCGGTGTGCCGTAGCACTGCTCCTGCAGTCTCGTCTTAACCTGCCCCAAAGGCTAGCATGTGAAACAGGGTGGAACTGGGGCAGGCGTCTTCTGGGCCACAGGGTGGCAAGACCGCTGCTGCAAGGCGTTGATAGGGTCCACAATTCAGATCGAACGAGTGGGGCGAGACTTGCTCTGCGCGCGGCTTCTTGCATGGCCGCCACCTGGCACGCTGGTCCCCAGACGGCGGAGGCGTAGACGCATGCCTGAGCTTCTGCCATGTGGCGGGGGGGCTTGTCTGCAGGGTCCATCATCTTCCCGGAGGTGCCCATAGCCCTGCGGCTGTCGGGCCACCTGCTGCTGGGGGTGGTGCGCATCTACTCGCGCAAGGTAGGCACCCCAGAGCCTTGCGACAGGTGTCCCCTGCGTGTCGGCTCACACTGACACGCGCATGCATGCCTGTCGCTTGTGACCGACTGACTGACTGGCGTGCCCCGCTGAGCGGCCGCAGGCCTGTAGTGCCGTCAGAGAATCTCATTCCTACGCCGCTTGCTAGATCGCCCTTGCATTCACTGTTCTAGGCTCTTTAGGGTTGGAACACCATCTTAGGTCATACCAATCGATGTCATTCGTGTGGCATCTGATGAACTCTCTGAAATTTTCTTAACACGTACACAGACATGCAAAAATTGACATACACAACAAACACATACATAATCACTCACACACACCCACACACACACACACACGCACACACACACGCACGCACGCACGCACGCACACGCACACGCAGACGCGCACGCACACGCACACACACACATGCACGCATCGTTATCTTTGTCTCACTTGTCAGCATCACCAGCAGCGACCACGTGTATCCACTTGCCATGTGCAATCACTGTTTTTCTTGGCAAGCTCGCCGCAGGTTGTCGCCGTTTCTGAGGCCAGGCGTGCGCTGCGTCCCCCCTGTGCATGTGTGTCCCTTGTGGGACCGGGCCTCTCTTTTCTCCTCCCTCGCCCCCTCCCTCCATCCCTCCCTCTTTCCCTCTCTCTCCCCTCCCCCCCCTACCCTTCTCCTTGTCCCCCCTTCCTCTTCCCCTCTCCTTCCCTCTCTCTTGAGTGCAGGTGACGTACCTGTTCAACGACTGCAGCGATGCGCTGACAAAGATCAAGCAGGCGTTCAACCCCGCGGCGGTGGACCTCCCGCCCGACGTGGCCACGGCGCCGTTCCACTCCATCACGCTCCCCGAGAACTTTGACCTGGCCGAGCTCGACTTCCTGACCGAGCTGGGCCCCGCCATCCCGCGCATCCTCGAGTGAGACCCAGCCCGCCCGCCCCGTCTTCTTGCATTTCTTGCCTTCTTGCCTTCTCTTCTTGCTGCCTCATGCTGCTCGCGCTTTCTGCATGCGTGCGTGCATGCGTGCGTGAATGCATCTCGTGCTGCATACATCTTTCTCACGGCCGAACATGCTCTGCCTTCTCTCTCTCCCGTGCAATGTGCCTGAGGCATTCTGCGCTGTGTTTCTCGTCTCTCATTTCCCCCGGCCGCGTGCCTCTGCGCGCGTCCTCCGCTGCCCCTCCTACCGTGCGACTGCGCGTGCAGCGCCAACTACGTGGACCAGAACACGACCACGAGGGATCAGATCACGTTGCCGGACCCCTTCCAAGATGACTACTACTACGACTCCCAGATTGGCCCCGATGGTGAGTGTGAGTGTGTCGGCGTGGTGCGTGTGAGTGTGCGTGTGAGTGCGTGCGGTGGTGAGGGTGCGTGCGTGCGCGCGTGCGCGCGTGCGCGTGTGTGCGTGCACGTGTGTCTGTTTTTGCATGCATGCCCATTGATGCGTGCCTGCACGGTAAGGGTGTGCACGTGCGCCTGCTCATGTGGGCACGCGCGAGTGCGCGTGAAGGTGGGTGTGCTGCGTCAATGTGTTTATGGCTGTGTGTGTTCGTGCGTGCTTGTCCGTCCCTGTGAGTCTGGGGGAACGCCTGTCCTGCCTCGTTGTACTGCTTGCGTCACGTGAGTCCTTCTTTGACTCGTGTTCACAACTTGACCTAATTTTGCGGGGTCTTTCCGCTCAAGAGAGAGCAGCGCGCAGGACTTAGATGCGGGAAGTCACTGCGAGTGAGTGAGCACCCTGGCGGCACGCTTGTGGGTGAGAGTGCTTCTAGACGGTGTGCACCGGGTCATACTGACTGCTGTAAACGCCATGCTATTGGGAGTTTGCATCTTGCAACGTGCAGTGGCGTGCTGTATGGGTCAGGCGTCAGCCGCAAGCTCCTCAGCTGGTGGCGGGGAGCAATCGCTTGCTAGGTCATTGTTGCTTTTGGATGCGATGCCCATCAGGAGTAGAAGGTCTTTGGCCCATCATACCCCCCCCCCCC
>WELA01003638.1:716485-763863 GCA_009602735.1 Mesotaenium endlicherianum
GCCCATCATCCCCCCCCCCCCCCCCAAACCCCTCCACACAGACATAACTCACAAAGGCACGCACGCACGCACGCATGCTCCTGCATGCACGCACAGACGCACGCGCCACACGCGTATACACACGCGCGCCAACACGCACACACGCATGCACGCACACACACCTGCACACCACACACGGACGCACATTCACAGACGCTTCCACGCGCACAGACACACACACACACACACACACACACGCACCCACGTGCAAGGGTACTACTCTCACGGTCTGTGGGACACGCAGAAGGAGCTGCCTTGTCCATTTCAAGGAGCGTCGCGGCCAGCAGAATGTGCCTGCTGTTGTACGCCCTCTGCCGCCTTCCACCACATGCTGACTAGATGTTACGTGTCTGGTGCGGCCCTTGCTTGCAGAGAGGTTTGTGCCGGCCGGAGAGGAGGCAGCTGGCATGGAGCTGGACGAGGACGTGCTCAATCTCCCCAGGGGGGACGCGGACGCGGACACGTTCGCGATGGGTGAGCAGCAGCAGGAGCACGACGACGACGCCTACGGGTTTAACGACGAGTGCGCCCTCCCTCCCGCCCTCCCTCCTTTCTCCCACTCTTCCTCTCTTCCTCTTACTACCTCCCTCTCTCCCTCCCTCTCTTTCCCTTCGTTCTTTTAAGCTCTTCAGCTCGGCTGTGCTCTGGTCTGGGCTCTTGCCGGGGAGGTGTAAGCTGGTAGGAGCTTGCCAGGTCTCCACCGCGCCCGTGAGAATATTCCACGCCACACCGCAACACGGATTGTGCCTCTCGCAGGCACCTCCTCTCAGCAGGCAGCTAGGGGCTGTGGCCTGGTGTTGCTTGTGCTCTTCTTACGCGCACGCGCACACACACACACACACACACACACACACACATACACACACACACACACACACACACACACACACACACTCCCGCCCGTCCATCTCACCACCTGCCCTCCAATCCACCCACACACACCCTGGGGACGAGCACCTGGGGGTGACTATGATCTTATGGTGCACCAGCATCGAGGCTGTCTTCTCGAGGCTGCTGGGCTGTCTCATGCGCGCACACACGCTGCTCAACCCTTTGGACCCGGCTGTCTCCCCCTGCGCAGCAAGCTGCCTCCCGCGGAGCTCGACATTGGGGAGCTGGAGGACTTGCCCACCGCTGAAGCCGCCCCCGCAGGCGCAGCAGGGGGCCTCCAAACTCTCGGCACAGCTGGCGGGTCTGCCCAGGGTGAGGCCGTGGCTGTGCCCTCCGAGGAAGCGGCTCCCGCTGGAGCTGGCGTGCCCGCGGGCGAGGCGGAAGAAGGGCCTGGGGCCGCAGAGGGAGCCGCTGCAGGGGGACAGCTGGAGCCGGATGTGGAGATGGAGAGGAGGGGGGAGGGTGCAGCAGGGGACCAGACGGAGGAGGAGGAGGAACGAGCGGGGCTGGAGGTGGAGGCAGTGCGGGGGGAGGCTGCGGCGGCAGCCATGGATGTCGACGAGCCGCTGCACCTGCATCCGCTTGCTGGCCGGGAGGAGGAGGTGGAGCAGGAGGAGGAGGAGGAGGTGGCGGAGGTGGAGAGGCTCCGGTCGGCCGCCACGCCCGCGCAGGAGCGGCAGAGCTTCGGCGCTGCCGACGGGCTGATGGACCTGGTCCCTCCTCCGACGGAGGCGACACCTGTCGCGAGGGGGGCCGTGGCTGCTGACGAGGGCGGGCTTGGCAGCGAGGGACCCGCGCTGGAGGCTGCGGGGCCGCCACCCAGCGGCGGGGGCTTGTCTGCGGGGCGCCTGAGCTTGGACGACGACTTTCTCCTGGCCACGCCAGGTGGCGCTGCGGGGGCAACGCCCTCGGGGGGCACTGATGGTAAGCCAGTCTGCCAAATGTGGTGGCCTTGCCACATGTCTGCATGTGCATGTGTGTTGTGTCTGTGTGTTCTGTCTGTTCCTGAGCCTGCCCACGCAGCAGTGCGGCAACGTAGAGATGTGAAGGAGGATGATGATGATGTCTTGGCGATGAGCAGCCATGGAGACGCCCGACCTGGTGGTGGCCACTCCCGCCACGCCAGCTGGCAGGCGGAGGCGGGCGGCCGGGCCAGGACCCCGCAAGCGCAAAGTGGTGGTCGACGCCGCCACTGTGGTGCCCAGCGAGTGCGTGCCCCCCCTCTCCTTCCCTCCCTCGATTGGCTGTGGCTGCCTGACTGTGTTGTCCTCCCTGGGGCTCTTGGTGGCCGACTTTGCGGATGGGGCTCTGCGAGTCCGGATGTCTTGCTTGTGCTTCTTTCGGTCTGTGCTCTTCCATTTTCCCCTGGGAAAGGGGGCAGGAGGCAGGAGGGGAAGAGGGGAGAGAGGGGTAGGAGAAGAGGTTCTGGTCCCGTGTGTGCTTTGGGAATTGCACGAGCACACGTGCGTGCGTATCAGTATGTGTATGCACGCACATACCCGTACACACTTGAAAGAACACGGGTGTGTGGTATTGTCTTGTACACGTATGTATGCAGGCAACGTCTGATACATCGTGGAGGGGTGAGGCGAGGGTGGGGGTGGGGGTGCAGGGTGATGAAGGCGCAGCTGGGGGACACGAGCGACATCTGTCGCAAGCGCCGCCGCGCGCCGCACACGCAGCGCCACCTGGAGGCGCTGCACCTCCTGGCGCTCGGCGGAGGCCTCTTCTTGCATCCGTCCGTCTCAGGTGCGACACGTCGCTCTCTCGCCTGCTCGTGCTCGCCCTGCTGTGCGCGCGTCGCAGGCGTGCCGCTGCCGTGGGCTTGCGGTCCAACTGCGGAGGCCCGGCACTCACCGGGGTGGATCAGGCATCCCACTCTCTGGGGCCCTTTGGGGTCTCTCGGTGCATGACTCTCGCTCTCAGTGTGGCGCCAGAGTGGAGCAGCACGGACGCGACATCAGCATGCGGGGCACAGGGCTCCTCTTGACATCTCACAGTTCTCACGCTCAGATCTTTCTTTATTAAAACCTGCGGTGGAAGGTGCACCACGAATAAAACAGAGCTGTACACGCGGACGCGCAGCGCTACTCCTTGGAGCAGGCCCTGTCGCTTCATCGGTGCACCGCTGAGTGGGGTGCTTTGGTTTAGCCATCTGGACCACGGGCACCAGCCACACGACACCAGGAGGCAGTCAAGTGTGTCGCTGCCAAGGAGCAACTGCGACGAGAGGACCGTACGTCGTCAAGCCCTGTTGCTGCTGTTGTTGTTCTCCCCCTCTCGCGCAACACCTCCTCTCCCGCCCCCCACTTCCCCCTCTCCCCCACCCCCCTTTTGGTTGCGGTAATCAATGGCACGGCGCCCTGGTTCATGCTGGCTTTGTTCTTTTCCCCCTTCTTGTCTCTCTGCCCCTCCGCAGGCCTCCCCGGCGAGCTGTCCTCCCTCTTCTCGCGCGTGCTCGTGCCGGGCCGCGCCGACCTCCCGCTGGCACCCAGGAGAGAGCCAGAGCCGGAGCCTGCGGAGGTGCTGCCGGAAGACATGGGCGTGGGCGCGGAGCAGCTGCAGGAGGAGGCAGAAGCGGAGCAGCAGCCCCAGCCCCCCGCACACTCTGCCGCGCCCGACGAGGCCCCGGGGGGCGTGCCCCCAGATGCGGCTTTGGAGCCCATAGTGGAGCGCGTGCTGGACCTCGACCGCCAGGAGCTTCTGGAGGTCGCCACACCGCCTCCGCCGCCGGCCGACATGCCCTCCCCGGGCACGACACCGGGCGCGGCGCAGGGCCCCGCTGGGGAAGGAGAGGGAGAGGGAGCGGGAGCGGGAGGCGACGTTGCCATGGGGGAGGAGGAGGGGGCGGGGGCGGGGNTGCGCGGGGAGGAGGCAGCAGCGGAGCAGGAAGAGCAGGAGTTTCCAGTTGCGGACATTGGGCAGGGGATGGAGCCGCAGGAGCATGCTCCCCCCCCGTTGGCGGACATCGACTTCCTGCCCCTCGGCGACGAGGAGGGGCCCGAAGCAGGGGCCCGCACGGAGGAGGAGCAGCAGCCAGACCGCAGCTCGGTAGGACTGGCTCGGGCTTCCCTGCGTCATGAGCATCACTGCTGACTGGTGCGCAGGTTGTGCGTACTTTGCTGAGGGGGGCCAGTATTGCTTCCCTGGACTTGCCGTCGGCAAGCTTTCAGTCCGTTTCTGCTGCAGTGCTGCCCGCCCGCCAGAAAGAGCGTGGTGCACAGTGGTCTGGCGAGCGCTCGCGCTCGCTTAGTGCCGCCGCTCGCTGCTGCTTGCAAGCTTTTACCCAGGGAGCTTGCTCTGCTGCCATCGTCTGTGTCGCAGAATGCATTTGTGCTCTTTGCCGCTGACTGACCTGCTTGTGCCCGTAGCTGCGGAAGCATGCGTGCCCGCCATGCAAGCACAAGCACACGGAGCGGGCCTCACGAAGGGCTCTCATGCGCGTGGTCTGGCCCGTTGCTCCTGCCCCGCCTGTCTGGGCGCTGACGAGAGGGTGGTGCGCTCGCTCGCTTTCTTGCATGCTTGTGGTGGCGCAGATGTATGCGGAGGGGCTGAACTTCCTGGGCGACACGCAGGACGCGGGTACGTCCTGCGTCCTCCTTCCCTTCCCGGCTCTGCCCCTCTCCTTCGTGTCCGGGGCCTCATGCAGCTGTCTGTTTCCCTCCCCTCTGACTTCTCGGTTCTCCGTCCATTTCGGGCGTTAACGACGTGCGTCTGTCTTCATCACCCCCGTGGGCCCCCTCGTCATGTGTGGCTCCTTTGTGGCTGCGCTGCGGGATGGCATCAAACGAGCGACAGGGGCCATGTGCAGATACTGAGATGCTGCTAGGCAGCCCTGGGTGACTCTGAATGTGCCGTGCTACAGTATGACTGGGCTGCCCTTGCCCTGCAGACTACCATTGGTCATGTCCCTCATTCAAGCCCCCATCAGCCCTGAGCCAGGGGAGAACATATGCAGAAGTAATCAGAGTAGCGAGTATTTGTGGTGACCAGCTCCCAAGCGAACTCATTGCGATGTCAGCGTGTGCTCAGGCCAGGCGGAGCCCTTCAGGGACTCCTCTTCTTCCCTCGCTCGCACGCCCGCGCTCACAAATGCAAACACACACAAACGCAAACACACACGATTACACACGCTCACAAATTCTCTCGCACGTTGCGGTTCTCCCTGGCAGGTGGGGCTGAGGACAACGAGCTGGAGGAGATGCTGGACACGGAGCCCGAGGGCGGCGGCAAGGGCAAGGGCAAGAAGGGCCGCCAGGAGCGCGGCGACTCTGGCTGGTCCACGCGCACCCGGTAGAGGCCCATCCCCCCGCCTCCTTCCTCCCCCTCCCTGCCGGCCCTTCCTTGTAAAAGTCCGCCATACTTTGAGAGCCCCGGTCTGGAGGTGCGACGTTGTCAGAGCTGCGGCGCAGCAGCTGTGGCGCCACCCTCAAGGGTGAGGGAGACAGCGACGTGGTCCGCGCTGACAAGGTGGGCTGCTGGTGCGGCTTGCCGCCTTCTCCTTGGCTTGTGTTGCACAGGGCGGTGGTGAAGTACCTCCAGAGCGCGTTTGAGGGACTTGGAGGAGGAGGAGGAGACACCGCCACAGAGGAGGAGGCCCAGGCTCCGCGTCTGGCCCTGGACTCCATGGTGGCGGGCAAGCCGCGCAAGGAGGCTGCGCGCATGTTCTTTGAAACTCTGGTGCCCCCTCCCGTGCCCTCCTGCGCAGACCCGCGCACGCTCTCTAGAGATTAGAGACGCATGCCTCTATTTTTTATGTCTCCATTTCCATGTGCTGGTGCCCCGCCTCTGCTCGCCTCCCGTTGCCTGCCTCGATGTACTGAAATGTGGCGGCTCGATTGTATGGCATGCTGAAGTCGGGTCGGGTGGGGTGGGGTGGAGTGAGCTGGGGAGAAGGCGATGTATTGATCTGATGCTCTCCTCGATTGATGTACTGGTGATGGTTGGTTGGCGTCATGTTGTGCTGGGACTCTTCTTAGCTCATTGAGAGTTGGGCGTATGCTCGTGTGCACGCGTGCATGGTACATCCACTGTGGCCTTCTGTGGGCCTTTTGAAGGGGGTGTCTGAAGTCTGCTGTTTCGCCGATCTTGAGATCTCAAATGTTTATATTCTGGAGGCCTGCATAGCATAAATGGAAATATAAAGACTTCTGCTCTATTGCTTTGGTGTTTGTTGTACGGCTGGTTGCATGGGAGTCGGGGGGGGGGGGNGGGGGGGGGGGGGGGGGGGGGGGGGGGGGGGGGGGGGGGGGGGGGGGGGGGGGGGGGGGGGGGGGGGATGCAAAGTTAGTTGAAAAATGCCAATGATGTCCGTCGATTTGTGCTCCGGTGACTTCTCTTCTCAGGTGTTGAAGTCGAGAGACTTTGTCCACGTGGAGCAGGTGGAGCCATATGGAGAGATTTTCATTTCTGCCCGCCCAAAGCTCATGAAGGCTCAAGTGTAGGTACGACTTTGTGAGAACGAGAAGATCGAAATAACAAATGAGCATTTCAAGGATGAATAGGCTCTTGGATGTGCATACAGGGCTCGTGGGTTTCGATATTGAAGGCTTCTAGTGTTGTGAAAGGTTGTTGACAAGCCTGTTGATTGAGGTAGGACCTGGTTTCATTTGTGACTTAGACCTGAAATTTGAGGGTTGTGGTTACAAGGATGAGATTTGAGTGGGAAATATAGGACCTAAATTTTAGGTACGTATATATACACGAATCACAAAATATAATACTAGTGACTATAGCATTTGTATCATGTTTTTTGTCTACTTACAAGCACTGGTCATAGAAATCATTTAAAAGGCAAGACATTTGTCTCGCACATATCGTGCGTTTTTTTGAGTTTCCCTCTCCAGAAGTTAAATTGTGCAGATCCAAGGCTGCTTCTGAGAGAATAAAAGTAAATGAACTAATGTTGTATAAGGTCAACCACAAAGAGCATCTTTGACAAACGCCTTCGACATTGACCTAGGTGTTCAATTATGAGCTCAGATTCACTTGGGCACGGGTCAACAACGTGTCATGTCATGCATCAAGGCCTTGTAAGTCTGTCTTGTGGGTCAAAAAGCGGTAGAATTCCATGTTCCAAAAGCAAGGCTTGGCATTACCGATTGAGTCACTACGTGCACTGGAATTGAACTTTTCACATGCATCAACTCTCCAGATGTCTGCAGAAAACCCATCTGACGATTTGTTCAAATTGCATGATTTCAAAAAGAAAAACCCAATAAAAGCCAATAATTAGAGTGATGAAAAAACTGAAGCGTACCTCCTGGCACAAATGACTGTTGCATTTCAAGAGGACGCAAATAGGGAGGTTCAAATATTTAAGTTTCAATAGAAGTCTTGGCGCGTGCGAGTTTGGCAAATTTCACACAAATTGGCGCTAATATTCAAATTACCTACTGATGAGACAATTTCTACTTGCCAGCATACAAGTCCTAAGCATTAGTATCATTGTGCTTGTACACTATCGTTCCTATTCCTTTGCTCGACAATCCTGTGCCCTTCGTGTAGTAGATTTATCTACGTCTAGCTATAAGGTGCGGTAATCAAGGAACATGTTGGCGGTGTCCATATGTAGGGCCATTTACATGGTTTGGCCCTGAACTCACCCAGTTTTTTACCTCAAGGAGCGACCTCGATAACCAATTTCGCATAAAAGGTGCTTGGGCGCCTTAGACGTGCTCAGCAGGATTCGAACCTGCGCGGGCGAAGCCCACATGATTTCTAGTCATGCCCGATAACCACTCCGGCATGAGCACTTATGAAGAAATTTGTCACAATGTTTAAATATAGCTGTTTTTTTATGAAGGTTTAGGAGACACAAACGATGCCCCCCTGTGTCCCGCCCTGTTGCATGCGCCTGTCGAGCCCCGGAACTTCCTCTGGCCACGCCCTGGTCAGTACCACTCAGAGCTGCTCGTGGGAGTTCACGCTCCCGGCGGGGCCAGCACGCCCGGGGATGCCTCAAAGGGGCGTCGCACGCACGGGCTGTTCTTTCCATTCTAATTTTGCACCGCTGCTGCTCACGCTGCTGCGCGCAAGGCACACGTGCCCCGCGCTCCTCGGGTGGGGCCGCGGGGGTGCTGGGGGAGGGGAGGGGTGGGCGGCGAGGAGCACAGGGTGAAAATGTCAAACGGCGGGTCCATAGTGCTGGAGGAGACGGAGGCGCTGGTGACCATCGACGTGAACGGCGGCTCCGGCATGATGGGGCAGCAGGCCAACCGCGAGGCCATCCTGGAGATCAACCTCGCTGCCGCGCGCCAGGTGGGCTGGGCACTCTGCTTCTCCGGGGCGCGCAATGCCTGCTGCTTGTGCATGCACGCAGGGGGCTCACTCACGCGCTCTCTGTCTCTCTCTCTCCCAGCAAGAGTGCTTGCGTATGTATGTTTGTGAGATCTTCTGTGTGTGTGCGTGTGGGGGGTATGGGGGGGGAATATGAGGAAACCGACAGGAGAAGGTGCACATGCTGCTGAGAGTGGGAGAGCTTTCCCTCCTGCTGCTGAGTTTGCATCGTTTGTGTCCCTTTGACTGATCAGAAGTGCACGAATGCTCCATCCTTTGGCGGAGACCGACCTTGGCAAATGTATGGTACCAGATTGTGAATCTTGTCTAGTTTAGTATAGTTGTTTCATGCAAGTCATTTCATTCGCTCTTCCAACTTTTATTATCCAGCTCACTGCACATATTTTCTTGAACCTCACCAAACCTCGCTCAAGACTGCAATACCGAGACTCTTGGCCAACATTGAGCCAGGGCCTGAACCCGCTGCTTTACCAGGTGATTTTGCAGCCCCCCATAGTGGTTTGCCTGTCCTGATGATAAGTGTCTGTTGTTATCCCAACCAAGTTGAGTAAGCTAAGTTGTAGAAGTAGAAGTGGCGCAAGAATGCTCAATAGTTACTTCACACATAAGTTCGCCAGTATGAAACCTTTGAGCGACAGGAAGCACCAAGACGCTGATGTTATGGCCTAAGTTGCAAATGCCTGCCCCCAGCACGGCCTGAAGCTTACAAGGTTAAAAGCTGGAACGAGCTCATGATGTCTCTCAACTGACGCTCTTCAGTCTCCAACATACTTGAAGGCACTTGAAGGCGCATTGCGTATAGCCTATTGTTTTCTACTCCCAAGAGAGTCAAGTAAACCCGATCCCATTCAAGTTGCGCTACGCGCTCCTCGGGGTTAATTGCTAACTGATTGTTATTTGCATAGGACTTCACATTCACCTGCCAAAGTAGGCAACATAGATCACAGTAAGTGGAAGTAAAACAAAATCTGGCCGGTTTCTCATTAAGCTTTCTGTACTAGCATGAAGGCACTCCATTCCTTGGCCTAGACCCCGTGAAGGACGTAAGCCGTCAAGAGTGACATACTTGCAGCAAAGAATACACATTTTGCTGGTCTACCTTTTGGGGGACTTTGCCTCTGCCGTCATCCCCTGCCCTCATGGTCGCTCTTGAGAGGATCAGGTTTCGACACACCAGTTCGGTAATGAGACGAAGCTGATGTCTGGCCAAATGCAAGCCACCAAGAAGCGATAGCAACAGGAGAGAGTAACACTGAACCGGGCAGGAACGGGAGGGTCAGCGAGGATGTTGCTTACCCGCACTTCGTAGAACTCTCGGCCATCAACACCAGTGAGCGTGGACGTGCTGAGCAGCTGAGAGTCGCGCCTCACACCCAAGCGTGTTGACATGAACTCGTTGAGGTACTGCTTCAGCGCCTGCTGGCCTGCCTCCTCTGGCGACCCCAGGTCACTCAGGTCCTGCAGCACAAGTAACACGCACAAACATTAGCTGGAACAAAGCAACTAGGAGCTGGTTGCAACCGAGATCAACATCTGACCTATGTCTCCTGCAGTTTTTCAATAAGCAAGTCTACAAGCACTTGCAAGTGATCAAAGTGAAGCACTGTTCAGAGCAGTCTACCAACATGGTGGCTGTCTATCTCTACACGCTACAGCTGTCTACTCTTCCTGAGCCTGACTTCTTCGACCGCTTCAAGAAAGATGCTGCCAGGCGCTGTGGAAGAGCCATGATGTATGTGTCGGCTTTCCTGACAACCAGTGTGAAGCGCACGTCACTAGCAGAAGGAGAAGCTTGCCAGGCTTACTTTGAACTTTGACGTGGTGGGTGATGAGATGTCGACGGACACATTTTCATCCAAATTAGAAGGATCCCTGAAGAAAACGTCTGCACCTGCCCCTCTCACCTGCCACGTCAATGACCACATACAGCAGAGATGATTTCAGCAAAGCAGTGAAAGAGGTGCACCCTGCAGTCCAAAAGAAAGCCAAGGGGACTTCAGATAAGCAACAGACTGGAAATGAGTATCAGGAGACATTGCCTGGACATTTCCTCCTCTGTAAGTCAGATGTTTTGATACTCACATACCGTGTTAGAAACATAGACCTTCCAAAACCACCTTCCCTCTGCAGTACTAATCCCTCACATAGAAGTGTAAAAATTGCTTAAATCTAAGAGACATTGCATACTCCTAATACTATTGGTTGCCAACTATATGTTCTTGCAAGCAAGCAAGTGAAGACACAATATCAAACAAGCTCTGTTACCAGATGTCAATTGAACATCACAAAACTTCAAAGATAGAAGTGCCAGAATCAAATATAGTCTTGAGACAAACACCTGGATCCACTCGTTAGGGTAGAAGAAGGCGTATCCATCCAATCGATCAACGTAAGCTCGGAACCCTGGAGGAGCCTTGATGAACGAAGATGCATGTGCCGCTTGCTCCTCAAGAAGTCCTCCACCCAGGGTGGAAGCACCGGCAGTCAAGCCGAGAAGAACAGCTGATCTTCTACCTAGTCTGCCAGCCAAAGGTGCAAACAGCTTGTGAAAATCTTAGTGCTATTCTCAAACACAAATGTAAGTTCGTGCATCAGCTAGGTGTGATGGTGCACAGTGAGCAGCCCCTACAAGTGCTTGACAGGGCTGAAAGTAAGAATGCTAAAAGGGACGCCTAAAACGACAACGTGTCCTAGGTTGGCGGCAAATATTGCTACTTCAGTCTGGCCCCTTCATCATTAAAATGTGGTCTTTGCAAAAATATTAGCATAAGTAGCATGACTCTATGACAAGGACCTTATACTTGCTGAACAGGCACCCTGTTTAACAAAAGAACAACTTGTGAATGGGACCAGGCTCAGAAGCTGACAGCAACCTCCTCTACCCATTATTTTAATCGATATGGTTAAGACGGTCGTAAAGAGCCTAGTCCTAGCAGGTCAACTCTTCAGTACCTTGCAAGATTGAAACTTCTCGTGCGGCACGAAAGGTGGAATTATTGACTAAAAAATGGTCATCATGCGTACATATGAACCATCGTACCCCTTTTTATTGTCAACAGAAGATTGAGTAGCTGCAGACTGGTCCTGAACATTTTTTCCAGCTGGAAGGTCCTCAGTGTGCTGCATTTGTGAGGATGAGCTGGCGCGAGGGCATACCGGATTCCTTGCGCCCTTATGTATGCTACTGTGTATAGAATGCCTGCTAGTTAAAACCTGCAGCGGCGCTAATTGATAGAGGACTCTGAGCGACTTGCTACTACTACAGCTGACGTTCACCTTTCCATTAGTTTCAAAGTTCCAGTCCAGACTCCTCTTTGAAAACACTTTACAAAGGCACGTCGCTGTGGAAAAAACGCTAGCCATAATTGAAGGCCCTGGCGCTTACCCGCGAACACAAACACAATTTAGGGGAGCAGGATGGGAGTGAGCTGAAGGCAATAATCACAATTCCGGATATGAGTCTGGAAGTGCACCTCTTGTGGAGCTCTAGTGTGCGCTCGCGCGAAAGAACATTGTTGCTGCCATAAACTCGATGTCTACGACATTGTGCTGCTTCCGCATTCAGGCGAACCTTGTATAACGTCTTCAAAGAATGTCGAGAAAATATGGCTTCGATGATGTTTTAAAAGCGGGAAAAATATTAATACTTACGTGTTTTTTTATCTGTTATATAGCTATATATGTGTGCATTTGTGACGACCAGTGAGCGTGGGCCCCTGGCCGGGTGCTCTGGGGCTGCGTCATCCGGCTCGAAAAAAATACTTGACATAAAGAAAACTGGGCTCTTCGTATTACACCTGCAGATCACTCCTCAGATGCCACTTTGTACGAACTTCATTGTTCATTATCGTTAATTGTGCTGGGTTGCTTCGAATCATGGGCGGAGAATATGTGGGTACTTACAGTGGTTACGAATGATTCTATAGTATGATCCTGAAGGCGAGGGAGAGAATGGCTGGCTGCGTGATATTGAAGGTCATGTCTAGAATGCTAAGCTTGCCCTGTGTCTGCGCAATACTATTATTAGCACATTGTCTTGTAACTGCAGCAAAGGCAAATGCAGCAGGATCTAGGGAAGAGAGCCTCGTGGAACATGGCGAGGCTCTTAATGAAAACGAGACCAGTCAAGGGAGAAAGGCTGAGAGAAAAGGTACGTTGGACGGGCTACAGCGAGACCGTATGTCTTAATATGATCCAGCGTAAGATACTCAGCGACGAAGGATGCGGGTGTATAACATCAATGCCTGTGTCGATTGTATGTTTATTTGCTGGTCATGTGTGACACATTCTTGGAAGGTCGTCGCTGTGCAAGTCCGCTTGCAAAAGCTATGGAGGTCATACTGACCAGTGCATCTTCCTCAATTTGCTGACAATAGTACTAGTAGGGCATGGAATTGCAGTCGGCAGACAACAGTATAGTTAAGTCAGTGTTGCATGTGATCTTTGGAGGGCTTGTCGCTAATGGGCTTGGGAAAGCTCTTATTGAATTTGATAAGTTGTAATTGTCAAAATGTAATCAATGAACTACGCCAAAATTACTTACATTCTTCTTAGAGTAATGCTGGGAACCGGGCAACACAGAACACTGCTTTCTACTGGTGAACATTATAAGAAGGCGCTCTATTATCTTATCGTGAAAATCATGTACATGATGGATTGGTCTGTTTTTCAAAAGGATCAGAAACTCCCTGTGTTCTGCAACCTGGACTGCACTTTTGCTTCAACTGTAGAGTGGGAGATCAGGATATTGTTAAAAGAAGTTTATCCCAACTTGTAGAATGCCAGCCAGTCGCTGCTGCAAAGCCTTACGGGCTACCAATTTGTTTCCAAAAGGTCCACGCGGACGAGCTTGATCAAGCCTGTATTAAGTCGATGTATACTGTTAACAGCTCTCCTGATTACCTCGCTCCATTCGAAAGTGGCATCCAGCCCTATGTGCCTGGCTCTAAACAAATTGCAACTCAAGGTCAGGCTAAACTGAAGGAGCCCCGTTGAAACTGTTTAAATAAGGGTCATGGTCAATGAGCTGCACAAACAATTATAGGAAACCTCTCGCTTCAAGCACATTCCACTCCTTAACTACTCGGTTTTACTCCACCTGACCTCGCTGTAGCTTTCCTTTACTGGTTGGTCTCAACCTGGCAGGCGCATTCTGCATGTCACAAGGTGGACGCTTTGACCCCTTCCGCTTGGCAGGGCACGCCCCCCGGAAGGCTCCTAAGGGTGGCAGAGATGACCTGACATTTTGCAGGGTGTACAAGTCAAAGACCTGCTGCGGCAGGTCACAATCTGACAGCGCCCTCATTTCAGTCAGGTGTGCTGACGTACCTACATTGGTTTCTTGACTTGCAGTTCTACCTGTTTTACCATTTGACTACTAGTTGATGCATCTGTGAGCTTGTGGCGGAAGGGAAGAAGTTCTGACCTCTTGCTCACACGGCTCCTGTTTGAAGGACTAGGGAATCTTTCCTTATTATGACGTTCTCAAGGCTTCTGGTCTGGGAAGTAGCTGTCCTATTCACCCCATGATTTTCGAGGGACGACGTGGTGGTTATCTGCTGCAAGCTCTAAAGAGCATCAGTGCTAGCAAAGCTCCTTACAATCTGCTTCCCTCTGTTGCTACAGGATGCTAGCAGTGGGCGGAGAGGCATCGGATGAATGCCTCGCTGTCTGGGAGGCTCTAGAATGTGCCATCTGTGACCCTGCTATTGGCACACAGCGCGGCCCTCCTGCCATCTGCAGCACGTACTGTGACCGTGTTTACAGTGCTTGCCGGAATGCATTTTTTGCAAACGATAGGCTGACGCAGGTGGGTGACATCCTCGTCCTTACTCCATTCCTGTGCAATCCTGTGTTCACTGTGTGTTCAATCTCTATATACCCTCCAAAGAGGCCGACCTTTTGCCATTGTGTAGACAACTGTGCATGTCAAAATCATGTGCCCTTTCCTTATCACTGTTGGTTAACGTGCAAGAAGTGGTCACCGAGGCAACAGTGATGCAACCAGTAGCAGCTGACAGCGCGGGCGGCTACACACACATCTTAAAACATCTCTGCACATCTCTTGTATGCCTTCTTGCCTCTTCTTTTGAGCTGTGTGTGATGTGTCGTAGGATTTGTTGAGAGCCTACACTGGGATGAGGCAGGCCCAATAGTCTACTGCTCGATGGCGAGCCCTAGTCATCCTGGAACGTTCACGTCCATGCCCTCATTTACTTTCTTACGACGCCAGCACACAGAAGCTGCTGCCACATGTTTGCTCAACCATTGGGGGGGTGTGGCTGTCAAAGTTCTCTTTGCGACATCTGGTGCACCACCAGCGCAACAACCAAAGGGCGCCAACTTCAGCTCTATCCGTGTTCATGCATGCATGTCACGGCATGTTATAGTGGAATGCTCACGCGAAGCTGGGCTGAGAAGCGCCCTAAGTGTGCCAGGCAACGTAAACTGCGTGCAGTCCAGCTAGTGAGACAAGTTGGAAGTGTGTGTGCAGACGCTGACTCCTTGCGGCCCCCACGACACAGTCTGCTCCCGCGCCAGAGAGTGGACCGACAGCGGCTCCAGCTTCTGCCAGATGGCGGGCTTCCACGTGGTGGCAAACAACACCAAGTCGAAGAGCGGGGATGATTTGGACTCGTTGCGCAGTGGGGCCCCTGAGGCCCTGCGATGCTTCGACGGCAAGCCAGTCCTTGGGCTGCCGGAGTTTGACAGTGGCGACGACACTGAGGGCAAGTGGGGCTCTAGGAGGAGGCAGAAGCAGCGCAGCAGCTCTGGCAAGAGCTTCTGGCAGCAGTTTGTGGCTGGCCTGGAGCTCGGGGAGAACATCCAGTGGGTCATAGCTGGGCTTGTCTTGACTGGGGGGGGTGGCTACTTGAGGTACGAGCCAGGTTCAACCTTCCCATTAATCGCTAGGGCTTCGGGCTGCGCACCTTCTTATGCTTGTCCTAACTTTGACTCTAGGCAGCATTGCTACTTTAAGCAACAGAGAGGACTACTGGGCGCAGTTGATGGGATCAGTGAAATTCGAGCGGGTGTTTGGTAACTTTGTGTCATGTTCACTGCATTTGAGGCGTTGAGAGACCAAGGAAGCGTAGTCGAAGATGCGATACCAGCGCTGACGGAAGTGCTAGGGAGTCTCCATTTGTTGCATACAATGCCAGTCAGAGTGCCTATCTACGTTGTCATGACGACGGAATTGGGGGCACACACTGACGTAAGGAAGGCTGCACCCCCATGGGCACGATAAGCTTGCTGGTGTTGCTTCAGGAGCAGACGTTGCGAACTGGAAACTGTTGTGCATTGGTCATGTGATAGTAAATGAGCTGGAGCATGCAGTCACTTGGATTGGTAGGACAGAGCTATGGGGAGTAGGAAGCCGGTAGGACATGGGAACGGACTTCGATTCATGTCCTACTTTTGGGCCGCGGGAACAAACTCTATCTCAAACACCAGAAGGGGGGGTCATCAGCCTTGTCACACCCTCATATATGTCAACCTGCGAATCGAGAAGTACCTACTGTTCCGGGGATCCATGCAGCATTTCAGCTTTGCTGTCAGTACCCATTTAACACTGACGTTGTCTAAACATGATTTTCTGTCTGACATCCAATTTGAACTGATTACGGTGGTGTTGGTTGATGTGCTTCTTACTCTGCTTATAGGTGGCGAGCAGCAAGGGCTAGGCGCAAGAGGGCTGCTGTCTTTGCGTCTCGGAGCTTGGCTGAGACCAGAGCAAAACAGCAAGCAGCGTATGGGCGGGGACCAAAAAGCCCAAGATAAGGATTAAAAGTTTGCCCTGTGTGCAACAACCTACTGTGTACATTGAGAACCTTAATGAAGGTTGTAGAGTGCTTGCAAAATCTTACCATCATCTCTGTTGAAATGCTGAACCAACAAAGAAGTTGCTGGATTGTTGAAGCAAACATTCTTTTTGGTCAGTGTGGATGATCAAGGCAGGGCTGTGGAAAAAGTTTACTGGAAATAGACGAACCTGCAAAGTTTGTGCAGAATACGTTGGTGCAATAAAAGAGTACTCTCACTCTCCAATGTCCACCTGGTCGTTCCTTTTGTGGCCTTCAAATTCTAAGACAGAGCAAGAGGTAGGCTCAACCAACTGCACTTGGGCATCACTAAAATAAAGTCGCATGAATGAAAACCTTCACATTCTTTGAGCCATGTAACCGAATGGTAATAAGCATATGTGTTGAAGTGATAATAGTCAAATACATGCAGAGAAAAGTTCACCTCCCATAAAATGAGAAACAATGAAAATATGCCCACCCCAATGCCTGCCTCCTCAAAGCCCAGTTTTTCCACGCAAGTACTACCTATGGCAACTCTCTGCACAAGAATCCAATTGATTGCGTGACACTAGTCCCTTTGGCATAAGCATTTCAGTTAGTATTAAAACAGTGCAGGAAAGTTAAAACCCAAAAAGTGCGTGCACAAGGCAAGACTTGCATCACTTGAATTATTGAAGAAACTACCACTCACAAACCCTATAAGACCTCTGAATCTCGTCTCTGATAGCAACGAAACAAAGTTTCTATCGACCTGGCTGGAGGGCAGACCACTTCATCAAGTAGGGGATCTCAATTTCTATCTCGATTTGAGATAAATTCTTCTTCAGAGGACCTCCACCCGTTAGTGTCCTCATGCTTATACCCTTCCAACTTTGTTGCCACACTACTTTGGTGACTCCCATGCCAGTGTACTAGTCCTCCTTCTTTTCTAATTTGCCTTTACTTTCGACGCCCTGGTCCTGCAAGCTACTGTCAGCCTGAGTACTCGTCTCATCAACACCTGAGGCTGGTGCCAGCTCTGCCCTAGCTTTAGCGGCCCACACAGGGTCAGGCTGTGGTTCCGGGGCTGAAGGGGGGTCTCTTAGGGCCAAAATGATGTATATGGCAATCACTACGTTCACACCTGCTACAGCAAATAGGCCTCCCCATAGGGTTTGATATTCTGGGGATAAACTCTTAATCACTGCTCAATGAAATCAGACAACAAAGCAAGGGACTAAGCTGTGATTATCACCACGACATTCTGGTTACATGGAGGAGCTCCAAGTTGCCTCATTATCATACAAAACTTGAGCCCAAAGAGTTCATCAAATACACATTGCATTCATGTAAGCTCAGTAGAGCATTCTATGTGACATGGAAGATGAAAGATCAAGTGGTAGCATACAGCAAAGCATTTCGCTAAATACAAAATGCTGTGGCAGATGTTTGAAATAACAAGAAGGCCATTTACACTATTCTCTCTTCTACCAATCAACAGGCTTTGATTCAAGCCTTCGGCACGATAAACTATAGCATATGAACTGACACCCAGATGAATTACTGTCTCCAGTACCACTTTAGGAAAGAAAGTAACCGCATACACCGATTGAAGAAGGAAAGAGAACGTATCTACAATAACCACCCGTGCAAGTGCTATCTCCGATGCAAAAAAAGTTGTGCAGAAGCACATGGCACTAGTTCCTCTAAAAGAAGCAAGGAGAAGTAACCGCATCCATTATCAGTGTGTAGTACGTGTACCTGGAAGCAGATTGTTATTAAACGCATAAAGGATTGCTATAGGAACTATCCACATGAGTGCTGATGTCATCGCAAAACGTGAAATGACGTCCGAAAGTGCCATGACTACAAGGGGGGGACTTTGCTTTCGTAGATGGAAAAGGCCTGCACATCAAAGTTCTGTGTATCGAAGAGCTTGAAAGTAGGGGTGATAAGACGCAACACATGTAGACAGATTCTCCATCTCAAGTATACCGAAGAAAACTACAGAAAGGCCACGCTGATACAGCGCCTGATTGTTATCTTTCTCTGCGTGCGAAAGAAAAGCTCAATATTGCTGCTGCGTACCAATTTAAACGAAGCGATGGGAAGTAATGATTCAGCTGAACTTCGAGACTGAGTAAGCAGCATGAAAAGCTGGTCCATTTATTCGGTGCTCGAAGGTGCTTGGGTGTGTAACGTCCACTATAACTACCACTATCGCCTACACCCGGGACGACATGAATTAGAATTCAAGAAGAGCGTTGACCACGAGCATTGAGTTTGTGGAAGATGTTACGGTACAAACGTCGACTGTTGTAAACTGCCGTAAACTTTGTAGTGCTATTATACCATGGCTACTCACGTTCCCCTGCTGTCTCTGCTAGCGTACCCCTGCTCACTCTGCTTGCGTACGCTGCCGTCTCTGCTCGCGTACCCCGGCGGTCTCTTCTCTAGTAACCCCCGCGGTCTCTGATCGCGTACCCCTGCGGTCTCTGCTCGCGTACCCCTGCCATCTCTGCTCGCGTACCCCTGCCATCTCTGTTCGTGTACCCCTGCGGTCCCAATTCGCGTACCCCTGCGCTCTGCTCGCGTACCCCTGCGGTCTCAACTCGCGTACGCCTGCAGACTCTGCTCGCGTACCCCTGCTGTACTGTTCGCGTACCCCTGCTGTATCTGCTTTCGTACCCCTGCCGCGTACCCCTGCCATCTCATCTCGCGTACCCCGGCGGTCTCTGCTCGCGTACCCCTGCCGTCTCTGCTCGCGTACCCCAGCCGTCTCTGCTCGCGTACCCCAGCCGTCGCTGGCTTCGTACACCTTCCGAATTCTGCCCGCTCCTTTATAGGCCCTCACATCCGGCGTAATTGAGGGTTCCTGTTCTTTGTATGCATGCGTTTGCATACGGCGTGGTACGTTCCATGCGTCGCGCCTCGCCATTTTTGTTATTATTTGGTTTAGAAGTCACTTTAGCACCTTACGGACCGAAAGGTCCCTCGAGAAACTTTTTGGTCGTGAGACTTAAGTAGTGGAACTTATTGATTTCTACCTTCAGCATATTTCTCTTTTCGCAAATTGTGTTTGATTATGAATTTTATTCAGGTTCATGACGTCAAAAAATGTGGACCAAGCTTTACTATGCAAATGGTTGTAGGCTCACTATGCACCTCTACTTCCTACACCAGTTGGATTCAATCGACGTGCTTCTATTGCTCATTTGAAGAAGTCTCACATTGCTTACCTAGTCTTTGTTCTTTGTTTGAAACCTATGAGAATGTCTAAGGCATTGCTTTCATCATTGCAGCAAAGCCTGCTAAGAGACTCCTCTCATTTATGTCATTTATAGCTTAGGCACGCACGACCACTTTATGCACATCATGGATCCTACAAAGTATGACTACATAGCTAGCATACTTTTTTCAGATTTGCGCTTTTTTTGGAAGCTTAATACACCTCAAAGTAATCATGGTGCAACCATGGGCATTATTGAGTCTCGACGGTTTATATATGAGAGCTTACCGATTCTAAATATAGTAGAAAATTGTTTGTCAAACACATCAAAACTTGGTAGTGTTTGTCGAAGACATTAAACATAAGCTCTTCTTTGGCCTTCATAACTTATAGTTCAGATTGCAGTCGCATCAACACCACCAAGGACAGGGGCAAATTTGCATGTACTACCATGTCTATTCCAACACGTCGTTGGGGCCAATGGTTGACCTCCTATGTGTAGCAAAACTAGATAAAAAAACTACATCTGGCATTTTTCGCAAATTACTTATAGAGGATACTCTCTTTGAAAAAGATCTCACGCTCCTACTTAACACTAGGTATATTATACCAACAACCCCAGCCCCTCAAGATTAAATCTCCAAACCTCATGTGTTTATCCATCTCAAAAGTAGTTTCTTTCGAAGCATACGGACCGCACGCCATGACTCCATATCTCACACATATGTTACATGTCTAGTTAAGTAGTCAGAATGAAGCGCTACACAGTATGAAATAGTAAACAAGTATGTCTAGTACGTTTGAAGAATGTAAACGATGCTAATGAATGAACATATCATTATGGTAAAAATAATATGATAATAGTAGCCAAGTATGTGTATCCAAATGAATGAGAAAATTAACGAGAATCAGAAGTGCCTATTGCGCTAAAGTTTCAAACATCTGCCAATCATTGCGACAAGAAACAATATCATGAGTAGATGAAAAGTATTATGCAAGTATTATTAGTCACATGACACACCGATGCCATCTCTGACTAAAGCAAAAGGTAGCAATCGAAAATCCTCATTTGTTGCTATGTACGGCATGTCCTCTTTTGAATGTGTAACTTGACTTGCACAGAAGGAGAATTGAAGGGTTATCAGCCACTTTGATGTTGAAACATACATTTCACCTCAATAATGAGATTATGTACAAGATGTTACAAGTGGAGCCTTTCTTGTTTTTTTTTCAGACAAAGCTACTATTATAGATGCGACCATATCCTCATAAGTACTACAATAGAGCGCACTTTTGAGTCCATGCATAATGCATAATTTCGACGATATTTTATGTAACGCAGAATTTCAGTCTCATGCATGTCTTCATTTTCTACACACAAAACAACTTGCCAATGGTTGTGAACTGCCACGACGTCATACAAATTCACGTGGCACCTTGATAACCAGAGTCCTCTGCAATTTCTTCACCCCAACAAGAGATACACGCAGCCACTAGGCAGCAACATTATCATAACTTCAGCTGACACACCAATGTCAACAAAGCGGGTGTACTTCGACCACCTTCACCAGAAAATACTAAGCACATTTCCATCTTAACAAAGTAGATGCCTTCAAAATTTGACAATGACCAGGGCTTCGCTTGAGTGCACACACATTAGTAGCAGGAAGCGTTAAGAGTCAATAAAAAAGGATGATTAAGCTACTCTATTCCCATCACCCAATACTCATCCCACAGGCAGCCAATGAGATATTCGAGAATTAGCTTCAGATGTGTGCACTATATACAACATTCCTACTTATCTTCTGCATAGAAAGCAGCGCGTGCAAGATCTTCGCAAGGTATCAGGTAACATTGATTGGGATGCCCTGTAACTCAAGTAGAGGAGTAATCTTGCACAGCATCACCACACTGACCAAGAATGTGTAGGTCAAGAGCTTCATACGTGAACCTAGTGGATCCCCATTTGAGCGACTGGAAAACCCACCCATGGGCTCCTTGCTACTTAGACCTGACTTTTTTTCAGCCAAGTTGCAGAAGTTACGCAAAATCTTCTACTTCCCCTTGCCACCAGCCACCTGCAAAAATGGCAGAATTTCAATATGACAAGCTTACATGCTAGCAGCATATTTTACAACTACAAAAGCTTGATAAACCATATCAATGCATAGCACTTGAAATAGAAAAATAAAGAGCTGATCGGCTCAAACCGCCAGAGTAGGGACACAGGAACATACCCTGACAGCTCCTCTGGGAGGCGTTGCAGGACGACCAGCGGGGTTGACATTTCCATACACAAACTTTTTCTTCTCAGCAGGCTTCAGGATTTGGAAGGAGCACATGAGACTATCGTCCACGCTCATCATTGCACCAGCGTTGTCAAACTCCCCACAATAATTGGGAGCTGAAAAGACGGTCACAAGCTGCCTTTTGGCAAAGAACTCGTACCCATCCTCCACCACCTGACAGAAAATACAATAATGGAGTGTTGTTACATATGAAACACAGAGAAGCAGTCTTGCACACCACCTGTATCAGACTTCTCTACCCTTCCACCTCAACCAGTCAAGCATACTTATCAAAGGAAACCCCTTGAGTGGGCAACATTGGCCATGTTCCCCAAAAGGAGCTGCCCATGAAGCCTATTCGCACTACGATGCAATGACAGGAAACACTATCGTTGCTTCACATGAAGTAGGAGGCTAGCCTACCTGATGAGCGCGGCATATGAGGTCTAGGTCATGCCTATCCAAGAACTCGGTCACAGTGTCGTGCCCAAATGTGTAGGACACACCCCGATCATTGTCTCCCCAACCCTGGATGTCCTTGTCGGGGTCCGCCCAGAGGAGATCGCACAACAAGCCTGCATCCGGTACATCTGTAGGTCTCACAATCTTCTTGATCTGGTCAAGGTTTCGCAGTTCAGGCGACAAGCCTCCATGCATACAGAGTATCTTCTCGTCTATAAGTGCAGCTACAGGAAGGCAGTTGAAACACTCGGTGAATGTCTTCCATAGACGAATGTTATAACGCCTCTTGCACTCATCATAGAACCCGTATATCCTGTTAATAGATGCGCACTCGTGGTTGCCTCGTAGGAGGAAGAAGTTCTCTGGGTACTTGATCTTGTAAGCCAGAAGCAAGCAGATAGTCTCTAAACTCTGCTTCCCGCGGTCTACATAGTCCCCTAGAAACAAGTAGTTTGCCTCAGGTGGAAAACCACCATACTCAAATAACCGCAACAAGTCTGAGTATTGGCCATGTATATCGCCTGCAAACATGGCATAACCCCCCCGTCAGATTCACAACCGTATGCTGCGAGCTCTGCTGGGACAAACTACTGCCACATGATGCACCAGCCTTGTAGGTAGGCAGGTGGAGAAGGTCCACAACACATGCAGACCACAGTGCTTACTACACCAGCCCATGCCAAACGGCCTATACAAGAAACGCCTTGAAAGCTACAGCCACCCACCCAAAGGTGAATAAGCAAATCCCTCAAGCCAAACTATTGTGGCGTGTAGAACATACCGCAGATTTTGATAGGAGCTTCCAACTCTAGTAAGTTGGGTTGTGCCAAGAAAATTTCTCTAGAAGTCATGCAAAGACCTCGTATTTCGGTTTCTGACAACTGCACTTGCTTCCCGGGTCGGCCATTCCTGACGTCTAACAGCCTATTAATGATATCGTCGAGAGCAGCATCATCCATGTTTCCTGCCCTCTGACGCCCTCTTGGACTTACAACCAAGCCCTTAGACACTTGTAACCTCGACAATTTCCAGGTCAAGATACTCCGACTCTATATGATTCAGTCCCGCTACAGCTGGCATTAACACTTTTCCGAATGGATTCGTTGCATTCTAGCAATGTAATCACGACGGCTTGTCATGGCCAGTTTCACTTTTATCAAGGATGCGCAGAGGAAAATGAGAAGAAACGGATGACACTAACAGCCATGGATTAAACCCTAACGTTATCTCTCCACACCTACCAGTCAAAGCGCCGCATCCGAGGGACTTGGTCTAGCGATAGAGATGAAATGTTTAGCCTAAGGAAGATATCGAATTTTGCTCTGCACATTCTGTTTTCATCTTCAAGCGGACAGCCTGATTTTGTCCGCGACTTGAGAATCGAGATACTACCGGCCTCCTGCCAATCATCATGATGTACGAAGTTGGTCGACACTTAACAAAGCCACTTTAAAGTATTAAATATTACATTCTTAACCTCAAAATCGAAACAAATCCGTGAGATCGTTGCAATAGTTCATTTTCACCACGGCACCTTATTTCGGGTGTATGGAGTTGCCAGCAGCTCCAATCAGCAATATATCTGACACACTTCCAACTCCTCAACTCCCGGCCTTACCCAGCCCAGATTGTTCTCCCCCATCCATGGGCTGATAACTCTTTTGAAAAAAAGGCGCAGGATTGTGACGTTTTCCCAATTGCGGCAAACAATCAAAATGTTGGCCAAATTTAGCCCCAGGAGCTGCACAAAATATATATAAAATACGTGTCTTTGCGGCACGACTTGCAAGTTTGGGGAAAACAATCAACAGTAGGCACAGTTAGCACCCCATGCCCCCATCCCTCATCCTGGCGCATGTACTAGATAAGCATCATACACATGCAAACAAGTCATCTCTATCTCATTTGACGACACACTAAGATCGCTAACTAAAAGCTTGCCTAAGGCCATCCCTCGTGGCGAGAGAGGCGGAACCAAGTATCTGAACTCGTCACAATTGGTAACAAGCGATGAAAACCAATGAAGACGGTCAGACTTGGGCCATTTAGAGGTGAAATTGGGTGCACATATGAAGTACACCAACAAAATGTACATGTTTAATCAACTTTTTCTAATTCTTAATTTCACGACTTTTTAGCGGTAAACTGCTCGAAGGAGCAAATTGCACAGCTCTCGACGCAAGTTCTTCCGTCTACTACTATGGTAGTGCATAGGATTAGAGCTAATGGAGGGTCGCGAATTTGGGTGCAAGCTAATAAAAGCTTTTGCAATCGTGAAGGGATGCGCGTCATCAAGGGGGCACGTCGTGGAGGGGGCACGACATGGGGTTTCGAGTGTTCACACTTGGTCGCCCTAAGGGCCAATCGCTACCTTTCACTAGAACGTGAATATATCGTATGATCCCTATCCAAACGATTCAAAATTGGTCGCGTGGAAGCTGGCTTAATGCTTTGCAATTCTATGCCTTGCAAGTTTATTAAGAAAATATTCAAGGAATATGAAATAAAAAGTGCAATATGGTGGCTTTAGGTTTGATCGTCACATACTTGCACGTAAGCTGCATATTTGCAGCAACCACGAGCTAATAAATCATGACATATTTGAAGACCAATCTGGTGGTAAGCAAAGTCATAAGCTTACTATCCTTACGAGGACTATTCTAAGAAGGTCGTACATTGTGTTATTAGTAATCTTTTGGACCAAACTTCGTTAGTTGACTTCTTTTTAGTTTTTACTTTTCAAGTGCCCATTCTGGTTGCAACACACTCACTAATAAGAATGTGGCATTGTTTGCACTCTTTCCTTGTCATTTATATGTGTATGAAAATCTTTAAGCATGTCAATGACATTGCTTACATCATTGCAGCAAAGCTTGCATCCCCATTATTTATGATTGTACACGCACGACCTCATTATGCACGACAGGTCAAGCGAGGTTGGCAGAGGTAAGCCGCTAAAATCAACAATGATTATTGTGACTAATAAGAGAGCAATCATTCTCCCAATTAAGTAACACGATTTCATCAAATAAATTGGAAAGACCTATATATAATTATCTCCTTTACGGTCAATGTATCTACATTGCTTTTATCGTTACAATGATGCACGGTACATTGTGACGAAGAAATAAGTAAACATTATCTGA
Source organism: Mesotaenium endlicherianum (assembly GCA_009602735.1). Lineage (NCBI taxonomy): Eukaryota > Viridiplantae > Streptophyta > Zygnematophyceae > Zygnematales > Mesotaeniaceae > Mesotaenium > Mesotaenium endlicherianum. The sequence continues at coordinate 741,621 of WELA01003638.1, forward strand.
AAGTACAAATGAAACCTAAGATTGACTTCAATACAAATATCAATCACTCTCAAACTCATCTACCATTTATAACATCGTGCCTCGAAACTATTACCCTATTTAATGCGTTTAACATTTGAGAACATTCACGTCGCATTCTTTTGAATGACTTCACACCAATGCGAGCCACGCGCGTAACAATCAAATCACACGTTTTATAGCTGGCTAGACGTTTATGGACGTCCGAAGACAAAAATGCTTTGCTCATGCCAAAAGCTTACTTTCTTTGGCCGAGTGCCATAGGAACTTCAACGTTGTGTAGCTAAGGGTAATCCACAAGCCAGAGCACACGTGTTGGTGCTTAGGCCGCTGCTGACGGATGACGTGGACAACGCGGTCAATCAGGGGCCCGCGCGCTGGCTGCAGCCCTTTTCGGACGGTGAGCTCCTCCTCATCCTGCCCTGCCCCCCACTCTCCTCCTCCTCCTCCTCCTCCTCCTCCTGCTGCTGCTGCTGCTGCTCCTCCTGGTCCTCGAGTGGAGGCGTGCCATTCGGTCGTTATTGTCTGCTGCCACTCTTGTGATTCTTCTTGAAGTGCTTTGTTTGTGTGTTTGAATGTGTTTGAATTGGATTAGAGAAGCTTCCATGACCTTGTCGATTGACTTTTCCCATTTGAGGGCAAAGACTTGGGTGAGACATTTTCTTTGTGGGTCTATCTTCGTCGATAATTGGCCTAACTTTGCCCTTGAAACGGTGGAGAAGAAGTCTGTCTTTGCCATCAATGTGTTACTCAAAAAATCTACTTTTACTACTTCACCAATTTAAGAGTGTTTCATATACACATGTATTCCCTGTTTTTTTCTCAAAGTGTCTCTGATCCGGCAAGTAACAATATTGCGAATACTTGAGACTCCTTTGAAAGGGCCGTATGCATCCATTCGCGCATGTATGGTCACCATCTCAATAACAATTGATTAAATATGTTTGGAGCAGACCCTCCAATTTGACAAATTCTGTGGATTTTGAGAACATCCTCTGCCCGACGGCAAGGGTTTCGGAGACCTTTGGAAAATAGATCATAAGATTTTTTCTCGTGTTGAAAAGTAAGAAACCAGTATAATTTTCATCAAGCTAACATATTGCTAACGACTAGAAGGATTTTATAATATCTTCTTTATTCGCTTAGGGTTTTTTTAACATCCATGATAGCGAAAAACATAGAATATATTTCGAATTGAGGAGTCTGGTTTGAACGTACTGGTATGAATAGGCTTGAACTGAAGTAATCCTATTCAAAGTGGTTCATGTGGGTGGAAACTCTATATGATCGCCAAGTTTGACCCCGGCGACTGCCGGCGACAATTGGTGTGCAGGTATATATGAGCACAGACCTGGCACAGACGAGCACAGAGGAGCACAGACGAGCACAGACCTCCTCCACCAACCTCCACCGACCTCCTATTGGCGCCTCTTGCGAAGTTGTGCAGGACCATGTGGGACCAGCAGGGCTAAATGCCCAGTGTGGGACGGTGAGGTGCGGTGAGGGGCTGTGCAGGATGGTGCAGGACTTGCAAGCAGAATTAAGCAGAATATCCGAGTTCTGACTTCGTCTTAACGATATGTTTATAGCACGCGAGTCAATGTTTGGTCATGTGTGCGTCTTGTGCGCGCGATAATGTTATAACATGCCAATTTGCTGCTATCTAATCAAGCTGATTCACTCAGGTTCTCTAACCTATGGTAACCTCCAGGTTTCAATAATACCGCTTGTAAACTTTTGAATTCTGACGTTTGGTTGGGCTCAAGCAGCTGAAGGAGACGCTGACGAGTGTGTTTGTGGAGTCTTTCTTATGGCAAGCGTGAAGAATTCGTTCGATCTTCTGAATGCTGGACAAGACACTGAGCCGTCTCACAGAGGTGGTAGCAGCAGTTCCAGTAGCAGCAGAAAGCGCAGGGCAAAGACCAAGAATGCTAAGGCAGCCTTACTTGATTTTGATTCAACAGACAGTACTCCCGCTGACTTTTTTCAGACGGTCCCCTCCGATGATCTTGTAGCTGCTAATCTAGTGGCCCTGACATTGGACGATAGTAGTAAGCATTTCACGCACTCCAGCTCTACTCCACATAGCGGTGGTGTAGGAGAAGAGCCTCCACATACTTCAGAACCGGAGAAGCTGATTGCTCCAGTTCCTGAGAAGAGTGTAGAATCAGCTGAAGTAGATAATATAATTACGTCGGATGATCACCAACACCTAGCAGATGCTTCCCACCAACAGAGACAACGGCAAAAACGCCGCAAGGCCAAACCACAAGACCAGAAGAAAGACAGTAATCAAACTGAAGCAGTGGCTAGTTCTGGTATCCAATCGGCCGTATCCAAGTCCTCAGAGTCAGATGAGCGAACTCCTGGTGCGGGTGCCAATATAACTCCAGCACCAATTTTAGCTTCAGTGTCTAATGGAGTAGAGGTTGAGACGGAATTGTTAGAACAGGCTGCCAGGAGGTGCGGAGCGAATGAGGAGCTTAGGCTGCAGCAGTGGCATGACTGGACAATGAGGGCACAGAGTTTTCAAAGGCCGGGGCCACAATTTGGTGCCCAAACTTGGAAGCAGGTGTATTTCCTCTGCTATGAGCTTTGTCAACATTTGTGAAAGGCAGCACTGTTGTGCAGACACAAGTGCTTGATATTACAAGTTATCTGACTCCAACAACTTTTTTTATGGCTGCGTGATCATACAAGTATTACTCTTGCGAGTTTCTTCTCTTCTTTTCTGATTATCAACTGCCTTCTTCAAGTAGCTGAGTGGAAGCTCCAGGCAGCTGAGAGTTCTTGCATGGGGCCAGCGGTGGCTGTTGTGGATGTTGTTTCCTCATTGATCCATCCAGAATACCTCTCAAACTGATTACACTTTAAATCCTCCTGCCAAGTAACTTCAGCAGGCACTGGTTGTTCCCTCGATGAAAGGGCTGTTTTGGAAGAAAAGCACCTGTCAGAAATCTATTTCACTAGCTATTGTACCTGAAGGCAGGGGTCTGCTGTTTGGAGTACAAATTGAGAATCAATAGCAGCTTGAGTTGCCATTTTACTCTCTTCTTTGAATGTGAAGATAGAGCCTAAGTAACAGTAGCACGAAAGGAGTCATCACTTAAGCTCTAGCCATGAACATGCTCCTCACAGCGTAGGCTTTCCTTGCCACCAATGCAGGTGTTTTTGAGAAGCCGCGCACTTGAGATCTGCTTGGAGTCATGCCTGTATCCCCCCCTACAGGCTGCCCACAGGCCTCATCTCCAGGTCTGCTTTCAACCTCCTGAATAAACCTCTCTGGCTGCTTCATTGTTTGAAAAGCAAATGTAGTCATGCATCTTAGGCAGTGCTTATTACAGCGCTTGTGGAAGGGAGCTGCCTTGCAGCTATTTCGGTATTTGGATACCTCCTATGGGCTGCATGTCTTTGTTCGTAGAAGCTGCATGTAAGCTCAGCACATATTTCATCTGCAGCGTTCTAACATCTGAAACCTCATGTTATGCCTGGCATTGCATATGAACTGACCCCATGTCTTCCGCTTCTGAAATGCACAGGCACTGCTGGCTGTCTTCCTGGGTGACAAGGATACAGCACAAGTGTTGACAAACGTGGCAGGTGACTTGGCTCAAGGCTTGGGTGCTGCTTCTTCTGACACATCCCTCAGGGAAGCTGCTCAGCATGCCCTCGCAGCCTCCCTGGCCGCTATCAAGGTGTGGCCCACGTTCTCCTGCCCTGCTACACTCTGGCACTTGTCCCTCCACTCCTGCTCAGTTGCAGTGTCAGCTTCAGATTGGGCAATAACCAACTACAGGCCCCTGGGCTTTGCAGCAGTTGACCATAAGTGCATTCTAAACAGCAATGTGAGGTATCCTGGAGCTCGCTGAACGACCCAAAATCACGAGTTTTGGCTGATACCTTAGCCCTGCCTCACGCGCTTGCACGTCAATCTAGAAGGAATAGTGGCAGCAGTTAACTTCAATTAAATCAGCAGCGTGGCCTCGAGTTAGGCCTTGCTGGCACGTTTGAGCTCTGCAAATTAGCTCCTTGTCTGTTGATTTTTTAATGTGTTCTTGAAGCCATCTTTTAGTTCTAGCGTATATAACAGTACCCTTAACGGTGTCACCGTCCAAATTGTGACTTACTGCTGTGTGGCTGGGGTGCAGGATGGAGAGAGTGGTGCAGTGCTGAGAGGGCTGGGGCTACGGGTTTCTCAGCCTGACGTGCACTCTCATGTGGCCCTGCTTGACTCCAAGGTACTCCGTGCTGACTCATGCACGCGCACAGCTTGTGATGCTTACACGTGGCAGCCCTACTCGACCTCCATCCCATCTTTTGGAAGCTGTTCTTTTGATCCGATGTTTTTTAAAACAAAGACTGACAATTATGGGCAGGACCCTGTGTATGCCAGCTTTTGACATGTCTCTGCACGCAACGTCTTGACTATTTGCTGCACTGCGAAGGTGCCGGAGCAACTGTCCCCTAAATATTTGTTGCGACGTGAGCCTGACAGGTGGCGCACCTGGAGCACAGGCTGCAGGCGCTAGGTGCTGGCGATGACCCTTCCGCCACTCTGCTGGAGCGGACTCAGTAAGTCTCATGTCTCAGATCCTCTGTGGCCATTGACTGTTACAAACTCACCACATCTGCTGAGCATGTCCGATTGCACCATGGTCACCCATTCTAGTTGACGAGAATCACCTAGTAGCCTTGACATGACACACCTGGCAGACATGTGCGGAGCGGTAGCTTTCTGAGGTGGGTTGCAGTCTGGACATGGCCAATTTGATGTGGGCAGAAACACTCTCTGAGAATCTCTTAGGGCCGGTGGGCACCTGCGTGATGCTTATCATTCACTCCTGCAGCTTCAGCAACAGCACAAATCTTCCTCCCTGACCCTGGCCGCTGGGGGTCGCTAGTATGCTCTTGCAAAGACACCGGGCACATCCGTCTCGCTGGTACCTCCGGTCTGAAGAGTTTGCTAAGGCTATGGTTCTGCTTTGCACACTTCTGAAGCCGCAACTGGAAGCAGGCGCGTGAAGTGTACTCTCCACTTGCCACTCACGCCAGGAGCGTGCAGGTGCGGCGCTCACTCTGCCTCGCATGCCTTGCTGCTTCTGAGGAGCTGCAGGCTGTCAGAAGAGCTCGTGCAGCTGAGCAAGGCCAGACTGGCCGTGCTCCTTCCAGATGAGCCCGTGGTAGAGGGGTCGTCGACGGCCGGCAATGGCCCAAGCGATGCGTTCGAGGACGCGCCAGCTGGCAAGGCGCTCAGGAAGATCCGGCAGCTGGTTGCTGCCATCAGCCAGCTGAAGGGCCCAGCCCTGCCAACTCCAGCTGTACGTATCAAACATCCCTACCAAGAGTGAAGGGCCTTCCTTCTCTCCTCATGCCTCTGGTTGTCATCCTTCTCCCCCCCTGTCCTCGCCTCCTTGGCAGCATCTTCTCCTGGAGCGAGTGTTGATTGTGGCTTTCGTGTGTCCTGCTCTGTCGCTCCCTAGTCATCTCACTGCCACCTCCACTCTTGAGGCCCCTGCGGCCGATGCAGTCGAGAGCGTCCTCGAAGGTGGCGTTCAGAATCACCCTCGGAGCTGACTGAGGCACTGGCGCTGGTGCTGGATGGGAGCAGGCGTTGCAGAAGAAGCCTGCAGCACCTGAGCCCACCCCAGTGCAAGCAGAGACAGCTGGCAGCCCCCAGGTGAATGGCAGCGAGAAGAACAGTGAAGAGAGAAGAGCTGAGCTGAACACTCTTCGGGAAAGGCTGTCTGCTGAGGCATCCAGCCTGTATGTTGAGGTACGCTTGAGACTCTCCTGCCTCCGCTCAGTCTGCACTTGACCAGGGTGGATTAAGCAGGAGCCGATCAACCACGGCCTGCATGTGGATTGTCTCCCAATATGTGCAGCAGTGATTGCAACCCCAATCCTTATATTTTTCCTGTGTCTTTCTTTGGGCATTTGTGTGATGTGCCCTTGGTGGTCTGGTTGTCTTATTACTTTCTGTTGTCTGTCATACTCCTGATGGATGCATAAGACAAGGAAACAATCACATGGCCTGCCTGGGATGTCAGCTACATATGCCGTCTGAGCTTGACTGGTCGCAAGGGAAAGGAAAGGCATACTGAGCGCTATTGCGGATCTTTAGGCTCTAGTAGCCTCCTTGGTCTTAGGGACGATGCAGAGGGTAGTGCGCCAAACTATTACCCTGTCTGCTTGTTTCCTCGTACTTTCTGAAAGCTCCTGCCAGAAGGACAAGAGCGCTGCTAGCTCCTTGTAAGCCAGCTCGTGCTTCAGAGGTTACAGGTCAGTACTCTCTGATGCATCCGGTGGCGTGTATTGCACGTGTCCTCGCTCTCAGCCCCTCTTGTGCACCCCTGCCGGTGCACAAAGACTCGCTCATTTTCCATCTTTACTGTGCGGACGGCCGCTGTCTTTCCAGCTGGCAGCCGCAGAAGCAGAGGTGGCACGGCTCCGAACCGCCAGCGCTGCGTTGGAGGGCCGCCGGCAGTCTGCCGAAGCCCAGCTGCAGGAGCTCTCCCAGGTAAGGAGCCCGCCTGCTACATCAGCCCCCATGGATACGGGGCTTGTCACGCCTGGGTGACTGACTGACGCGCTTGCCAACAATTGCAGACCATTTCTTGTTGCCACTTGCAGCAGCAGCTCTTTTTTGTACAGGCATGGAATGGGCACCCTGTCCCTTCTGCTCTTTGTGTGTGTGTGTATGTGTGTGTGAGTGAGGCAGCAGACGCACGTTTACCACCTGGCGGCGGCGAGGTACACAGTCCTGTCACTTACACAGGAGGACCTGTCAGAGTAGCTCCTCCTTTTGGCCTCCCACCTTCTGCCGGAGCTCCTGTCCCTTTCCCTTCCACTGCACAGCTGGGCTAAGTGAATCACAAGGGCTCGGGAGCCTGTCGGTTGGAACCAGACGAGGCACTGAGGGGTGTCCATAGGAGCAGGGCATACAGCAGCAGTCTTGCACCCCTGCACTCTATAGTAACCTATGCTCTGCAAGCGATGGCGTTGCCTTGCAGTCTCTTCCTTTCTCTCACACAAAATTTTCCCTGATCTATGTCCCTTCCTCGCTGTTGTCGCCTTTGCTCTCCGATGGTGGCACTCCGGCCCCCTTACGTGGACCTCCTCTCAGCATCTCCTTTGACTTGTCCTAGTGTAGAGATGGTTTCCCAGGAGCCTTTCCCATCACAAGGCAATGATCGAGTGGGAGTGCACGTGATTGGCCAGGGCGGACGACAGGTGTCAGAGCAGGGCGCGGCACCGGTGCAGACGGTTGCTCTCGGCACGCCAGTTGTGCTCCAACAGACGGGGCAGCTGTGGTGCGCGCAGCAGCTGGGCATCGTTCACACCCTGGAGGCCCTCATCTTCCGGCCTTCCAAGGTGAGCGGGACTAGCTCACCCTCGGATGAAGTAAGCAAGTAGGACGCGGGTCTACTGACATTGACTACCACACAACACGCAGTCAGAAAGCGCGACATGCAGCTAAAAAGTGCGGCTGCCTGGTGCCTTCCGTGTGGTCCATTCATCTCTTCTTACGCTCTTAGCTCATGGTGCACACACCTCCTGCTTCCAGTCTACGAGCTATGCTGCCCCATGGCTTGGCCCCTCAGGCTGCTCAGAATGGCTGTGTACACTGCGAGGCATGTGCTCGTCTCCTCCCTGGGTGGCCCGTGCAGATCTCTCTGAATCCTGTGTTTCTTGTGTCTTTTCCTTTGAGATGCACAGGACAGTGGGGTTATAGAGCCGCAGGCTTCTCTTCTTTGCCTCCCCTGCTGTGTGCCTGAGACCACCGCGCTGTCCTTTGGCGGACGCGTGCGCGCGTGAGCTCTTGTCCGGATGGGCACTGACGCTGCTGCCTCTGCTGCATGCTCCACAGGCATCTGAGAATGCGCAGAGCGACTCGCAGGGGCAGGACCAGGAGGCCGCGATGATGTCTCTCATGGGGCAGGCTGTGGTGGGCCACTTGCAAGCGCTTGCAGCACATCTGCTCCACCAACAGCAGCGTCAGCACGAGTGAGTCTCTTCTCCCATCGCTCATCTTTCTTCTCTCTTGACACTCTCTCAAGCTTTGCGGATGCCGTGGAGCTGGTGGAAGGGGACCAAGGGGCCCATCTGAATGCCAGATGTCAGGCATGCTGGTCGTGCAGCGCGACAGGTGTCTACTCGATGCATCTCCCACCAGCTCGCAGGCCCACCAGCTCGTGTGCACTCACCTGCAAATCCCTCCACGCATTCTCGACGTGCGGTGGTTTGGCTCTCCTTCTCCAGTGGGAACATAGAGGGCCAGCCGAGTCCACAGTGGAATGCCGTGGCTAGCTGGCGATGGCTCTGCTGGAGATAGCTCAGCAGCTGTCCGCCAGCCGGGAAAGGCTTTGCGAGGCTGCACGGCCTGTAGCCCTGATGAAGGGCGCCTATGTGGGGGACGTGTGCGGGGTGTGGCACTGTGCCCATGCAGGGTGAGGCAGAGGACGAGGTTCTGCCAGGACAAGCTGGCCCCGCTGGAGGCTCAGGCTGCGCAGCTGCGCTCCCTTGGCAAGCACCAGCTGGTTGGTCACCTCCGGCCCTTTTTCCCCTCATTCCTTGCTTCTCCCCCGCCACCTGCCCACTTGAGCATGCACCCTGAATAACAGCGTCAGGGAGTTTGCCTGCATGGTGCTGTCCCCTTGCACCGCTCTGGCTGTCCCCTTTTGCTGTCGATGTTTCTGGATGTTTCAAATTTCAGTCTCACTTGTGGAAGGATTCCTACCGCTCTCAACGGAGAAGCATCCTGTCAATATTTTTGTGATATCCTTGAGGCATCGGTGTGGAGCTCGGCAGGCCAGTACGTGGTGTGCCCCTCCTGTGAGGTCTCCTCGCCGCACTGTGATGCTGTGTTGTTTGTGGTTTCACCGCATTATGTGACAAGACGACGCATCATTTTTGCCCTGAGATATTTTGCGTTGAGCAGGCGTTGGAGGTGAGCAAACCGAAAGAGGCGGTCGTGAAGATGCTCAAGGTTTGCGCCCCCCCTTGCGCTCCCGCCACCCCTCATGTCTTGCCTGTCAAGCTCGCGGCAGATGCACTTGTCCCAGTTTCTGGGCTCCGCACCATCGCATACCAGCCACCAAGGCACTGCCTTCAAGCCCATGCTTCTGGGAAGAGCTAGCAGCAATGGGCAAAGGGCTGAGCCATGTCTTTAGGTGTTACCTGGGAAGAGTGAGCGGCAATAAACGATAGGTTGAGCAGCGCGTATTGGGACAAGCGGGAAGTCCTGCATAGGGTTCGTGGGCGACGCATCTTGTAGCAGCATCACTGTCTGGGAACAAAATGCCACTGCTCAACTGCGGGGTGGCGCTGGCGGGGGGCAATGATGGTGCCGCGCGCGCAGGCTAGGGAGAGAGAGGCGGAGGACGTGATGGCCGAAGCCGACTCCGTGGAGGCTGCTCTCACGCACCCGTCTCTCAGAACCGCGGTGGCTCTGTTGCCCCCCCAGGCTGCCGTGCACATGCTGCTGCACCAGATTGGCAACACCCTCCACCAGGTACGCTCGTTAACTCCCCCCCCCCACCACCAAAAAAAAAACGCCCCCAGGACACAGGCAGGGAATGCATCTTCTGGCTTGGAACCTTGCCAGACTCCCACAGGACCACACATACACTCTCTGGGCCATTTGTGATCACACGTGGGCCAGCCTGTGTCACAGCCTGCTATCATCTTCAGGCAGAAGCAGCTTGCATTCCTGGATAAGAGCACGACGGGTGATGGACCAACCTGGTACACACGACGCCCCCCTGCTTCCGCGTCTGTTGGCCGGCCTCAGGCTTCCTCAGCTGGGAGAAGCTCATGGGCTGACTGACGCCCCTAGCATGCTCGCCACCGGAAGACGAGGCTGCGCTTTGCTTGAGCCTTAACGCACTGGTGCCATGTGGAAGCGTGCAGATGAGGCTGGAGCACAGTGCAATACTAGCAGGGCCCGACAAGTTGGCCGCAGCTCCTGGTGGGCCTCCTCAGGGCCACCCGGCCTCCTCCAGGGATAGGAGGCCTCGCCCGAGCCAGGTACTGGCCAGCACCCCTCGCTTACCGCACCCTGTCGCTGTCGCTGGGGGCACGGGCCATGGAAGGTGGATAGTGTGTCTTGTGATTTGTCACCTTTTTGAGAACATGATTTTTTCTGGGGGGGGGGGGCGAGGGGGGGGTAGAGACTTGGTCTGTGCTAAACCGCTGCCTAATATGTCAAGCATGCAAATGGCGAACGCATGGTGCCACAAGAGGAGCGCATCTCATGTGTTTGAGGTGGCGAGTCTTGTGCCTTGGATATGGTCCCTGACGTCATTGATGGCTGACTGGCTGGCTGGCTGGCTCCCTCTCTCAACCACGAAGCAGCTGCTCTTTATGCATGCCTTGTTACTACCTTGCCACAAGTCACTGCCGTAGCTGAGCGTCTTGCGGCTGTTCAGATTCTCAGCCAGAGCCTCTGAGCTCCCTGGCGCGCTAGCTTCCACTCATAGTTCGGGCTCATATCAGCGGCTGTAGCTTCATGCTTTTGAGGGGGGTGCTATTGTGTGACGTGTGCAGAGAGCACCAGGAGCAGCTTCAAGGGGAGAGCCTGCGAAGCCCGGCTCGCCGCGCAAGGTGTGCGCTCTTCCTCTTAGAACACTTCCAGACAGGCTCACCCTAGCTGGCCATGTACCCCACGTGCCGCTCTCGTCTCTCCAGCTGCTGTGACGCTAGCTCGCTCCACACACATGTCCCGCCTCGGGGGCTCAGCTGTAAACTCCATCTTATGTCATACGACAGGGAGCGGGGAGCGTAGCCATGGCCTCTCCTCACTCATGTTCAGGCGCAATGTATGCAGCTGGTAAATTTGGCATCAGCATTCTGGCCCCTGCGATGGTGTGTCTTGGGCTGCTACTGGTTGTGCGTTGGCACACTCCGTGGGGCTGACGAAGTGAACCGGATGCTGTCTTGTGTAGGTGGGCGGCAAGGGCCAGTCAGGAAGTGACAGACAACAGCAGCCCCTGAAGAAGTATGAGTCAGCGGGAAACTCCGCGGGGAACTCCAAGCCTGCTGTCGTACCGTCGCCTGTGAGACCCGGGGCCGCCAATCCTGTTCACTTTTCTCAACTCTGTACGACAGGATGATCGCCTGCAGTTTGCTCGGATTGCTCATCGTCCTTCTGAACTTGGCCTCACCAGCACATGACTTGTTATCCATCTTTGGGGCTGCTGCTTCGGAGGAAGCGGACATCCGGACACAGGGGCTGTGGGGCTCGTATGATGCTTTGAACAGAGAGTACAGTTCCACTGAAGTACAAAGCAGTCATGGTCAAGCTGCCATGGCGCATGGAAGGCAGCGTTACTGTTGCTGACTTTGTAGTAGGCCTCCGGCGAACGTGCGTATCGTGACCTCCTTCTCATATTGGGTGTCAATTGCAGGTTCCGGTGCACTCGGCGTGGGGCAATCCTCGAACACGACCTCCTGCCGCTGACTTGGCTGATCTAGAGTTCCAGGTATGCCTTGTGAAGCTTTAGTTATTGACGTTCCAATTTGGTTTTCTGAATCTCAGGAAATACTTGCCATCAAGCGTTAATGCACGTGATGCATTTGTTTTCGGGACGAACTTTGGGGTGTGGCCGCTTGTTTCCTCGCCATCGAGATGAACTCGTTTGTTGCAGCTTCTTTTCCTTGTCTAGATGGGTAGGAGGGTAGCAACTTGATTGTGATTGGTTCAGTGCAATAGTCACCCAGTAGAAGCAGGTTGGTACGCACGGAGTCCACTGCTGGTGCTCATTCCGTCTGCCTCGAGTACAGGAGGCTGCTGGGCAGAAAACTGCCGACGGGGAAGACCATGATGTGAAGCAGGGAGACAACCAGGATCAAGCTCTGGTTGAAGAGAGGCAAGCGCAGGCATTGTGATACTTTGTTCTTGCTTTCTGAGGGGAGCCTTAACGGCTTCATCAGAGTGCCCCTGGTGTAGTTGGTAATATTTACGAATGCTTCATGTCAATATGCCTGCTTCAGTCACTTAAATTTGGACTCGTCTCCTGTGTATGGATACATCTGTTCTTTTAAATAATATTCCCGCGACCACTTTCTTTCTAGTGCATGTTCCTGGTAGTATCTACACCGGCTCAAGGGTACGCCATGAATATGTTTTTACTTACGTAATATCTTTGGCTGCTTCGCCAAGCAGGAATCAGGTGTTCATACTCATGCTTTCTGTGTCTCACATAGATAGAAAGAACTATCTTATATTTTCAAGTCAGCAGAAGGAGTATCAAAAGACCAATGTCACTTCGCTGCTTAAACTCTCAAATTACTATGTACCCTGGTCAAAGTTTGGCAGAAATGGATCAGCTCATGTCTACTTACAAGTTGTCGCTATTCATTTACTGCTGGTGCAACTTCAAATGACTGCAGCAGCACCTGCAGGTACAACTGAGGTGTAGGCAAAGATCGTTGGCGGCACAACTGTTTCCTTTATCTCTCCATTCAGGGTGCACAGGTTGCGACTCGTAAGCCGGTCTCTGCTTTATTGTGCAACTGCATGGCAATTTTGGCAACTCCTTATTCTAACAACTCTAGTTGGAAGACGTGTGCTGTACACGTGGATGGACGTGGGCTAGTTCTAATCATCCCTAACTCACATCTAGCTAAGCTGCCATGCGCCATTCCCCTAATGTACTATCCTGCTTGCCACAGTACGCTTGAAGGATATTTTAGCAGGCCTGAGTTTATTCTCTCTACTTTCAGAGCACTATTCTGCCGCAAGTATCACCTACGGCCGGAGAATGCCAGCTTCGCAAGACCGGCTTCTACAGCTGCTACCATGCCCTGGAGATTACTGCGAGCTGCCATGTCTTTGCCGTTAATTTGGCAGCTCAAATTCTCCAGAGTGCCCTCGGAAATAACGCCCATGCTTTTGTCGGGCACATACAATGACTTCACAACCAAGCCACTCGCAGCTACTGGCCAAGAATGGCTTGCCTCGAACCTCGCGGTGGCTCCACTTGGCCAAGTAGCAACGATTCCCGTCACGCCTGCCTGCTCCAGCTTACACCTGACAACACCCCTAACGCGTGCAACTGCTGCCTCTCTCTCTTTGTACACCATGACTCTGTGCCGAAGCTCACCAAGAAATGCAGAGAGAAGCCACCGCAGAGGTGCTGGGGAAGGCTGTGCTGGTGCAGACAAGGCAGATGCTGATGTCTCCAGGATTCCCCCAGGAGGTGGTGCCAGGCCACCTGGGCCCTCGAAAAGGTCCGCAATGGGCACATCATTGGGAGAGAGGGAAGCCGAGACCACCATATTGCGATGATCAAGGCGCAAGGTCACGATGTGTTTGGTAGCTGGAGTGTCAGGACGACCAAAGTGGGTGCACATTTGCAACACCAGCTCTTCGGCTGCTGAGTCGATCAGTGACAAACCCCCGGCTGCTCTCACTAACCCCAGTATGTGTTCGAGCTGGGCCCTGCTTTCTTCAGTTGCCGTTTCCTGAGGTTCTTCTTCACGTTCCATGGCTCCACCTGCTATCCGTTGCTTCTGACGTCTTCCAGTCCCGGCATGCTTATCTGAAAGTACACGTTGCAGGTGTACGTCCTTAAGCTCCAGATCTTGTTCCTGTCGCCTCAGTGACATTATCTTCTCTTCCTGTTGACTTATCTTCTCATGCCACATGCTTTCTTCTTCTGTCAGGATAGATTCGTCGCATACGTCCATATCTGCCATGTTCGAATCTTGCTCCCCGGAAGCTGCAGACTCCCAGTCTGCTGTCAGCTTCTCACATTCTTCAAGGGCAGGCCGTGTGCTCTGTCCTTGCAGCTCTTCAAGTAGAGGGGCAAGCCTTTTGATAACGCTATCGATGTTCCTATACACATCCTCACAGGTCCTCTTTCTTGCACTAAGTGCTGTCTTCTTCTCCTCAACTTCCTCCTCCAGAGCCCTCAATTCTCGCGCAGGCTTTGCCCAAGGAGCTTCTTTTACGTCTTTCACAATCTGATTGCCGTTCTCCACCATCTTCCGAGCGAATATCTCGAGAGCTCCAGACTCAAGATACTCAGAATCTGTATGTGAAAAATTAGGAGGGTCCTTCTCAAAACTTGCATGGGCATTCTCGTCGAAGGCCAGATCTTGAGCGAGATTAGTCACGTTCGCCAAGGTTTCCCTGTACGCCTCAAGGCGAACCATGCTATCTACTCGTGACTCCAGAGCTTGCTCTTCAGACATGACGACAGTGCCATTGGATTGACACCGAGCGTCTGCTTGTATGTTATCCCGCACCCCCAGATTTTCAAATACGAGACGCTTAACTAGGTGATGGCTCCCACCCGCAGGCATATTGTATCTTCCTGAATGGCAGCTGGCTGCCGCGGCACCTCCCGTCTCAGCAACCCCTTGAGAATATTTGTTACGGGTTTAGTTTCAATTTTTGTCACTCATATTCGTGCTATAAGCAGGACATGGCTCCTTTTGAACGGAAGTAACTACAAGCCATCACAACCATTTGCGAGATAGGAAAGCCGCTCTGTCGCCTTCGAAATTGGAGCACATGTCCATCCCTGTCAGTCCATGTACAATTTCAAAATTTGAAGGCCATGTCAACGCCCTCCAACGGCAATTTGAGGAGGTCAACCCGGGCAACCTCTTCGTCAACGCACATTTGCGGAAGTTACTCGGCCCTTCGATGGCCGTTGGGCCGTTGCGACCAGCTGGCATATTTGGCGCCACGCTAGCACCCAAGCACCCGCAGCAGCCAGAATACTCGACTGGTCTTGTCCAGTCTCATCTGCCCGAGGACGACGACTGTATGGTACCGTCAGGACATGCTACAACGGCTGATAACGGCAGCCAAACGCCAGGCAGCCAACACTGGCCAACACTCGGAAAGCTGCATGCATGCTTCCGTCGGGCTCCAGCAGTTCCGAGTCCCGACATGCAAAAGCATCACCTGCCTGAGAGTGCAGTGCATCCGTGCCCTTGTTCTTTTCGGCTCGTGCAGGGCCATGCACCCTTATATATGTGTACATATGCCACTCTTCTCACAACGATTGTAGCATGGTTTGAGATCCTTTTTTAGCCGGATTTGTCCTCGAGAGTTGGGGCTTACGACTTTCCCTTAACGTTGTGGGTACGTCATGGCGATTGATACAGTCGCTCAGGCGGCAGCTTGTGGGATTCGTTTTCGTGATCTCAGTCCTGCGCTTTCTGAGGAATGCCTTTCGCTGCTCGATGCTCAGGGCTTTATATCCACAACACCTGTGCAAGCAGCCACAATTCCTCTCTTCTGCAAAAACAAGGATGTTGTTGTGGAGGCTGTCACTGGTTCGGGGAAGACTCTGGCTTTTGTGCTGCCAGTGGTAGAAATTCTCAAGCGACTTGAGACGCCCCTGAAGCCCTATGAGGTAGGGAAACGAGCTCTTGCATGCACATGCGTTTATATGCACCAATTGCAGTTGCAGTATCACTCCCCGAGTTTTCTTCTGCATGTCATGGTCGCGTGGTAATGTTGAACTCCTATGTTTTCGCAGTTTCGTTTCTGCTGCGACTACACATCCCCTTACTTCCACCCTCTTGTTCAAAGTATACAAAGATCGCGTGCAAAGCTAGTCGTCACACTATGTGGAACTTATTGTAACATCACAGCCCGCTGTGCTGATCAAGCTTTCCGTGTCTCAACAAGAAGCTTCTGTCCAGAGGGCTGAGTATCTGTAGGAGGGACCTCTCTCTGTTCTTATGAAGGTCAATAAGCACGCCTTTCAACGCCGTGCGATCCTGCCCTTGCCGCATTAGAGAAAACACTTGCTTGCTGTTTGGGGAAAAGGAAGAGCCACTAAGGGCTTGTCGATAGGAAAATGGAGAGGAGGCAGCCGCTCCAGCAAACGCCGTGAGTATGCTCATTATCTGCACATTTCGCGGAAGAGGGCTTATGCAGCGCCAGTGCAAATACAAACATTTTTTGAGGACAGGCGCTGCCTGTCAGGAGCTATGGTGAGGGTTAGGCTGACGTCACGTAGGGAACCTAGGGTTTAGCAGATGCTGAAGCCCGATGCCTGATCCTTGAGGGTTAGCAGATCCTTGGGGCTTTTGCACATGTAAAACTCTGGGCAGCTGTTCTGGGCTGTGACAGCTGGGAGCATAGCAGCCCCACCTATTTGCTGTGGAGGAGAGACTTCTTGCAGCCCTATCCTTTGCCAAGCCTTGCTTTGTGTTATCCACACCACCTCCTTGAAACCTTAAACCCGTGGGCCCCTTTTCCACATGAAACCTTACACTCTCCATCTGAGGAGTCTAAGCATCAAAGCCTATACAGCACCATCTTCGGATGTGCATGCACGACCTGTCGCGCTAAGGCTCCCCTCTCGTGCCTCTCCCTTGGATCCTCGTGCGTGCCCTGTGCGCCAGGTGGGCGCGATCGTGGTGTCGCCCACGCGCGAGCTGGCGGCCCAGATCGCGAGCGTGGCCGCGCCCTTCATTGGCACGGTGCCGGGCCTGACCTCCGCACTGCTCGTGGGCGGGACACCTGTCAACGCCGACATCAGCAGGCTTGCCCAGGAGGGCGCCAACGTGCTGATCGGGACACCTGGCCGCCTGGACGACATCCTTGAGCGCGCCACGTCGCTCGACCTCCGCCAGCTGGAGGTGAGGACTGGAAAGCCGCTTGTGTTCAGTAGATCAGTGCCAAATTCTCAAATCATTTTTGGGGTCTTCTTTTGCCGTCTGCTTTTGGTCGGTGTGCAATCTCCAGAGTTGGTGGACCTCTTTCTGCCCGTTTGGTGCCCCCCGTCATGTGCGCCCGGTTCTGCCCTGGCACCGCTGCCTGTGCCCCCAAGTAGTTTGCACTAGTCTTGATTTCCTGGGTGTTGGCCGGGGCTCAGCCGCGTGAGGGCCCAGGGGTTAGGGCTTGGTGGACATTTAGGTCTCAGGGCTTTAGGGCCGAGGACTTCGGGGCTGAGGGCTGCAGGGCTGAGGGCTAAAGATTTGGGCTGAGCCAAAGGGCTCGTGCGTTGTCCGCTTGTTCGTCCAGATGTGATAGTCCGGTCGCTCCTCGAGAGAGCATGCGGGTCAGTGGCAGGCGCCAGCTGGTACCGACAGAGGTGGGGCTTGGGGCTTGGGCTCGCAGCCAGCTTGCACGACAACCACGCTCTCTCTGCTTCAGCAACTGAGCATGCATGCTTGCGTGCGTGCAAGCAGCAGCTCCGCACAAATGGGTTTTACCAGCGAGGAGGCGCTTGCGTGGGGCTTTGGGCCTGCGGAGGGCCCCTTGGCGCTCTCATCTCCTCCACTGCCTAGGGTTTTGCGGGTGGACCGGGGTGGGCCGGGAAGCGGCGAAGCTTCTTAGGCGTCAACATCTGAATGCCGACTAAAGTCTTGCCTCGCGGGCTTCAGTCGGAGCTGTCTGTGCGTGTGACGGGCCGGGCGGGTCTAGGATGCTGCCCCGTCCAAGGGATCGCTTGTACTGTTCCTGCACCCTCCCTCTCCCTCTCTCTCTCACTCACTCACATACACAGGAGAAGGGCAGGGGGCCGAAGAGGCGGAGGCGGCGGTGGGGATGGAGAGGGTGGCAGTATGGGCGTGCGTGGGAAGAGGGGGGGACGGTTGAGTCAAATATCCGCCCCATGCGGCGACATGCATGTGCCGGTTCCACCCCTCCAGAGAGCTGTCATCATCAACAGCGCACTCACTCTTGCATCGATACGCTCACGCTTACAGCAGCACGCACGCCCTGACATCGCGTGCGGCGCTCTCTTGCAGGTGCTGGTGCTGGACGAGGCGGACCGGCTGCTGGACATGGGCTTCCAGGCGCAGCTGAGTTCGCTCATGGCGCGCCTGCCCAAGCAGCGCCGCACGGGCCTCTTCTCCGCCACGCAGACGCGCGCACTCATCGAGCTCGCAGCCGCCGGCATGCGCAACCCCGTGCGCGTGGAAGTGCAGGTACGACCCCCCTCCGCCCGCCCGCCCGCCAGCCCGCTCGCCCGCTGGTGCCGCAGTGGAGCCTCTGTTTTCCTGCGCTGTCTGTCTGTGACCAGCTCGCACTTGAGCAATACATACGTCACTTGCTATCGCTCTCGTTCTCTCTGCCCCCCTCCCCCCCTCCCAACTCCGCCCGCCCGCATGCATAACGCATGCTGTCTGTTTGGAGCAGCATCAGCAGCAGGCACTTGCCGCTGGCAAGCACTTTAGAGGGGAGCAGACAGCACAGGGGTCTCCCGTGCAAGTGCACGCTCCCTCGGTCGCAGACATACCCGCCGCAGAGGCACATGCTGCCGCTGCTTGGCATGGTGCAGGGGACACGGCTTCCCTCTCTGGAGCTTCTTTGCCCCCTTCCCAGGGGAGCAGGGTGTCTGCCTCTCCGGCTCTCTGGCCGCTGGCATATTGCAGCAAGCTCAGGGCCGGGGCCTTAGGGCTTGGGGCTCGGGCTGGGGTTGGGCTTTGGGCTAGGGGCTCGGGCTGGGATTAGGCTTGGGCTAGGCTGGGACTAGGTTGGGGCTAGGCTGGGGCTAGGCTGGGACTAAGGCTTTGGGCTAGGGCTGCGGCTGGGCCTAAGAGTTGGGGCCAAATCTGGGGCTGGGGCTGGGGCTGGGGCTGGGGCTTGGGTTCAGGGGCTTGGGCAAGGGCAAGGAATGGGGCTAGTGACTGGCGGTTAGTGACTACGCTCTGGGGCTAGGGGCTGCCTTTGGCCAGAAAATGGTAGCGCACAAAATGGTAGCTTCAAGAGGCGTGTCTCTCTTCCCCACACTTCCCTTCTCTCTGCGTGATTGCACGTGCCCCCGCGTGTCCCCCCCCCAGGTGAAGGCTGCTCCCGCTCCAAGGCTGACGGCGCCAGCAGCCGACGGCGAGGGCGCGCCTGATAGGAGGGCCGCATCCGACGGCGGCGCACGGAGCAGCCGTGCCGAGAGAGCGCCGGGCAAAGTACCCACCAGCCTCCGTATACAGGTGCCTGCCCTCTCTTGCAGAGCCACGCTTCTGGCTCCCCCTCTGCTTCCTCGCCCCCCCGATCCACTTCATTCACGTTGAGCTCTCATGCGTCAAAACGATGTCAATGATGTAAGGAAACACAAGCCAACCAGTTCTGGTGCAAGTCGTCGGGCGGAGACCTTGAGCGGGACCCCATGCATATCGCATCCCCTCCTTACCCCCGAGCATGGCTGGAGGAAACTGGTACGCGCAGTTTTTTGAAAGAAGCCGGGGGCTGCAATGCACCAGTCTCCGTGTGTGGCCTCTTGCTGGTTAGGTGGCAGCTCCTTGGGCTCCCATCTTGGGCCCAGGCTTGTTGTTGGTCGCCAGCACTGCACCGACGTGTGGGCCTGCATCCGCGTGCGCGCCCGCGCTTGCGTGCGTGCGTGCGTGCGTGCGTGCTTTTATGCTGTGGTACTTACAGCATGCAGCGTGCACCTGCGTGCGTGCGTGCGCATGTGCATGTGTACGAATGTGTACGTGCGTGCTGCGCAGTACACGGTGTGCCCCGCGGAGGAGAAGAGCAGCCAGCTGGTGCGCCTTCTGGCACAGCAACGCGCCCACAAGGTCATCGTGTAAGCGCGCGCGCACCTCTCTCCCCCTCTCTCTCTGTGTGGCCCCTGCGCCGTCACCTCCTGCTTTGCGTCTCTGGGCCCCGCTAGCTCCCACCTTGCCCCTGGCCAGGCTCCCCCCCTCGTGTCGTGTGCTCCTCCTTTCTGCGCCTGCTTCCGCTGCGCTTGCCTTCCTGCGCTAGCACCCCCCTTGGGTTGCACAAGGGGTGCCTCTGTGTGCCAGGGAGAGTTTCTCTGTTGGTGGCGTTGTGAGACGGGTCGAACCCGATGCGAGGAGCGCCAGGCTCTCTCTCCAGTCTCTCATTTCTCGCTCCCCTCATGTGCTCTTCCCTCTCTCTCTTCTGACAGTCCGGTCTCGATGCGCTCTGCCTCCGGGGTGAGGACAGGTACATGATGACGTGTGCGTGCGTTGACTTCTGGTCAACGGCTCTGACTGCCCTGCCGGCTCTGAAAGGGCTGTCAGTCATCCCTCTGCACGGCAAGCTCAGACAGGCAGGCCTCTCTACTCTGTTTGCGCCACCCGCCCCCTGCTCCCTATCCCTCCTTTGAACCCCAAGAAACGCCCGAGGTTGCATACATCACATCCCTAGAGCAATGGTGGTTGTTGCACACCCCCGTTCCCTGTCGTGCGTGCTGCGTGGGTCAACGTGCTTGCCAGCCAGCTGCCCTGCACCTGTCGTGCGCCAGCTCGCCGGCCAGGATGAGCAGCTCGAGAGGGGCAGATTTCACGGCAGCTCTCCCAGACTCTATGCTCGCAAGGCCACTGGGAAGTGTGGACATGGGCTCTGCACAGACTGACAGGGAAAGACCAACTGCTTGGGCCCACAGGCAGGTCTACGGCTCTTTCCTTCCTTGCCTGCTCTGATCTTGTGCATGAACGCCCTCCTGCTTTGCACAAGGAGCACGAGGAGGATGGGCCCTCGACTGCGGCCGGCGATTTTTGTGGGCGTGGGCGTCTCGTGTTGCAGCTCCTCTCAGCTCTGGAGTTGCCAGCTGTCTACTGATGTTCTTGACGTGTTTGTTCACTGGCGGCTGAGAGCATATGCACGTGTGTGTGTGTGTGTGTGTGTGTTTTCCGCAGAAAGCAAGAGAGGCTGCTCTGGCAGAGTTTGCAGCTCTGCCATGTGGCGTGCTGCTATGCACAGACGTCGCTGCCCGGGGCCTCGACATCCCGGGCGTCGACTCCATCATCCAGGTGCCACTCTTTTCCCACTCCCTCCCAAGGTTGTCGCTGTCGTAGCCCCTCACTCGGCAGGAGGCATATTGCGGAGAGGGGGAACGGTGGAGTGGTCTTGTCCCTCCACTGGGTCCCTCCACGAGCTCCCTCCCCGTCGTTGCCCGTCTGTTAAGAGGAGCTGGGGCTCTGTTGCCGCTCGCCGCGTGGGGGGTGAACATGCAAGATGCAAGTTGCCAGGCGACGACAGAGTTGCGCTCGCAGCTGCTGTGGAGCAGTACTCGACGGCCTTGCGCGTTCTGGTGGCCCATGACTTGCACTTGCTGTCGCCTTCTATTCGCGTCTCTGGCTGCCGGAAACGCGCCGCAAGATTACTGACTCCATCCTTCCCTCACCCCGCCGGTACCGTCCGGGCTGCCGCTGCTGCTGCTGCTGCAATGGCGGCTCCAGTTTCCGTCTTGTAAACCGCCCACTGCGCCACTTCTGCCAATGTGCGCAGTGTACGTGCATGCTGATTGCGTGTGTCTCTGTTTGTGTATGCGTGTGTGTGTGTGTGTGTTTGTGTGCTTGGGGGGGGGGGGGAGGATGCGGCTGTGTGGTGTTTGGGCGAGCAGTATGACCCCCCACAGGACCCCAAGGCGTTTGTGCATCGCGCGGGGCGCACGGCCAGGATGGGCCGCGCCGGCACCGCTCTTGTCTTCCTCACCCCCAAGGTCCGCTGCTTCCCCACACGCACGATGCTCTTAGGAGGATGTGCCAGGTAGGACCAGTGGTGAAGAAATGGCAGGAGGTTCTTGGCTTGGTGTTGATCCCCCCAATGTGACTCCAGGGCACCTAGCTCTTCAGAGTGCGCCCCAGTCTTGCCGTGCTAGGCTACCACCCGAGTCTCCATCTGCTACGGCTGTTTGCTACGGCTGGAGAGGCAAAGCATCTCCCAGCCTCGTGGCAGGGCAGGGAGAATTGGAGCTCGGGTCAGGCTTATGTGAGAAGGAGAGCGCGTGGGGGACACAATCGTCAAAGGGAGAGCTCTGCGTTCTTTGCGCGCCGACACCGTTGCGAGCGCGGAGCTTTGCATGAGATGCATTTGGCGGGCGCGAGAATCGCAATTGTTGGCGAAAGTGCNTTGTTCTTTAAAATCCCGACTCAGAATGAAAGGATGTCACATAAAGTGGCGAAATTTGTGAGTTGTTGTTGCTCATATCCCCAAATTTGCCTGAACTTTATGTTGAATAGATCGTGGCATGTTTTGACTTAGTACAGACATGCTTCAGCAAATCTTCCAATTTTGTTGGATGTTTTCTGAGACCCCGACTATCAGGCAGAGGTTGTTATAATATTTGTGGAATTTGGTTGCGTCGAGAGCCTTGCAGCTGCTTAAGCTGCCGAGGGACTGGGGCGCCTGCTACAGGAACCTTCGCTTCCTCGCTCAGTCGCTCGCTCGCCCGCCTCTCAGTTGCCCATTTGCTCGCTTGCCCTCTGCAGCATCATCATACGTGTGTTGGTCTCTCTCTCTCTCTCTCTCTCTCTCTCTCTCTCTCTCTCTCTCTCTCTCTCT